>CM029019.1:103262389-103823818 GCA_016801055.1 Panax notoginseng
CAAAGATTTTATATTAAGTCATAAGCGTTCAAAGATATTTGGAATATCGAACGTCACCTTTTAACATGATAAAAAATAATAGAGTATCAATTAATTATTATAAGTTTGTTGTGTCACCACAAAGCTTATCTTAATTCTTTGAGATGTTAATTTTATCACATTTGATGCTTATAAAGAAAATTGAACAATGTTCTTTTGTTGTGTCACCACAAGAACAATATTTTTCTTTTTTGAATATATGAAAGTGCTATGTCTTCAGCTGGAATAGGGAGACCCTACTGTACAACCAGGGCTTCAGTCCCTATTCAAACCTCTTCGCCTTGCGTTCGTCTGTGCTGACTTGGTATGGTGCAAACCTCGCCAACTCATTAAATTTTGTGGCATACTCAGATACCGTCTTCGTTCCCTGCTTTAGTTCTAAAAACTGCACTTCTAGCTGACTCTTCAAACTCTCTGGGAAATAGGTCTCGAAGAATATATCCTTAAACCTATCCCAAGTCATTACCCCTTGTCCTTCCCGAGTTTTATTGGCCTGCCACCAATAACTAGCCTCTGCTTTCAACATGAATGTTGCAAAAGCAGTCTTCTGATCATCCCCTACCCTAGCGACATCAAACACCTTTTCTATCTCCATGATCCAGGTCTGTGCCTCGACCGGATTCATAGACCCACGAAATTCTGGTCGTTCAACCGCCTTGAAATTCTTAAACGTTGTTCCTTGATTCTGTGGTTGATTCTGTAACGCACCCGTTAATAATGTCACTAGCTGTTGAATAAGGTTAGCTTCAACATTGTCGTTATTGGTTCCCTCATTGGTTCTTTATCGGGGTTGACGTCTTGGAGGCATTTTTTTTTAAATACATCTATCAGATTATTATCCAATTCCTTTAAGTAATTTCTACTTAACTTGCCCCCATAAAAGAAATTATCACATAACACTTTGAATAAAGTAAAATAATAACTTTTATTCATTCATAATCGGTTTGAACAGCATAAGAACAATAGCATCACTGGTATTTACATTACTTTCCTAAAGTACTAAAGTTTCAGGATAACATCATACTCATATCCCATAGGTTACATAACACTTGGGATTTACACATTATTTAACATTTTTATTAATCTCATATCAGTTACATTCTCTATGGTGTTCTACTAAGATACTGTGTAGCCTTTCGACGCTCTTTCTCCATAATCCGGAACATGGTTCAGCGATCTAATATGTATGAAGGCAGCGTCTCGAACTGAATCGGATAACCCATGACCCGATCTTGAGCTCGATTAATCACATTATTGAATACTTTATCCATCTCCTCCATCTTCATCCTCCTTGCCTGTGCGTCTCTTGCTGCTATCCCGACTCATTGAAAAGCATCTTCGTACGCGCCTTCAGCTCTTGCCCTCTTAGTAGATTCTTCGTGCAGCTTGTTCTTCAGTTCTGCGATCTCCTCGGTCAGTTGTTCATTCACTCCTTCAGTGTGAACCAGCTTCTCATCGACATTAGTCAGATGTTCGTCTCGATCCTGGATCTCGTTGTCCTTCTGTGCCATCAAAGTCTGTTGTTCAGCTACTATCTCTTGCAACTCCTCGACTGTATCCTAAAGTTCCACATTGCGGTCGTAGACTTCATCGTACATACGAGCAGCTATCGAGGTTAGTGGAGTCTCTTCCTCCTCATTCTCGCCATTCTCATTTGATTGAGGCAGCTCGACGGGATCCTCCTTATCCATTTCCACATCCTCATCATCATCATCAGGCTGCTCAACCACTGTGACCAACGGAGCTGACTCCCGTGGATGCAACTGTTCCCAAACCACCTAAATGTCACGAGGCTCCTCCTCTCTAGGCATTTGAGGTTCTTCCTCTCTAGCCTGACAGGATTCTCCAACAATAGTCATCCTGACAACAAAATTTTAAGTTTTAATGATTAATCATTACTACTCGACACTCACGAGCAAATAAGTTGTAATCACATAAGCACATAAGTGTTTTATTACTTCTTTCTTAAAACTCAATAAGAGTTTATCACCACTATTTTTCAAAGGTTACTTCCTAAGGTTTTCCCCCACCTAAGGTTCATAACCTAAGGCTTTGATACCAACTTGTGACAACCCCAAATCCCGGTACTTCATTTCCTCAGGATTTGGTGTTCACTTTATTAAAAAACATTCATATCTAACTACCCAATCATAATAAAATTGAATAATGAACCTTCCCATAAAGGATTACATTAATAAAAATGTCCCAGATTATCTAACCTTTACATACAATCATTCAAATGTGGAAAATAAATAAACTTCATTACAATCATTCAAACTAAAGTCTGATAATAAAATATCAAAATGATTACAAGTCTTCAGTACTTTTTCATCTTTCCCTTTCCCTTACTGGTGCTAGGTACGTCGACCTTCTCAACTTTAGCTGTAATATTTATATAAGCAAGAGTGAGCAAACAAAGCTCACTTGAAATGAAATTGAATTAAACTTTACAACAATTGCCAAATAATAGGCTCAATAGAACTGAACAATATGTTCTATTAACATTCTAAAATACATAACTGAGGGTCTAATGACCACAAACTATGTCCATAGTTATAAGTACTCTTTCAACTTAAACTTTAACAGTCCTAAGACTATAAGGACTCCATGTACTTAGGGGGATCAGCCCTTCGTACAATGTATTATGCACAAACATTTCAACGCTAAGCGTAAACCCCTAATAATAGGGTTGTTCATCTCAGTATTTAGAGTACAAGTCTGCACCAAAGTAAGTTTGGTTTTTATACATTTCAAGGAAATTTAGAATTCAACGGTCATCAACTAAGGATTAGTTGAATGAAAGGAAATAACACTATGTTACGGAATAAACCATAATTGAATCAACATGGTGTACTAAGTTCATGCTTTAAGAATAATATAATAGCATAAGTACTGGATAATATAATCTACCTTTCTTAGAACAACATTAAGCTAAGGTTAAAATCTTAAAATTGAATATTAAGCATGCATAATAAGTAATAACTTGAACGATAAACTTGTTCATCAGAATAAAGATACTTGCATGATAAAAATAGCAAGTTTATGTTTAGAAAAACTAGAACAATCATAATAATAGAACTAGCTCAACGAAAGTGTTGAGTTAGGAAAACTTGCATAATTGTAATCGAACTAGATATAATAACTTGATCAATATAATCGGGATAAGGTAAGTAAACTTGCACAATGAAAATCAACTTGTACAACGAAGGTTTAGGTTTAGAAGACTTGTTTTGCTTGTAGGCTAAACCGTTATAACTTGAACCACAATATCCTATATACATATGCCATCATGACATCATTAGCCACTACCCATAATCTACATATCCACATTACGTATGGTTTAATTTATAATTCATTCAATCAAATTCTATTATTAAAATAATAATAACACTCGCTAGGTAATAATACAATGCTCGTTCCTAGCATTACAATACCAAAATAACAAAATATATGTTTAACACTCATCATATAACATTACACTAACAATTATAGACTTTTGTACAAGACAAAAGTTTTTCTTGAACTTTCTGCAAACTGGCGTCGCGGCGCCACAGTTTGCACTGTGGGCCGCGGTGATGGCGCTGCGGCACGAAGCCCATGCCATTGGCCGACGCTGCGGCGCGAAAGTGGCGCTATGGCGCTGTCTTTGGCGCTGCAGCGCGAACGGCTGGGTTGCGGCTCTGAATTTGGCACTAAGGCGCCGAAACTTACAGAACCCAACCATGAAGAACAAAGCAACTAAATTCTGGACTAATAATACTGCTAACATCTAAATTAGGACGTATAAGTTAAATAGATTACTCATAACCATTTACTCATCATACATATACCAATTTAAAGCAATTAAATAACAATTTTAGAAAAACTTAAATTCTTGAAAACATTGTCTGATATTTGTTTACACAGTGAACATGTTTGATATTTGTTTACACAGTGAACATGGTAACCACAATTATAAACCAATTTAATTCCTTTTGAAATACGTTCTTTTTATTTAACAACCAATTAACAATTCTCAGTTAAAATTTAAAATTAGCATACAATCAATTTCTTATTTGGTTATTCCTATAAACCACACTCATGAATATATTCACTATAAAAATCAATTCCCTTCATTTAACACGTAATTAGTATACAATCATATATATATATATATATATATATATATATATATATATATATATATATATATATATATATATATATATATATATTCATGAATGCAATTAAATTGCACAAAATAAGGGGAAACGTGATAAACAAGAGTTTTAAAATTTTACAAACCATATACCTAGATCACCCTTTATGCACAATTATTAATTAAACGAAAATATGAAGAACAAAAATCATACCCTTGAATATTCGAGCTTCCTCAGGTACAAGTTCGCCTCCAATCTTTTTCGCGTTCAACTTAAATCCACCGGGTTTGGTTCCTTACTTTGATCAACGTTAGCCACCCAAGTGTTTGGCCTCTAGAGGTGATCCACCAAGGAAGAAAAAATATTCAAGAAGAATGGTGGTTGGCTAAACCCTAGTTTTCTATCTCTATAGAAAAAAAAAAACGTACTCTCCAACTATTGTAATTGCATATGTTGTTATCTGATATAAGACTCCTCTTATAAAGATATCAGGTAACCCTTTTTAATTAAAAATAAGGTATTATTTATTTAATTAAACTCTTTTAATTAAATGGGCTCCCTAATCTTATTAGGGATAATTAATTAAACTCTTTTAACTAATTTTTCCTCCTAATCCTACTAGGAATAAATGAGAGTACTTGTATTAAATTAATTCCTAAACTCTTTTAGAAATTAAAATAATAATAATTGTAATAATATTAATGTAAATTCTAACTCCTTGTATTTTGCCTCTTAAATCATAATGGTCAAGTGTGTGCGCATCCGAACTAAAATGATTTAAGTTAAGTCAGACCCAACATTTCCATATAAGTGAAGAGAAAACTACAGCCCTTGTGTGTACACAACAAAGCAGTAATGTTCAATTCCTTATAAACATCATATGTAATAAAAATATCATCTTAAATATTTAATACTTGCCTTGTGTATGCACAACAAACTCATGTTAAATATTCAATACTCTATTATTTTTATCATGCTAGAAGGCGACGTTCGATATTCCAAATATCTTTGAACGTTACAACTTAATATAAAAATTTGAGGGGTTTGTTATTAATTTGTCTCATCTTGTTTAGCGCGCAAGCACACACACACACACACACACACACATATATATATATATATATATATATATATATATATATATAGTATAAGCATGCACATATAGAATACTATATTCTACCAGGATTGAATATGAACTTTTATTCTAGTTTGGTTCACTAGAGCCACCAAGTGAACCAAAAGGTCAAACCCTAGAGGTGCAAGAATTAATATTTAAATATAACTATTACATTTAAACCTGGGCTCCATTACAAACGGGTCTTCAAGCGCTCCTTGATCCTTGATCTCTAATTCTTCAAAATTAATTCTAACAATTCATATTACAAAACTATTTAAAATAAATAAAAACATTGATCAGCAGTCAAGGGGAAGTACATAGGACGAAGTTAGAATTTATATTAAGAAAATATTAGAGAAGACGAGGTACGCAGACCCCATTTAATAAAATCCATACATTCAAGCATCCAACTAAAATAAAATCCAATCACATTGGTCAATAGTCCATAATCAATCTCATTTATTATCATACACATCACCATATGCATCAATAAATAACATTCATCTCATGAATAATAAACATTCAATATATATATATATATTGATATCATTTAATGGGCAAATTTAGTTAGTATAAAATCTAATTTTTGAATCAAAATAATCTTCTTTATTTTAACCCAAATTTAAATAAAAATAAACCTCTTTTATTTTAATTTATCCAATTTTGAATAAAATAAACTATTTTATTTTAATCAAAATCTTTAATCAAAATAAACTCCTTTATTTTAATTAATTATGGAATCCAATTCCATGTATATAAAAAAAACTCCTTTATTAAAAGAAACACAAATTTTCTTTCCTATTCACAAATAAACTCTTTTATTTTGAATAATATGAAATCTTATTTCATATCTAAATAAACTCTTTTACTTAAAGAAATACTGATTCTTTTTCCTATTCACAAATAAACTCTTTTATTTAAGAAAACATGGAATCCAATTTCAACTTCAATTAGTTATCATGAAATCCAATTCTAACTCTAATTAGTTAGCGTGAAATTCAATTTTAAAATTAAAATATTATATATATATATATATATATATATATATATATATATATATATATATATATATATATATATATATATATATATATATAACGTGTGAAGCTGTACATGATCATTATCCGTGAAAAATAAATGCGAATTTCGCCAAAAACACAGATCAACGAAAAATCGAGGATTTCGCGAATTTAATTGAATTTTATACAATAAAATTATGCCCAATTAAATTGTTCTAAACATATATCAATATACATATCAAATTAAAATAATTAATAATTTGCATAAATGTTTGGCTCTAATACCACTGTTAGGTTTGTAATATTCATGAACGCAATCAAATTGCACAAAATAAGCAGAAACGTGATAAACAAGAGTTTTAAAATTTTACAAATCATATACCCGGATCACCCTTTATGCACAATTATTAATTAAACGAAAATACGAAGAACAAGAATCATATCCTTGAAGATTCAAGCTTCCTCGGGTACAAGTTCACCTCCAATCTTTTTCGCGTTCAACTTAAATCCACCGGGTTTGGTTCCTTACTTTGATCAACGTTAGCCACCCAAGTGTTTGGCCTCTAGAGGTGATCCACCAAGGAATAAGAAATATTCAAGAAGAAGGGTAGTTGACTAAACCCTAGTTTTCTATCTCTATAGAAAAAAAAAGAACGTACTCTCGATCTATTGGAATTACGTATGTTGTTATCTAATATAAGACACCTCTTACAAAGATATAGGGTAAACCTTTTTAATTAAAAATAAGGTATTGTTTATTTAATTAAACTCTTTTAATTAAATGGGCTCCCTAATCTTATTAGGGATAATTAATTAAACTCTTTTAACTAATTTTCCCTCCTAATCCTATTAGGAATAAATGAGAGTACTTATATTAAATTAATTCATAAACTCTTTTAAAAATTAAAATAATAATAATTGTAATAATATTAATAAGACTCCACTTATTAATTTATATTTAATATTTCTAAAATATTAAATAATAAATATTAAGTTTTTTAATTTATTCTATCACCATAGATTAAATTAAATATACTTAACATATTATTGCGATTATGCCATTAACTTCTTAAATATTTATTCTTTCTTTTATGGTGTGACCCTTTAGGTTCTCCATATTAAACCGATTGTGAATAAATCAATTAGAACAATTCTAATATTATTTAAATAAATAAATTAAACAATTAATTAATTTAAATAAATAATATTTATTGTACAATAGGGATAAGCCTCCCTAGCGATCAACGACTTTTCAGATAATATAGATTTCAACATTAGTCATAAAAGAACCTTTGAGTAAATAGTTACCGTACAATTCAATACTTCCACCATACAATGTTCCAATTAAATATAAGACATGAAATTACTGTCAAGTCTAATTTTATTTAATTATATGTATTTCGACTCATAAATGCACAACACCAGATAATGCAAATTAGAAACTCCTTTCTAATTTCATTATGCATTGGCCAATGACTAATGTGTTGTCATTTATCGAATCACATAGGACATTTCTCTTATTTTACTAGAAGTGATAGATTCTTTATTGATCATACATTATCTCCATGTACGACTAATTATACCCAAGTATACCCTTTGATATACCCTACGGGTCTTAAGGAATAAGTTAAAGTATAATTCATCTTACACAAGATACTATGATGATCTCAAGTCCAAGGATCACTTGTACTACTATCACTACAGGAATTCCTATTGACAAGCAAGTAAAACTCCATTAGGTATTCCTTAGCGAGCCACGTTCAGTGAACTTATTCTCTAATAAGCACCTACATAGTTGCTTTAGTGTCTCCACACATATGATCATGAGATCAATCATCCTCATTCAATGAGCAAGCAACTTATGTACCAATCTATCCGGATTCACTAATCTCCAATTTAGTAATCCAACGATTGGGAACTATTTTAGTTTTAAGCTTTTTAAGAATTTAGATCTCATTAGAATGATCATCATCATTATTCTAAAAGCATTATTTAAAACTATGGGTTTATCACATATTGTAAAACAACATCATGTAGATAATTAAAACCCTTTAATTAATTAATACTTTTTATTAATAAATGAATAAGATTGTTACAAAATATATGCTTTGTCATCAAACATGATTGACTTGTGTGCATACTACTTTCATATAAGCTTTCTAGAATTTATGCAAAACTAAATGTTAGGGCCCTGAATCCAGGTCCTAAATCACCTCGGATCCGGTTCAATCATTCTATACAACTATTACTATTTGCGGAAGATATAAACATAAATTGTTTATACAATACATATACTCACTATTTCCCAAGGTCGAGTAACCTTAACTTAATACACATTTCATAACTTTTCTAACATATAACATTATTAACATACAATACTTATACAATTTAGTTGCACACATATCCTAACGCTGGAACTGTCTTTAACCTTTTCCTTGTATCTGACGCATTCACCTTAATCTGCAATGTTTTATCATGATATAGCAAGGGTGAGCATAAGGATTGCCCAGCAAGTTTAAATTCAACAATATAATGATATATCATGATTGAAGAGTTTGAATAATAAGCTGGCTATAATTCAACAATATAATTGTGAACTAGCAGGAACAAGTTTATGACTGAACAAGTATTATACATGAACCAATATAATTGAAATCAACCGGTAATGAAGGTGATCAGCCTTTCATACCTGACTTATACATGCAATATGTACAGAGTACAAATTATACATGGCAATCAGCAATGAATAACCATAAGCATATCCGAATGAAACACTCTTAATAGAGTTAAGTAAAACAAACTTGCCTGAACCGTTGATTATCGCTACGCAATTTGTATCGCTTTGTCCGAAGACCTAATACTAGTAATATAGATCTCCAATATTAGAATAATATCATTACAATATAATACTATAATATATATATATATATATATATATATATATATATATATATATATATATATATATATATATACACACAGAATAACCTAAACACATAACACATAACCCTATCATTCTATAACACACATAGGACTTGGTATCAAGTTAAACTATTTAAGTCCGAGTTGAAACCGACACAATTCAAACATCCCGACGGTCTAGTCGGACTTTTATCGAGTCTAAGTTGAATTAAACTCTGACCTAACACTTAACAATTATCTAAGATAATTTTAATATCAGTCAAAATATTTTTCTAAGTCTCATAATAATTTTCACATAATTAATATCATTTATTATAATTTTTTAATCATTAAACTCGTGTTTATACGAATTAAATACCACATAATTTCTTTATCATTGATATTTATTTATTATCAAATATTAATGAAAATCATCATATAATATTATAATATATTTATAATATACCAAAGTATTTTTTATACTTTAAAATCACCTTTATATGATTTTTAAACAATTAAATTCATTATCCGATAATTGCTTTTAATATTAAAATATTTATATTTTCATGACAAAATATCAAAAGTTATATTTTATAACTTAAAATATTTTTATAACCCTTAAATCATTTTTATATGATTTATAAATCATTAATTCTAATTTTCCATAATTTATTTAATATATTTATTAAATAAACTAACTAGCATTAATATTAATTAATTAATGAAATTCATCACAAAATATTAAAAGTCACTAAAAATAACTTAAAATATTTTTTTTACCATAATATTATTTTCATGTATTTAAATCATTTTTAAATAATTTATTTAATATTATAACTAAATAAATTAAATACCATTTATATTCTAAAAATATTAAATATTTATGAAATATACTCAAAATAATTAAAAACTATTTTTCAGACTTTAAAATAATTTTTCTGAATTTATTTAGTATTTTTAATAAATAAAAAACTATTTTTATCTATTTTTAAATAATTTTCGAAAAATCAAAAAATAAAATAATTAGAAACCGTCGCTAAAGCCTATAACGACACTTGTCTGTCGTCTTAGGTGTTCTTGGCCTCAAGAACACTGACAAGGCAGTTAACAAGAGTCATGGTTTGACCATGTGTAACTTCATGGATATTGATGTTTCTGGATACGGTTTTGGGTTAAACTTATAGTATTGATGTAATACTACAACCGTAAACAAACATCATGGTCATACAGCCTCATACTTAGAAAATCTGAGCCTCACAAAACTCTAACAACGATGTTCTTGAGTTTCTGAGTTGCCCAGAAACTCAAGCAGTGTTAGGGTCCTTCTATGAAGCCTTAAATGATAGCTTTATGGATTTTGTTTGTGTAATATTAAAGCTCAATGGTGTAGTGCACATGTCAGTGTATGATAATATATCATCATATCGTCTTAAAAACAACAAACCTAAGAGATCAAGGCCGGTCAAAGTGATGTCAGGAGCTGTTCTTCACGATTTTTGGGTTTTCCAGATTTCGTCAAGAACAGTCGGTCAACTACACTTTGACCAAGGTTATTTACGAATCTGTTAAAGCTAAAGGTGATCTAAGGACACGATCATGTAGTCCTCATGTCATACTACAACACCAAAACAACAACATGGCCAAACAATGAAAAGACTACAAGATCAGAGGCTTGAAAAAGGCTTGTCAGGAATTTCCGGGTTTCTGGGTTACCCAGAAACCAGAATTCGTGGCCGGTCAACGCAGTTTGACTGCTCGTATCTCTCAACATGTTCATGATATGGTCCTGTTTCTTGTTTTAGATCACAGTCCTCATGACATAGAACACACCCAAAACATAAAACATACAAAACATCTAACACATAAATATTTATGGCGTCTGACATTCGACTGTCAGATCATAATTTCCTCATTTTCCAGATTTCTAAAAATGCTTGATTCGTGCATCTAAGTGTTATAGATCCATGATCTATCAACCCAGATCACTTATAGACACCATATTACACATATCTAACCAACAAAGTACAACATCTAACAACAAATCATAAGATTTCTAGAATTAGGGTTTATACCTCTTTCTAACTTGATTTTTGAGTTCTGATCCTTGATCTTGTTTTTGACTTGCTATTAACTGATCATGGTTCATCTTCCCTCTCTCTCTCTCTCACTCCCCATTCCTGAAATATAGAGAGAGAAGTGTTTAGAGAAAAATGAAAATGTAAGTTGCCATTTTCTCTCTTTAATTTATATAAATAAAATGATACAATGCACTTGGTTGTGTGAAATGGCTGAGCTAGCTGCTGGAAATTAGACAATAAGTCATAAGCTATGCTAGGGTTTGGTCACCAACCCACAACTAGGACAAACTATACAAGTTAACTAAATAAAGAATGAAAAAGGGCAAAATGGTCTTTTCGTAATTAATTTTAATTATAGAATGGTCATTTTGGACAATTGACCAAACCCTTAGGGTTTAGGGTTTAACCCTTAATTTTGCAAATTAATTTCTAACATTTCCGATTTAGGTTTTAAAAATAAAAAATTAATATTTCTAATTTATAATTAGAATTTTATAATTATATAAAATTTTCTTAATCATAACTTAAATATTGCTAATTAGGATTAATATTTCCTAATTACAATCGCTAATTAAGTAATTAGGGTCAAAATGGTCATTAGGGTTTATAACCCACGAATTAGGGTTTCTAATAAAAAATTAACTTTTTCTAAAATAGAAATTAAATTTTCGTAATTAGATTAGGGTTTTCTAATTACTTAACTATAAAATTAGGATTGATATTTTCTAATTAACATTAAATCACTAAATTAACACTTAGTTTTTCCCGAATTAAAAAATTAGGGTTTTGAATTCCTGGAACTGAAACTAGGGTTTCAGAACTGGTTTCAGGGTTTCTTATTAAACACTAGGGTTTTCTAACCGAACGTTGACGTTCTTAATATATACTTAGGGTTTGATACAGATATCAATTATCTGGTCACACTAAACGAGAGAGACTCCTGCACATAATACAGGTGGAAACACTATCAACTCACGGCTGGTCACCGCTAAGCAGTTCAAGGAGCTGGGACCACCGGAGTTTTTGGGAAAGCCAAAACCATTTAAGACAGAGACATGGATTAAGCAGATCACCAAGATATTTGATATATTGGAATGCTCAGAAGAGCAAAAGGTTCTGTTGGCAACCTTTGTGTTGCGTAAAGAAGCAGATTACTGGTGGGAATCTATAAAACGTACTCATCTTTCTACACTAGAGATGTCTTGGGAGGAGTTCCAAGAATTGTTCAACGACAAGTGCTTTCCTAAAAGTATTTGTCACATGAAGGAGGTAGAATTTATCAAGCTGGAGCAAAACAATATGACCGTGTTGCAGTACGACGCTAAGTTTGCCGAGTTGTCCCGATTTGCATCCCATTTGGTAGATAATGATGAGCGAATGACGCGAATGTTTCTAAGAGGTTTGAAACCAAAAATACGTCAATACCTCATTTCTCACAAACTTTGTTTATTTTCAAATGTTTTGAATAGGGCTAAGTTAATGGAGCGCAATAATGAGCCAGCCCAACCAAAAGGTAACAACCAACAACACGATAATAATCATACCGATGGCAACGGCCATCGGAACAATGATAACCGTCGTGGAGGAAATTATCATGGCAAAAATGGTAACCACTTCGGTGGTAATCATGGCCAAGATAATAGAAGTGGAAATTTTAAGAAGAGAAGGTTCAATAATGATGGAAAGTCAACAGCACCAGCACCCGTTTCCAAGGAAGAAGAACGACCATCGGTCGTATGTTTCAAATGCGGACAGGAGGGACACATCCGTCCAAACTGTATGCAACAACCCAAAGAGTGTTTTAATTTCGGAAGAGAAGGTCACCTAGATCGATTTTGTTGTGTAGTGAAGTCAAGTCCAGCTCAGATGGTGACGCCAAAGGATGTCCCAGACAAGTCAAAGTCGGTAGTTTAAGTGAGAGCGTTTGTCGAAGAACTCGAATGAAGTTATCATGGGTAAGTTAATCATAAACTCTTGCGAACTCTATACCTTATTTGATATCGGTTCTACCCACTCTTTTATTTCTCCTACTTGCGTTTAACATTTAAATTTAACTTCAGAGAAGTTGGGTTTTGACTTATCTGTTGAAACTCTATTATGAGAAACCTTCGTTACGTCCACTATTTATAAATCTTGTTTGATTCAAATTAATACCCTCACGTTACCTGTCGATCTTATCTTTTTGAAAATACTCACCTTTGATGTGATTTTAAGAATCGACTAGTTAACTATTCATCATGCTAAAATTGATTATTTTCGTAAGGTTGTTAGCCTTCATATTCATAGCCAACCTGTTATGCGAATTCAAGCAACCAAACCACTAAAGTCAATCACTTTCATATCAAGCCATAAGTAAAGATCCCCGAGCCTTTCGTTGGTGACTTCCAAGTCTTAGGATGCACCAAAGCCAGACTTTCCGTATGGGATGCCGTGAATAACGGTGGCAAGTTGATAAGCATCAATGTGACGTGTTATCCATGTCTTGGATGAGAGTCACAGTTTTGAATGTTATTTCTATTGTTAATAAATTTTTTGACGTATTTCCCAAAGAACTTCCTAGCCTACCCCCAGAGTGTGAAATCGAATTTTGCGTTGACCCTAGTACAAAACCCATTTCTAAAAAAAAACCCTTAAATATTTCTTCACCCAAAACGAACGTAACATGCGCCGAAGACGTTGGCTCGAGCTGTTGAAGATTATGATAATACGATTTAATATCATCGTGGAAAAGTGAACGTGGTAGCTGACGCGTTGAGTGGAAGATCGTATATGGTTACGAGTGCGGCGTTGTTAACACAAAGACCCATTTTCTATGACTTACAAATTATAGAGATAGAGTTAAAGATTCTAGGGACCCACGTGATGATGTCAAATATACGTGTAAAATCGACTTTAATCGATAAAGTTAAAGCCGCTCAAGCTATAGACTCAAAACTGATGGATATAAAGAAGAAAGTACAAGAAGTCGTTATTCCAAAAGTGAGAATCGATGAAGTGAGGAAAGCTCAAACCCTCGATTTTATTAGTCTATTTGAAATCATTGATCTAGTAGGAACTGTGGCCTATAAACTCACTTTATCACTAAGTATGTCGCATGTTCATAACATTTTTCACGTATCGATGTTACGTAAATATATGAACGACCCGAACCACATTATTGAATTAGAACTAGACGAGATAGCAGAAGATTTAACGTATGAGGAGATACCTGTTAAAATATTGGATAAGAAGAAACATATTGTGACGCCCCCAAATTCGAACCGCCACTCGGTCACTCGAATTCGGTTCGTCACATGCTTAAAGTAATACCATAATAACTAAAATCACACATTCACAACGGAAAATCTAATTTAGAATAATATACAATGATTTATTAAAATTATTCCCCCAAGTCTCGTAACCTACAATACTTAATAGATTACATAATAATATCGAATAAAGACTAATTACATAATCCTACTTAAGTTTAAGCATAGTCTGAAAACAGTCTTAATACAACATAATAGTCTTAAACATAAAGGGGCAAGCTAGTCGGTAGCCTTGCCCTTGCCCTTGTCTTTCTGAGAGACACTTCTCTGTTTCGCCTTAACTGACAGGTTTTAAATAAGTAAGGATGAGCACAAATTTCCCAGCAAGTAATATACAATAAGGGTGAAGAATATAATATCACAATGTTGAAATATCATAGTATAGTCTCCAAGATAGTTCAGGGTATTAGAATAATATCATGAACAATGAGTATCAACAATTCTCGAATCCAAAATTTGGAATATGAGAGGATAGTTCAATATAGTTCAACAATATATATGAATTCAAAGGCTATCAACGTATTCAATGGGATAAAACAAATTATACTGAGCGGTCACTAAGGACTATTGAACATCTACTAGAATTACTAATATTAAACTGATAACCCAAAATTCAAGTACAATAGATTATTAATCTACAATGCTCCATGTTATGCATAACACAACAGTAATAATCTACTCATGTGTTGGGGTTTCCAACAACATACACTCCCCTTACCATAAGGGTTGTTCAACTCAATTTTCAAGATTTTCGCACCAATCAATTGGTTTGGATAATTTTGTAAACATGCATATAGTCTAGCCGAATCAATGATATAGACCCTTTCTCAATATTCAAGAACAATACCAAGTTCAACATGAATAATAGTTTTCACAAGAGTTTTAAACATACTAGCTCAATTGAATGAATAAGTAGGATAACTTGCATTCAACAGATAAACTTACGATATCCGTTGAATAAAGTAAAGCAAGGATTTAGGATACTTTCACAATAAAAGTAGGGTTTGGATACTTGCCTCAAGCGTAGTTTACCAAAGTAAAGCTTAATATCAATCCAATGCACTATGATACCCTATTCATGTATAATCACATTAGTTATATAAGTTCATCATGTACACTTATTATCTTAATTTACTATCATACACAAGTGAAATTTATCAACGCTAACATATAGTGTTAGTCTTCTAGTCGCATAATCTTATATGTATGTCATCACATGAATATTAATTTTTAACACACTATATCATAGTTGAAATCACAATTTGACTTTAAAGTGGTAAACACTTATTCATCATATGATCTTATCAACAACACGCTTATTAACACATGAATACTACACTGGACTTGTATTACAGATTAGAGTAACAACTTAGGCATTTATGGAACCACAGAACAAATACAGAATTATGATCCTACTGCAGACTGGCACGGCCGCATTGGATTTGAACTAAGGAGTGGCGCGGCCGCGCTGCTCCTTATTAAAACCAGAACATGGCTGCTCCTGCAGAAGGTCAGTGCATATTGGACTTGTATGTACATAAGAAATCATGCAAAACGCAAATGTTAGTATGCGGATAACCAAGTTTGACCTCATATCATAGCATTATCATAGGTCACCATCTATTCTCATTTAATCAAGACGTTAATTGTTAGATTCATAATTTTTCTTATGTTTGATCATTGAACACATACTATATGATCAATAGATCTCAACAACTCATGTTTGCATTAGATTAGTCATGTATTACAAGTTATGACATTCTAGTTCATTCATGCTTTGTTCTAAGCCACATTTACCTAGTTTTACTATGCATAAGACTCACTAGGCATTAATATTAATCATATTTACACGCATAACACACCTAATCATGATGTCTCATATGCACAAATTAAACCACATAAGCATGCTCACAATCTTAACGCAATGTACATAGTTTATCATGTTTAATTTAAAATTATAAGTCTCTTTAGTAAACTTATTTAAGCATGCAAGATAAGCACACATTGTCTAAATCATACTTTCGTATGCATTTGTGCACATACTCAAGTTATTTACATAAGCTAGAAATATCAGAATTTGAAAACATAATGCTCATCATACTTTGTTTTGCAAAACTTCAAGTTTTCCTTTAGAATTCCTTTAAAACCAAGCTAGAAAACTCTATTACGCACCAAAGTAGTTCATGCCTTATGTTATACTTATGTACGTGCTTACCTAGACCATTTACACATGCTCACAAAATCGGAATATACATTATTCCATGTTTACCATTTCTAATTTTCCAAATCTCGAAGTTTTCTTGAAAACTCAACTCAAATCAAGCTAAAACAACGTACTATGTTCAAAACAATATCTAACCACATGCTAAGGTCATTTATATGCATATTCAAACCCATGTAGCATGTTCATCATAGCACTGGATCACTACAAGCAGTATCTGAGAAAAACACCATGCGCAGCCGCGCGGTATTAAGCTATAGAAGTGCCGCGGCCGCGCCACTTTGAGCAGAATCAAAAATTATGGCTCTGCTTTTGTAGAGCCTTATCACATTCACTGCTAAACTTGCAACCAGACTCACTGCAGCATTTCCAAGCATACATACTAACTCAAACAACACAGAGACAAGCTAATTCATACTACTTAACAGAGATTTAGTGAGAATTGCAAGAATTTGACAAAACTCAAACTAATAACAAAAACAGAAATTATACCTCTTGAAGCTTAAATGAACTCCCTATAATCTCAGACCCTCTCTTAACTGACAAGCAATTCACCCCCTCAACTTGAAATTCACAAATAACTCTTAGTAACAAGAAATGAAGAAGTGTAGCTGCTATTTATAGAAGAACACAAAACCAGACAATTGCTTTACTTTAAGGTTTAAATCCAAAGTGTAGAAGAAGAAGACAATGGACAAGAAGAAGTTGGCCAACCACCCCACCTCAGCCATTAGCCTAGCCATCATCACAGCAAACTCTAGCTTCAACTATCGACTTGTGTTCGCGTATTCTATAATGAGTTATTTTTCATGTATTTTGTGACACTCAATTAGGCACAAGAGCAAATCTCAACAACTTTATTAACTAAGGCTTGGTTTGGTTTCTTTTAATTCCCAAAATATAATTTTAATGTTTTAATGCTACTACATAATGGAAAGTTAGGGATTATTTATGTACTCACATCATATAGTTCATGTATATTATTCCAGTCTAATTATTATTTATAATATTCATGGGCTCCAATTAATTACCCACTAGTAATTAATATCCCCTTAAAACTTTATTATTCCAATTATACTCACTTATTGGAATAGTTTGAAATTCTTTGACAGAGTACACCTTTTAATGTCTTCACACATACTTATTGTCACATAAACAGTTGTTTATGTAACTTATAATTCCCTACACTTTATAGTTTATATATATTACCTAGTTATATTAATGTGTCACGCAACATTTTCTTTTTTTAATGTAAGAACTATATAATATCCCATGTCTTACGCACATAAATTAAGTGGATCATACCATTCTAATCATGCAATTTACTTTACTCACAATAATAATTAATTATCACATATCATTAATTAATCACCATTAATAATTAATTAATATTCTACAATAACAATTAACAATTAATATTAATTATCTGTTCACTTGATTATTCCTTCGTTGATTAATATTACTATTAATATTTAACCAAAATTCTTTAATAACAAATAACAATTAATATAGATTAATTGTTCGCTTAACAATTCTTTCGTTAATTAATATATTCGTTAATACTTCCCATCACCGTGCCACACAAGGCTTTCAACGAGTTCATCACAAATTGCATATATTCTCAATTATTCAATTATTCAATATAATTGAGTTAACTCATCTTATAACACAAAAATTATTTTTATTCAAGTAAATATTCATTTTCATTAATATGTTCATTTATTAAGACGTGAAAATTCTCGGATATTACATCCTCCCCCCTTTATAAAAATTTTATCCCGAAATTGCTACAAGGTTACACAAACATTTGGAGATAATCCCTCATCACCCTATCTTCTAACTCCCATGTAACCTCCTCGACATCGTGGTTACGCCAAAGTACTTTTACATAGGAAATAACTTTTTTCTCAAGGTTTGCTCTTTCCTATCAAGAATTTGGACAAGAATTTCTTTGTACGCTAAATTCTTCTCCACTTGAATGAGTTCATAAGAAATTATGTGCTTGTAGTCAGGCTTATACAGACGCAATACGGATATGTGAAACACGTCATAAATGTGCTCCAACTCAGGTGGTAGTGTAACTTTGTATGCTACTTCTCCTACTCGTTTTAGTATCTCAAACGGTCCTATGAATCTTGGACTCAATTTTCCTTTCTTGCCGAAATGAATCTTTCCCCTCCACGGAGATACCTTCAAGAATACAAAACTGCCGACTTCAAAATCTTGGTCTTACCGATGTAAATCCGCATACTTTTTCTGGCGATCTTGAGCTGCCACTAATCTGGCCCTTATTACTTTTACCACGTCCGCGGTTTGTTGTACTAACTCTAGTTCGAGTATTCTCTCCGACATCTTCCCAACATAATGGCGTTCTGTACTTTCTCCCGTAAAGAGCTTCGTAAGGTGGCATGCCGATACTGGCATGGTAACTATTATTATACGCAAATTCAACTAAGGGTAGGTGGTCATCCCAATTTTCCTCGAAGTCCATCACGCAAGTCCTAAGCATATCCTCTAGTGTTTGTATAGTTCGCTCACTTTGTCTGTCTATCTGAGGGTGATAAGCCATACTCAACCTCAACTGTGTTCCCATCCTCACTTGCAGGCTTCTCAAAAAATTTAACGTGAAGCGCGGGTCTTGGTCAGAAATAATTGACATCGGTACTCCATGTCGTGAAACAATCCTTCACGTATAGACTCGCTAACTAATTCAAAATGTAGCGGATCTTGATCGATAAAAAATGTGCGGCCTTTGTAAGTTGATCCACGATAACCCAAATGGCATCCAAACCTTTCTGCGTGACTAGAAGTCCTACCACAAAATCCATCGTAATATGCTCCCATTTCAACTCCGGTATTTCCAACAGTTGTAGCAACCCACTCGGCTGTTGATGCTCTTATTTTATGCGTTGACAAGTCAAACATCTGCTAACGCACTCTGCGACTTCCCGTTTCAAGTTGGGCCACCAAAAATGTTGCCTCAAGTCTCGGTACATCTTAGTGCCTCCCGGATGAACGGAATATGTCGTATTGTGTGCCTCGTGCAAAATCTCTTCTTTTAACTCCGTTACCATCGATACCCACACTCTCCCTTCGAATCTTAAGATTCCGTCTTTATCCATTTGAAAATTTTCTTCCTCATTTTCTGTGATCCCTTTCCTAATTTTCTCACATTCTTCATCTCTCTCCTGTGCTTCCTTTACTCTATCCAACAATGTCAGACAAACTTCCATTACAAATAACTTCTCTTCAGACCTCTCGGATCCCTTTACCTCTATTTCCAACTTCTTTATATCTCTTATTAACTCCTCATGAGTTGTCAGTTGAAACAATTTCTCCCTTTCTATCCTGCTCAGAGCGTCGGCAACTACGTTTGCCTTCCCCGGCTGATAAAGAATATCACAGTCATAATTTTTGATCAATTATAACCACATTCTTTGACGCATATTCAACTCCTTCTGCATGAAGATATATTTTAGACTTTTGTGGTCCGTGTATATCTCACATTTCTCTCTGTACAAATAATGCCTCCATATCTTTAATGCAAAAACTACTGTCGCTAACCCTAAGTCATGGGTAAGGTATCATTTTTCATAATCCTTCAATTATCATGATGCATACACAATTACTTTACCATGCTGCATCAGCACACAACCCAGTCCTCTATGCGACGCATCACTATACACCACAAATCCTCCTGTATCATCTGGTAGTGATAATACAGGCGCCTCGCTTAATCTCTTCTTCAACTCTTGAAAACTCTATTCGCACTTGTCGGTCCATACAAATTTCACCGTCTTCCTCGTCAGATTAGTCAACCGGGTCTCTATCTTAGAAAAATCCTGGATAAATCTTCGATAGTACCCGGCTAACCTTAAGAAACTTCTTACCTCTGTCAGTGTTCTCGGTTGTTCCCAATTACTTACTGCTTCGACCTTTTCGGGGTCTATTGAGATTCCATTCTTATCCACCACGTGGCCTAAGATTTGAACCTTCTTCATCCAAAATCCGCACTTTGAAAATTTCGTATACATCTTCTCCTTTCGTAGTTCCTCCAAAATAATCTTCAGATGTTCGGTGTGTTCTTCCTGTCTTTGTGTAGAGTAAAATGTCTTCGATGAAAACTACTACGAATTTATCCAAGTGTGGCTTGAAAACTCGATTCATCAAGTCCATGAATGCTGCCGGAGCATTAGCCAAACCAAATGACATTACCAAAAACTCGTAATGTCTATAACGGGTTAAAAATGCAGTCTTTGGTATGTCCTCATCCCATACTTTCAGTTGGTGATATCTCGTCTGTAGGTCGATCTTCGAGAAAAATGTTAAATATTTATTGAATTATATAAGTATTTAAAGGATGTGTTTATTATTAAATAAATAATTGTTCAAATTTGATTCAATTTGGTTAACTATTTGTTAAATAAATAATTAAGGAAATTAATTATTTTTGCTAATTTAATTTAATTTAATTATTAAGTTAGAGAATTTTGATTAAATAAATTATTATATTTTAATTTGAATTTGTAAATTAAAAGGATGTGTTAGTGGATTAAATAAATTTATGATTATAAAGGAAATTATAATTATGAGATAATAATTTATGTGTTAAAGTAATTTAATAGATTAATATTTAATTGATTAAATCGATTATTTAATTTAAATAGAAGTGTGACAAATAACCTTGCTATAAAGGAGTTATTAAAATAAATTAAAAGAGTTTAATTTTAGTTTTTGCCAAACATGTCTTAATGCATAATAAGTCTTTAATCTAATGATGTTTTATCAAACAAGGTATAAGGATTAATCCATTTGTTTTAATTAAGTTTACCAAACAAGGTGTAAGGGTTAATGGGTTATTTTATTTTGATTAGCCAAACAAGCCTTATGGCTTTTGAGTTTTAAATAAAACATAACTGATATAATTATATCTATATTTATATTATATCATTAATATATATTATTACTATATACGTTATATTGTTAGTACGTGTGTTAGAGAAGAAGGCTCAGTTGAAGTTTACAGAGATAAAAGAAGAGAGGAAGGAAGGCTAGAGAAAATTGAGAAAAGAATCGGGGGAGAAGAAGCTTGATAATCAAAAGGATAATCTGACTCTAGGATATCATCTTTTTAATTAAAGGTAGGAGCTCAATCTCTTTCTTTAAAAGTTTAGTTTTTCTCTTCCCAAAAAGTCTATATAAAATATTTGTATAAGATGAATTGTTGATATGTATATAGTTTTGTATGATTAGTAGTTATAAGGTTGTTTCATGAGTTTGTATGTGATTATAGAGAAAATAAGTGAGGTATGTATACAATTTGTGAAGAAAATATTATAGAGTGTTCATATGAAAAATATATGAGTTTGACTAAGCTTAAAATGAAATTAATGTTTGATTAATTGTTAATATATATAAATTGACTATTGAATTTGATATAGTATGTATAATCATAACCATGGTATTTTGAATTAACTGTTTTGGTTGAAAAACAATATCACAGTGTTGATTTTCATTGAAAACATCAAAAGTGTAGTTTTTGCCAAAAACATTGAAATTGGGTGTTGTAAATTTGATGTTTATGATATTTTATGGGTAAAATCATGTTAGAAGTCTTCACAATATGTTTACATGAAGTCTCTTATGAATTTCATGTTAATTAGTCTATTAGATTGGAGCTTGTAGGCCAAATTGGCTTTTTCTTATACTGTTGCCGAAAGCTGTCAGTCGAAACTGCAGTTTCGCGCCGCGGCGTGGCCCAGCAGTACGTTAGTGGCGCCACAGCGCCGGTACCACGCCGCAGCGTGGCCTTGTAGCTTTATTCTCGAGCCGCAGTGCCATCTCCGCGCTACAGCGTGGTTTAGCAGAATGGTCTGACATTGTACTTTTTGTACTCAAAATTTGAAGGAATTGTTATGTGCTAATAGTAGGACTGTTAAATTATGATTTCAGTATTTCTATACCATGAATGAGCATGTTATTAGCAATTAACTTGTTTGTAATTCGATTATGTGAATTGAAAATCAAACCTACATGATGTATATACTTGTTGGTAAAGACTAATTATGTCATGATGACATATATATAGGGTATTGAGATTCAAGTTGTAAGGTTTAGCTTGTGCTCAAGGCAAGTTCCCTAACCTTCGCTACTTTATTATTCAGCAAGGTTACTTTTCACTGTTATGTTATACTTGTGCAAGTTTTCTATTTCTAATCTCTTGTTTAACGATTTATTGTCATGCAAGTTCTCTAACTCGATCTCGAGTTGATATTTTTGAAATATGCTTGGGGTTAATCATTACTGATTATACCATGTCTATGAATTATTAATTCGCACTCTGTGCACATTGCATATATTCGTCAGGTATGAAAGGCTGATCACCTTCATTACCGTTTGGTTCAGTTAATTTATTCATGTTCATTATTCGTTCAGCTATGAAAATTTATTCATGTTCTTTTACAATGTATATATTGTAGAAAGTTAGCCAGCTTATTGTTTAATTCTTTTAATCATTATATATACTTAATTGAACTTATACTTGTTGGGTAAAATTGTTGCTCATCCTTGCTATATCATGATAAACATTGCAGATTAGGATGAATACATCGAATACAGGAAAATTCAAAAGACAAGTCAACTTTGAATTATGTGTGCAGATAAGTTTGTAATAGTAATGTAGAATAATAACCTTATATGTCTGATAGGATATTGATTTAGGTAGTATATGAAGGTTCTCGACCTTGGGAATATTGTGTAATGTTTGATGTATAAAAGTTTTAAATATTCGGCATTTTTAGTGATTTTAATATTGAATAATGATGTAAAATTAGAGGTTGAATGTATGGTTAATGATCGAAGTCGAGTTTTTAAATGGTATGAATGTGGGGTCTTTACAGGTTGGTATCAAAGTTGTAGGTTATAAACCTTTGGTAGGAGTACCGTAGGCTATAACCTTAGAGAAGAGAAATGAAGATAGTGAACGAATAAGCTCAAATAGAGTTTGAACAATAAGGGATTAAAACTTGAGTGAAAGGATTCAAAGAAGAATCTCGCAGAGTTATAAGGAATATGAATGTGGGGTTACCCAACTCCAATAATAAGGATGTAAGGTGATAGTGAATATACAATGTCTATAAAAAGAGAGTGAGAAAAAGGTTAAGAATAGAGAGTTATATATAAGTGGTACAATTGTATTCTTTAGTAGTTGATGTATGGTATCTGGGCTAAACGATTCCTTCATAGAGCGGAGGTATATATGAATTAGCAACTCGAAACCTAGTTTGTTGGTTGTTTGTGGGAAACCACTCAGCGTACCATATTGAAGCTGTTAGAGACTCGATGTGTACCAAGTATGTAACTCAAATGAATGTTGAGTGATGTGAATGAAGTTATAAATTCTTAAAGGAAGAATTGTTATATAAACAAGAAGATTCAAAGAAGAATCTTGAAGAGATATAAAGATAAGAAATGTGAGTTTCCTAACTCCAATAGCCAAGATAACGAATAATGTTGTAAATAAAAAAAAGGAAAAGAATGAGGATCGTAAAACAAAATGATCACGAGTTAAGAAAAGAATTTTAAGGGAGATGATTATAGAATAAGATCACTACGTGGTCTATTTAAGTTATAAAAGAAAGATGGTCTATAATGTTTAAATAATTATAGCTTAATGCTATGAAGATGGTGTACTATGAAATAGTACGAGATAACTCATGAGGAATTATAGATGATGTGATACGAGGAATTCGTATCGAGCAAAGAGCAAGTTATAAGCCAAATAGAGTTAGGAGGGATTTCAATTGAGGACTCAGGTGGTGGCTGAGTTGTACAAACCTTTGTATGGGCGAGGGTTTTGTGCTTGTACTCAATTTATCACATTGATAATCATTGGAATGTTTGTGTCGAGCTATTTGCTATGTGCATGTTGAGAAGGTGATTCTTTTCTCATGTGTATAACAGATAGGTAGAGTAAAGTTAGAGAATATTATAAGGTTAAGTGCGAGTTCTTAAAACTCATACTTATGGTAGGTTCGTGACTCGTAATTATATGGTATATTTTTGAACCCCTCAGCGAATGGACGTCTATGGTCTGACTAGGATAAGTTCTTAAACTCATATGATTGTGGCAAGTTCCTGAACTCATAACGTGTGGTAAGTTTGATGAACTATGGTATAATTAAGTTATGAATGGAGTATTGAGGATGATAGGAATAGATAGACCTTTTAAACAATGGATCATTACAGAAAGTGGAGTTGATGGTGGAAGCATATGTATTCTAAATCAACTAGCTATGCTAGACTTTCGAAATTTATTGACTTCGTGCTGATGTTTACACTTTTATTTTCTTGAAAAATATTGGATCAAATGATGGAATCAATGAGTTTTAACAACAATACTGTTACTCGTATGTCTATGTTAATTGCTTCGGCTAGACAAAAATGATTTGCAATATATCAAAATGTATTTTATATATCATTAATGCATCATGTAACCTGGTACAAAGATGATAAAACGATGGAGTCATCAATGCAGTATTACTTAGTGTTGGATGTGATCTAAGGATCGTCAGCCCACTATGGTATGATGTAGTATGATAAAATCACCAAATGACGGAATCCTCAACGGACTGTAAATACAGTGCGGTATCATGACGTCATAAAAAGATTTTTCAGAATTCTTTGAGATATGAGAATATATATGTATGTATGTATAGGTATATTTTGATTGATGTCTGAATTGTTGTAGAGGTCTATGCTATTTCAATCAGCTAGACAAATATTGAAAGATGTTCATGAAATTCAAGAGTTTCTTGAGAAGTTATGCCAAACCAAATTGTTTTGGTGCGGATTCAGATGTTGAAAAGCTGAGATGAACAACCCTATTATTAGGAGTTGCGTTTAGTTTTATACTTTGCGCTGAAATGTTTGTATACAATACATGTACAATAGGTTGATCACCTAGAGTACTTGCGGAGGGTGTTTTCAGTCTTTGTGATTGATAAACATTCTGCCAAAGAGGGTTTAAAGTGTGAAGAACTGGGGGTGAAGCACTATTAAACCTAGAGAATAGAGTTCATGGTCTTGTGACCCTCAACATGATTTAGAATCTTTTTAATTCCTGAGTTATTCATACTGCTTCCCAGTTATTGAGCAATTGTGGAAGATTCTTTCTATTTTGAAAGGTGAAAGTGGAAAAGATGAGAAAATTAAGCAAAACATAATAATGGAATTCCAAAAAGTAGAGGAATGTGAAACTCTTAGAAGAGGAAGAGGTGATGAATATGATGATTATAGAAAGATCTTTGTGAAAAAAAAAGTGATTATAGAACCCAATGAATGAATAAAGTATTAACATAAAATCTACTTTGATAGATTGAATGAATGAGGATTAATAAATAAAATTTCGAGGGCAAAATTCTTAGAAGAATGAGTGAATGTAATATCCCGAGTGTTTATGATAACGATCCTTAGAAAAAGAAATGAATTGGGTTAAAGAATATATAATATTTGATAGATGACTGTGTTTAATTGAAGGTTATATAATAAAACCTAAAAGTTGTTGAAGAAATGAATGAAATATATATATATATATATATATATATATATATGTAAAACTTTTTGCTAAGTTAACGTGTTGAAGTTATTCAACGATAATTGTGAAAGAGATTTTACGAAAATCGAGTAAGGGAGGTTTTATTGATTCCGAGGACGGAATCCTTATAAGGAGGGAAGGATGTGACATCCCGAATTTTTAAGAATTAATAAATGAGAATTTAATAAATAAAATTCTTATTTTAAGATGTTTAAGTATGAGTATGTGTATATGTGCTATATATTGTGAAATATGTGAATTGGTGTGAAGAGAATTTAAGTGTTAATTGGTGTTTGATTTGTGTTAATAGTCTGAGTTATTTGTTTAATCCGTGTCTTCGATTTTGGGGACAAAATCTTTGTAAGTAAGGAAGAATGTGACGAATGAATTGTTTGAATTGTGATTCTGAGGACAGAATCCTTGTAAGGAGGGAATGATGTAACATTCCAGAATTTTAAATTATAATGTTAAATATTTATTGAATTATATAAGTATTTAAAGGATGTATTTATTGTTAAATAAGTAATTGTTCAAATTTGATTCAATTTGGTTAACTATTTGTTAAATGAATAATTAAGGAAATTAATTGTTTTTGCTAATTTAATTTAATTATTAAGTTATAGAATTTTGATTAAATAAATTATTATATTTTAATTTGAATTTGAAAATTAAAAGGATGTGTTAGTGGATTAAATAAAGTTATGATTATAAAGGAAATTATAATTATGAGATAATGATTTATGTGTTAAAGTAATTTAATAGATTAATATTTAATTGATTAAATCGATTATTTAATTTAAATAGAAGTGTGACAAATAACCTTGCTATAAAGGAGTTATTAAAATAAATTAAAAGAGTTTAATTTTAGTTTTTGCCAAACATGTCTTAATACATAATAAGTCTTTAATCTAATGATGTTTTATTAAACAATGTATAAGGATTAATCCATTTGTTTTAATTAAGTTTACCAAACAAGGTGTAAGGGTTAATGGGTTATTTTATTTTGATTAGCCAAACAACTCTTATGGCTTTTGATTTTCAAATAAAACATAAATGATATAATTATATCTATATTTATATTATATCATTAATATATATTATTACTATATACGTTATATTGTTAGTACATGTGTTAGAGAAGAAGACTCAGTTGAAGTTTACAGAGAGAAAAGAAGAGAGGAAGGAGGGCTAGAGAAAATGAGAAAGGAATCGGGGGAGAAGAAGCTTGATAATAAAAAGAATAATTTGACTCTAGGATATCATCTTTTTAATCAAAGGTAGGAGCTCAATCTCTTTCTTTAAAAGTTTAGTTTTCTTCTTCCCAAAAAGTCTCTGTAAAACATTTGTATAAGATGAATTATTGATATGTATATAGTTTTGTATGATTAGTAGTTATAAGGTTGTTTCATGAGTTTGTATGTGATTATAGAGAAATTAAGTGAGGTATGTATACAATTTGTGAAGAAAATATTACAGAGTGTTCATATGAAAAATATATGAGTATGACTAAGCTTAAAATGAAATTAAGGTTTGATTAATTGTTAATATATATAAATTGACTATCGAATTTGATAGAGTATGTATAATCATAACCATGGTATTTTGAATTAACTGTTTTGGTTGAAAAACAAAATCACAGTGTTGATTTTCATTAAAAACATCAAAAGTGGAGTTTCTGCCAAAAACATTGAAATTGGGTGTTGTAAATTTGATGGTTATGATATTTTATGGGTAGAATCATGTTAGAAGTCTTCACAATATGTCTACATGAAGTCTCTGTATGAATTTCATGTTAATTAGTCTATTAGATTGGAGCTTGTAGGCCAAATTGGCTTTTTCTTGTACTGTTGCTGAAGCTGTCAGTAAAAATTACAGTTTCGCGCCGCGCCACGGCCCAGCAGTACGTTAGTGGCGCCGCAGCGCCGGTACCATGCCGCAGCGCGGTCTTGTAGCTTTATTCTCGAGCAGCAGCGCCATCTCCGCGCCGCAGCGCGACCCACAGTATAAACTGTGGCGCCGCAGCACGGGTTAGCAGAATGGTCTGACAGTGTACTTTTTGTACTCAAAATTTGAAGGAATTATTAAATTATGATTTCAGTATTTCTATACCATGAATGAGCATGTTATTAGCAATTATCTTGTTTGTAATTCGATTATGTGAATTGAAAATCAAACCTACATGATGTATATACTTGTTGGTAAAGACTAATTATGTCATGATGACATATATATAGGGTATTGAGATTCAAGTTGTAAGGTTTAGCTTGTGCTCAAGGCAAGTTCCCTAACCTTCGCTACTTTATTATTCAGCAAGGTTACTTTTCACTGTTATGTTATACTTGTGCAAGTTTTCTATTTCTAATCTCTTGTTTAACGATTTATTGTCATGCAAGTTCTCTAACTCGATCTCGAGTTGATATTTTTGAAATATGCTTGGGGTTAATCATTACTGGTTATACCATGTCTATGAATTATTGATTCGCACTCTGTGCACATTGCATGTATTCATCAGGTATGAAAGGCTGATCACCTTCATTACCGTTTGGTTCAGTTGATTTATTCATGTTCATTATTCGTTCAGCTATGAAAATTTATTCATGCTCTTTTACAATGTATATATTGTAGAAAGTTAGCCAGCTTATTATTCAATTCTTTTAATCATGATATATACTTAATTGAACTTATACTTGATGGGCAAAATTGTTTCTCATCCTTGCTATATCATGATAAACATTGCAGATTAGGATGAATACATCGGATACAGGAAAAGTTAAAAGACAAGTAAACTTTAAATTATGTGTGCAGATAAGTTTGTAATAGTAATGTTGAATAATAACCTTGTATATCTGATATGATATTGATTTAGGTAGTATATGAAGGTTCTCGACCTTGGGAATATTGTGTAATGTTTGATGTATAAAAGTTTTAAATATTCCGTATTTTTAGTGATTTTAATATCGAATAATGATGTAAAATTAGAGATTGAATGTATGGTTAATGATCGAAGTCGAGTTTTTAAATGGTATGAATGTGGGGTCGTTACAATTTCGCTCCCTTCAGTTGATCAAATAAGTCGTCTATCCACGGTAGTGGATATCTGTTCTTGATCGTTACTCTGTTTAATTCTCGATAATTGATACAGAGCCTCATCGATCCGTCCTTTTTCTTCACGAATAACACTGGTGCTCCCGAAGGAGACAGACTTGGTCGAATTTAACCCTTATCCAATAACTCTTGTAGTTGTATCATCAGTTCCTTTATTTCTACTAGTGCCATATGATATGCAGCTTTCGAAATCGGTGTTGTTCCCAGTGCTAGGTCTATTACGAATTCGATTTCTCTGTCTGGCGGAAAACCAGGCAGATCGTCCGAAAACACATCTTGAAACACATTCACTACGGGTATATCTTTAATCTCTACTCCCTTCTTTCGAGTATCCATGATGTAAGCTAAATAGCCTACACATCCTTTTCTTAACAATTTCTTGGCCTGTATTATCATAACGCAACACAATTTCTTAAGCGATGAGCTACCATGAAACACTACCTTAGACTTACTCAGAGTCTGAAGGTTCACACACTTATTCTGACAGTCAATTACCGCCGCATGGTTATATAACATACTCATTTCCAGTATTACATCAAATTCTCCTAGTCTAATAGGAATCAAGTCTACGCTCAGTTCATGTTCTCTAATGTTTGTGCTACAATTTCGATAAACACATTCTACATTGATTATTTCCTTATTTGCAACTTCTATATTCAAAGGATCTTCTAAACGTTGTCGGGGTGTACTAAGTTTACTAGCAAATTCTTTAGATACAAATGAACAGGTAGCACCCGAATCAAATAATACGTAAGCATTTATATTATTGATTGGGATTATACCTGACACCACGTCCTTTGTAGCTACTTCATCCTGGACGGTCATGTTAAAGGTTCAGGCTGTCGATCGGTTGGGTTGCGCAGGTCCACCAATCATTAACTTGCTCCCTCCTCCCTGGCCTCCGCCAGCTCCACCGTTTCCTTTCTTCGGGTAATCCTTTATCTGGTGCTTTGTTGATCCATAAGCAAAACATCCTCTGATCTTCTTTGGCTTTGGGCAATTTGGCGATATGTGCCCATCTTGGCCGCAATTATAGCAAGTGATCTTTCCCTTCCAGCACTCCCCCTGATGACTTCTTCCACACTTGTTACACGTTTCAGCCCTTTTCTTAAAGTTTCCCTGATGACTTCCTCCTTGATTATTGTTTCTGTTGTTGGTGTTATTTTCCCACTTCCTTTTTCCAGAATTACTCCCTCTACTGCTACTTCCTCCACGATGCTCATTACCAGTGTTCTTGTTCATCTTCTCCTTATGATATAGACTTAAGGCCTCACTGCCACCTTCCGCAATGACTGCCTTCTCTAACAAGGTCGCAAAGGAATCAATCTGAAAGATTGATACCTTATTATACAACCACGACTTTAACCCTTGCTCAAAGCATCTCGCCTTCCTTTCCTCATCCCCTACTTGGTGCTCCGTAAATCGCGCTAGTTCATTAAACTTAGTTACGTATTGCGCCACCGTCATATCTCCTTGCTTTAACTATAGGAACTTCACTTCCATCCTACTCTACATTCTCTTCGGTAAATAGTTCTCGAAGAACAACATCGTAAACCTCTCCCATGTTATCGTTCCTTCCCCCGCTCTCTATTGATTAGTTTCCCACCAATAGTTCGCTTCGCCCCTCATCATGTATGTGGCAAATATTGTCTTCTGGCCTTCACCCACGCGAGCTATAGTGAAGGCCTTCTCGATCTCCTTGATCCAAGTTTGCGCAACTATCGGGTCAGTAGTTCCCGCAAGCTCTGGGGGTCCTACACTCTTAAAATCTATAAAGGTTGTTACTGGGACAGCTTAGGGAATGGGTGGTACAGGTTCATTTCTTCCCCTCAGAGTTTCTCCCAATAAATCTACAAGTCTCTGTATCAGATCTACTGGTCCTCTCTCATCATTAACTAACTCTTCTGGGACAGTTATTCTATGTCTGGGTGGCATTTTCTACATCACAAAATTTTTATTTTATTATCTAATTATAATACTTAGACATTTCTCAATTGAAAAGAACTTGAGGTTTAAAACATGCTTATGAAGTAAGACCATTTATATTCATATGCCAAATGGTTACAATACATGTTCTTTTCTAGCATACTGCTATAAATGATAACACATATCCCCTATTATCACAAAAGACAGGGATAACACTAGTCTACTACCCCTCTAACACTTTTCAAAAGTTGGGGTTACCATCATCTCACATCTTACACAAAAGACTGAGATTACAACAACATATTAAACAACACATAAATAAAATACTACACTACTGAGCCTCTTTTTTTTCCTCAAGACTCAATCTAACATCCCACGCTCCATGGCGCTCTGATATTCCTTCTACGTAAGGTGTACCACCATATCCCGACTTATGGTATGACGGGTTTGTCCTTGTTCAGCTGGGTAGTGATTTACCCCATCGATCAATCTCACCATAGCCGTGCATAGAGCATAGCCCATCTTATTCATCTTCCTTCTTTTGCACCGAACCTCATCTTCTAGATCATACACCCTGTCATTGGCTTCCTCCCACTTCTCCTTGAAGTGAATCTTATCCATCACCTCCATCTCTAACTGAATTCAGAGAGCCTCCTTCTCCGTCCTCTCACTTAAAACCCTCTGCACCATTTCTTCTAGCTTCCCTGCTAACTCAACATTCCTCGCCACCGATCGGTGAAACAAGGTCCCCATCTGGATCCCTGCCTCCTTACGGTGAGCAATTTTCACTTCCATCTCCTTCATCACTAATTGCCTCTCAAGAGTCTCAGTCTCTAGCTCCTCGACTCTACATCCTAATTCCAAAATCAGCTATTCATACTCTCCCAACATCCGATTCTCAAAGGTAGTCTCGTCGGAGTCCTCCATGGGCTCGGGTTCCTCCTCCACAGGCTCCTCCGCAGGGTCAGACTCCTCGGGCAATGGCTCCATCTCTTCCTCTTTATCATCGTCATCGACAGGGGCCACTACTGAAATAGGCTCCGCTATCAAGGGTGCCTCATAGACTACGTGGAGATCACGTGCCTCCTCCTCTCCTACTTGGCTATGTCCTCCCATGTCGGTCATCCTACAATCACCAACATAAGACAAGACAAACAATAACTCCATCAGAATGTTAAATAAACATAAGTTCATTGTATAGAATGAAGTTAAATTTCATAACACACTAAACCTCACACGAAAAACTCTACATGAGTTTTATCCCCTTTCTAACTTCTAAGTTTTCCTAAGTTATAATCTAAGGACTCTCATTCCTAAGGTTTATAACTATAGATTTGATACAAACCTGTGATACCCCCAAATTTGGACCGCCACTCGGTCTTTCGAATTTGGTTCGTCACATGCTAAAAGTAATACCATAATAACTAAAATCACACATTCACAACGGAAAATCTAATTTAGAATAATATACAATGATTTATTATAATTATTCCCCCAATTCTCACAACCTACAGTACTTAATAGATTATATAATAATATCGAATAAAGACTTATTACATAATCCCACTTAAGTTTAAGCATAGTCTGAAAGCAGTCTTAATATAACATAATAGTCTTAAACATAAAGGGGCAAGCTAGTCGGTAGCCTTGCCCTTGCCCTTGTCTTTCCCAGAGACACTTCCCTGTTCCGCCTTAACAGAAAGGTTTTAAATAAGTAAGGATGAGCACAAATTACCCAGTAAGTAATATACAATAAAGGTGAAGAATATAATATCACAAGGTTGAAATATCATAGTATAGTCTCCAAGATAGTTCAGGGTATTAGAATAATATCATGAACAATGAGTATCAACAATTCTTGAATCCAAGCTTTGGAATATGAAAGGATAGTTCAATATAGATCAACAATATATATGAATTCAAAGGCTATCAACTTATCCAACGGGATAAAACAAATTATACTGAGCAGTCACGAAGGACTATTGAACATCTACTAGAATTACCAATATTAAACTGATAACCCAAAAATCAAGTACTATACATGATCAATCTACAATGCTCCATGTTATGCATAACACACCAGAAATAATCTACTCATGTGTTGGGGTTTCCAACAACATACACTCCCTTTATCATAAGGGTTGTACAACTCGGTTTTTAAGATTTCCGTACCAATCAATTGGTTTGGACAGTTTTATAAACATGTATATAGTCTAGACGAATCAATGACATAGACCATTTCCCAATATTCAAAAACAATACCAAGTTCAACATGAATAATAGTTTTCACAAGAGTTTTAAATATACTAGCTGAATTGAACGAATAAGTAGGATAACTTGCATTCAAGAGATAAGCTTATGATATCCATTGAATAAAGTAAAGCAAGGATTTAGGATACTTTCACAATCAAAGTAGGGTTCAGATACTTGCCTCAAGCGTAGTTTGCCAAAGTAAAGCTTAATATCAATCCAATGCACTATGATACCCTATTCATGTATAGTCACATTAGTTATTTAAGTTCATCATGTACACTTATTATCTTAATTTGCAATCATACACAAATGAAATTTATCAACGCTAACATATAGTGCTAGTCTTCTAGTCGCATAATCTTATACGTATGTCATCACATGAATATGTGTTTGTAACACACTATGTCATAGTTGAAATCACAATTTGACTTTAAAGTGGTAAGCACTTATTCATCATAGGATCCTATCAACAACACGCTTATTAACACATGAATACTACACTGGACTTGTATTACAGATTAGAGTAATAACATAGGCATTTATGGAACCACAGAACAACTACAGAATTCTGATCCTACTGCAGACTGGTGCGGCCGCGCTGCATTTGAACTAAGGAGTGGTGCGGTCGCGCTGCTCCTTGTTCAAACTAGAAGATGGCTGCACCTACAGAAGGTCAGTGCATACTCGACTTGTACGTATATAAGAAATCCTGGAAAACGCACATGTTAGTATGTTGATAACCAAGTTTGACCTCATATCATAGCATTATCATAGGTCACCATCTATTCTCATTTAATCAAGACTTTAAGTGCTAGATTCATAATTTTTCTTACGTTTGATCGTTGAACACATACTATATGATCCATATATCTCAACAACTCATGTTTGCATTAGATTAGTCATGTATTACAAGTTGTGACGTTCTAGTTCATTCATGCTTGTTCTAAGCCACATTTAACTATTTTTACTATGCATAAGACTCACTAGGCATTCATATTAATAATATTTACATGCATAACACACCTAATCGTAATGTCTCATATGCACAAATTAAACCACATAATCATGCTCACAATCTTAACTCAATGTACATAGTTTATCAAGTTTATATTTGAAATTATAAGTCTCTTTAGTAAACTTATTTAAGCATGCAAGATAAGCACACATTGTCTAAATTATACTTTCGTACGCATTTGTGCACATACTCAAGTTGTTTACATAAGCTAGAAATATCAGAATTTGAAAACATAATGCTCATCATACTTTGTTTTGCAAAACTTCAAGTTTTCCTTTAGAATTCCTTTAAAACCAAGCTAGAAAACTCTATTACACACCAAACTAGTTCATGCCTTATGTTACACTCATGTACGTGCATGCCTAGACCATTTACATATGCTCACAAAATCAGAATATACATTTTTCCAAGTTTACCATTTTTAATTTTCCAAATCTTGAAGTTTTCTTGAAAACTCAACACAAATCAAGCTAAAACAACGTACTATATTCAAAATAATATCTAACCACACTGGATCATTTATATGCATATTCAAACCCATGTAGCATGTTCATCATAACACTAGATCACTACAAGTAGTATCTGAGAAAAACACCACGCGCGGTCGCGCGATATTAAGCTATAGAAGTGGCGCGGCAGCGCCACTTCGAGCATAATCAAAAATTATGGCTCTGCTTTTGCAGAGTCTTATCACATTCACTGCTAAACTTGCAACCAAACTCACTGCAGCATTTCCAAGCATACATATTAACTCAAACAACATAGAGACATGCTAATTCATACTACTTAACAAAGATTTCATGAGAATTGCAAGAATTTGACAAAACTCAAACTAATAACAAAAACAGAAATTATACCTCTTGACGCTTAAATGAATTCCTTACAATATCATACCCCCTCTTAACTGACAAGCAATTAACCCTCTCAACTTGAAATTCACAAGTAACTCTCAGCAACAAGAAATGAAGAAGTGTAGCTGCTATTTTTAGAAGAACACAAAACCAGACTATTGCTTTACTCTAAGGTTTAAACCCAAAGTGTAGAAGAAGAAGACAATGGACAAGAAGAAGTTGGCCAACCACCCCACCTCTGCCATTACCATAGCCATCATCACAGCAACCTCTAGCTTCAACTACCGACTTGTGTTTGCGTATTATAGAGTGAGTTATTGTTCATGTACTTTATGACACTCAATTAGGGACAATAGCAAATCTTAGCAAGTTTATTAACTAAGGCTTGGTTTGATTTCTTTTAATTCCCAAAATATAATTTTAATGTTTTAATGCTACTACATAATGAAAAATTAGGAATTATTTATGTACTCACATCATATAGTTCATGTACATTATTTCAGTCTAATTATTATTTATAATATGCATGGAGTCCAATTAATTACCCACTAGTAATTAATATTCACTTAAAACTTTATTATTCCAATACTCACTTATTGGAATAGTTTGAAATTCTTTGACAGAGTACATTTTTTAATATTTTCACACATACTTATTGTCACATAAATAATTGTTTATATAACATATAATTCCCTACACTTTATAATTTATATATATTACCTAGTTATATTAATGTGTTACACCACATTTTATTTTTTTAATGTAAGAACTATATAATATCCCATGTCTTACACACATAAATTAAGTGGATCATACCATTCTAATCATGCAATTTACTTTACTCACAATAACAATTAATTATCACATATCATTAATTAATCACCATTAATAATTAATTAATATTCTACAATAACAATTAACAATTAATATTAATTAACTGTTCACTTGATTATTCCTTCGTTGATTAATATTACAATTAATATTTAACCAAAATTCATTAATAACAAATAATAATTAATATATATTAATTGTTCGCTTAACAATTCTTTCGTTAATTAATATATTCATTAATATTTCCCATCACCGTGCCACACAAGGCTTTAAACGAGTTCATCACAAATTCTGTGACGACCCCAAAATAGGTCCATTCCACCCAACCCATTCTGAGTCGTCAAATACATGGTACAGAAAATAACTACAACTTTATTACAACAATTGTCGTGCAAAATACAACAACACATATGCTGTGAGTTTGGATACAAATATATACCAAATGTGACTCATGTTCCAACCGTGGACATCACCTCACAATAACACCTTACATAAAGGTATAGTCAAAAATTGTTTTAGAAATTAGAATATTTGGGAAGTGCTCAAGGAAACCTTCGTACATGGGAGGCCACGCGTCTAGGTTATGATAGATATCATATGGCCACAGAATTATCCTTGGTTGACCCAATAGACCCCAAAGAAAAACGAGAAGATTACTATCATATTCTTCCCAATGGTGAGTCTTCTCTTGACTTATCATTATCTCCACTGTCTCTAATTGAGAATTATACTTCAAACAAGCACCAAGATTATATAGGTTGTGCCCATAGATATACTCAGCAAGTGGATGAGCACAACCCTGTCTTATGATGACACGAGGTTGTATGTCATTAGACATCTTGTATGATAGTGACAAAACACCCTTCCAACGTTGGGTTCGCCTCACCCTATTTTCTTCACCAAATATAACTACTAAATGATGACCACCGTTCTATTCCCTTGTTACCCCCGCTCGACCCAGCTACACTCTTATTACCTGAAAGGAATTGTGAAGCAAAAGGGTGAGCACAACTAGCTCAGTAAAGAATATCATGACTAAAGATAATTAAATTATCAATAGCCTTCATCAATAATAAATCAGAGATTTAGAACATATGGTAAATGATAAAAATTTCAACCATAGTTGCAGCGGAACATGCAATCCATTAGAAGAGTCAAATAGACTATAAAGTCTATTATCTTCTCCATGTTAAAAATCCACCAACAATATTTTATCAATGTAACATCACTCAACAGTTTCTTTCCACAATCATATTAATAACTCATAATCATAATTGTGACTATAAATTTTTATTCGCACCCAGGACAAAGAATATTTTCATCACCTGTCTTTACCTGAAACATCAAAGATCATGGTTATACCAAATCACAGTTCCTGTTCATAATCATACTAATAAATCCATCTTTGCACTACGACCAAAGATATTCAACAACAGTTCATCTTTGCACTACAGGCCAAAGATATTCATCAACAGACCATCTTTGCACTACAGGCCAAAGATATTCAACAACAGTTCATCTTTGCACTACAGGCCAAAGATATTCATATCTCAAAGAAATATATAATCATTTCAGAATTTATATAAACAATAATTATAACCATGTTGATCAATTCACCTTTGCACTTAAGCTTAAGATATTCAATTATAAATTCAATGGTCATGATCATACCAGTCACAATTCAACTTTGCACTACAGGCCAAAGATATTCAACAACAATTCATATTTGCACTACAGGCTAAATATATTCATATCTCAAAGAAATATATAATCATTTCAGAATTTATATAAACAATAATTATAACCATGTTGATCAATTCACCTTTGCACTTAAGCTAAAGATATTCACTTATAAATTCAATGGTCATGATCATACCAGTCACAATTCAACTTTGCACTACAGGCCAAAGAGAACCCTAGTCATGATCATACCAATAATCTACCCATCTTTACACTCCAGTGAAAGAGAAATTCAACATCAGGGTTATAAAAATGTTATATATGATAATAAAATCAATATAATCAACATATAGATTTAATCTCAAGAGTAATATTCATAAATCAACTATAATTTGGTTAATAAAAGAAAACCAATTTTGTCGTGAATAGTAACTCGTGAATAGTAACTCATGAATAGTAATTCGTGAATAGTAACTCGTGAATAGTAATTCCGACACAAAAAGGTAGAAATTCCACAATAAAATCCATACCAATATTTTGGTATAATGATATTGAAAGAATAACATTTCTTAAGCTTATAAACAATTTATTTAAATTGTTTACACTTTACTAATTAATGCATTTAATCATCATAAAATGTCAACTCTTAAGATTTCAGCATCAATAACCAAAACCCTCATAAAAAATCTGCATATACCTCATATAGGATTCTCAAGTCATAAAATCCTATTTTCTAATTTTCTTACTTCACATAACATATTTAATTCATTTTCTCATAACTAGACTATTTTCATGAAAAATACCAAATCCGTTCCAAAAATATTTCTTTTCTGGAATTTAGCATAATATAGTCCCATATTGAACATATATTTTTCTCAGAATTTTTAAAAGTCATTTACTATTTTTCATATGGCCAAAACAGCCGAATATTTAAACATTTATCAAAAATTGTACTTTTATCTAAAAATTCTAAAATTTACAGAGTATACTTCTATCATATACATGTACTCCCAATAAAAATTTCATCAATTTTGGAGTTAACCACAAAAAGTTATAAGCGGTTACTTCTAAAATAGTCTTTTCTCATAAAATTCATAACTCTCAATCTATACATCCAAAAATCACCATTTTTGGACACAATCAAGAAAACTCATCAAAATATCATTTCAAATTTTTCCAGAATTTTTGAAGATCAGAAAAATTACGAAACTGAAAATCATAACAACCCTTAAAATCCCTTACTATCCCTTACAATCCCTTACTATCCCTTACTATCCCTTACCTCAAAAGAGCAGTACTTCTGATCGGTATAAGGCTGAAGGAAACTTGCACTGATGAATAGCAACTCACCAAGTATCTAAATACTCACAAAATACACTCAATAATCTAGAGAGAGAAAGAGAGAAAGCTTATGTTTCTGGTGTGATTTTCAATTCTAACTTAGCCCTCTATTTATAGGAAAATTTTGGTAGGTTTGACCTGCAACCTGATGGCTTTGCCTGCTACTATTCCCACCCACCACATTTGAAATATAATTCAGCACATTTCTTCACCAACCACAAGTGGAGCCCACCAATTCTAGAATTTTCCACCAAAATGATAAACTCCGAAAATTCAACAATTTCTGAACCAGTCATCTCGTAAAATTCATAACAAATCATACATTCATTTTTAACGGTTCAAAATTTGTGGACATATACTCAACTTATATATGTATAACATATCCAAATATTACTACGATCCAACGGTCGAATTAAAAATTATAACCCCCGCAAAATATCTCAAAAACCCTGATTTTTAATACCTCCATTCCGACAAAAATACTGATAAAAACCTCAACATTAACTCCTTCATTTTATCCACAAAAATATATCCCTCATTTATATCCACATAAAATAAATATTTTCTTATCATATAAATCAATAATTAATTATTCACAAATAATATTACAGAATCACATTTATGACAACCAGGCCGTTCCCAGGAAAGAGGGGGCTTTCCAATAAGGATTTCTCCTTACTAGCGCGCAATTAGATGACCAAACCTCTCCTTAGACAGAACTTTCTAGACATTGCCAATAATGCTATCTAATAATACTATTCAAATAATATGAATTATTGATCTGATAATGGAAAATACTGTGCAGCAACAATTATTGAACAACAATAATATAAAATTTCAACGTAGCAATTATTGAATCAATAAAATAAAATATTGAACAGTAATTGCTGTAACAATTATTGAGTAGTGCCTTCTTACGTAAGAATCAATAATTTCAAAAATACTGTGCAATACCGTGTGCTACTGTGCAATAACGCGTATTACTGTATTTTAACCACCGGGTATTTCAACAGTATTAACGATAACAACTACGCCGTTATTTGTAAAAACTCAAATTTGTCATTTTTCTTCACCCGACAGTTATTCGTTATGGGGCCCACAAATAGCTGCGCCGTCGTACGAATATTCTCCGACAGAAAGAATATTCCACGACCAAACGAATATTCCCCGACAACAATGATTATTTTATAACCACTTGCTTATTTTGAAAAAAAATTCATATTTCACCCATAACTTTAAACTTTTATCAATTTAACCATTTACTGAATAGTAATTATAAGAAAAATTGAATACTTTTATTTCATAAAATTCGGGGTCTTACAAATTCCATATATTCTCAATTATTCAATTATTCAATATAATTGAGTTAAATCATCTTATAACACAAAATCATTTTTATTCAAGTAAATTTTTATTTCCATTAATATGTTCATTTATTAAGACGTGAAAATTCTCGGGTATTACACATATTCTACGCTTAAAGGTTATACCTCAAGAGTTAGAATCCGAAATAAAAACAAGGTATACTCACTTGTTCGATATTTCAGGTACGTACACCAATTTCGAGGACAAAATTTCATAAGAAGGGGAGGTTGTAAGACCCCAAATTTTATGAATAAAGATTAATTTTCTCGAAATATTTTTTTTGAATATTATGGCGTGGATTTGATATAATGTTATAGTTGCGGGTAATATTTATAAATTTTGCAAAGTAAACAAGTTGTTATAAAAAATTTGATTGGTCGGGAAATATTCGTTTTACAAGAAAAATTCATACAACGGCGCAATCATTAGCAGACTCCACAACGAAATTACTGTCGGAGTTAGAAAACGACATAAATATTTTTTTATAAAAATAACATTGAAAGTTTTACCATTAACTGTTGAGTTACCCGATGGTAAAAGTACAGTAATACGCGTGATTGCATAGTAGCACACGGTATTGATTATTGATGCTTACGTGAGAAGTCACTCAGTTTTATTCAGTTATTGCTATAATAATTACTACATAGTATCTCACGTTATTGATTCAATTATTGTCACAATATTTTATATTATTAAATCAATAATTGAGATGACGAGTTATTCATATTATTATATGCATAATTTACAATGTCTATAAAGTTCTGTCTAGGAAAGGGGTTTGGTCACCTAATTACGCGCCAATTGGAAGAAATCCTTATCGAAAAGCCTCATCTTTCATGTGAACGATCTAGTTGTTAATATTGCGAGTTATAAAAAATGATGAATAAATGTTGTTAAAAATATAGAGAGGATTTTTATGAAGTATTTGTTGTAATTTTACTTATTATATGAACCCTCATTTACCTATTTTTCAAAATAATCGGTAGAAAGTTATTCATTATATATATATATATATATATATATATATATATATATATATATATATATATATATATATATATAATATGTATGTATGTGGGACCCATATATTGGATGAAAAATGGGGGGGGGAATTTTGTTCACAGGAGGGAGTTATTATGACTATATATATATATATATATATATATATATATATATATATATATATATATATATATATATAATATGTATGTATGTGGGACCCATATATTGGATGAAAAATGGGGGGGGAATTTTGTTCACAGGAGGGAGTTATTATGACTATATATATATATATATATATATATATATATATATATATATATATATATATAATAAATTTGGTTTTTTATGAAAAAATAGAATATATTATATTTTATTATGCATAGTGTTTGCATAGTAAAAATCAAAAAATTTTCTGAAAAATTTTCTTCGTCTTTGAGTTCCACTGTGCAGTCCGTGATTTTCTAATTCAAATAGTATCGTTCCCTTCTCCTATAAATAGCATGCTCAGTTTAGAAAAAAAAAATTACACCAGAATTAGAGAATTCTTCTTTTATAATACTGAGCGTATTTCTTTAGAATTTAACGAAGCTTTGAGTGTAGAAAATAGTAAAAGTTTTCTTCAAGAATATATCCGCTATACCAGTGAGAATTGCTCTCATTTTGAGGTAAGGGATACTATTTATTTCATATTCGCTTACGATATTGTTTTTCATATTCGTAAAAAATTTTATTTCGTTTAATATTCGCAAGAAATATTATCTTCGTTTAATATTCGTAAGGAATATTATCTTAGTTTAATATTCGTAAGGAATATTATTTTCGTTCAACAGTTGTAAGTTATGTTATTTTTGTTCAATATTCGTAAGAAATAATATTTTCTTCCATACTCTGTAGTATGTAAGTAATATTATTTCGTTTCAGATTCCGAATTCTACACTCATTTTGTTAAGTATTGCTTATATACTCCTTGAAATTAGTAGAATATCCTTAAAATTTACGCTTCGTCTAGTATCATTTCGCAATGATATTTTTCTGAACATTATTGTTCATTTTTAAGCTTTTCATGCCGGAGTACTATTCATGGGTAGTATTCATGTATACGACACTATTCATACGTATGATACTATTCATACGTACGGGTACTATTCATATGGGATACTATTCATGACAAAAATTAATTTCTTTTCAGTCCAAATAATTTTTGATAAAATATTATTCTTGAATTTTACTCCACAAAGTAGTATCGTGTTGACAATTTAGACATTTTTTAAACTCTGGATAAATTTAAAGTTTTTAATATTTATCCTTAATTTCGTTTGATTAATGCTTATATCATTATTATCATCCTCATGCTTATATTGGGACGAAAGTCATCTTTGGCCCGTAGTGCATAGATGGATTGTTGATTGATATGATTATGACCAGGGATTATTCTGTATAATCATGACCTGTAATGTTACAAGTGATGTGAATTATTTATTGAGCTGAGTCTCAGCGATAGTTATTGGTATGATCATAACCATGCGTTCTATTCGGCCAATGGTGAAAAGATGAATTGTTGTTTGGCATGTTCTTGACCATTAGTGAAAACACGAATATCATTTGCCCGTAGTGCATGGATAATTCGTGGCGTGATACTAATGAATATCCTTGGCCCGTAGTGCATGGATAATTCAGTGATGTGGATTATTTATTAAGCTGAGTCTCGGCAATAAAATTGATGATAAACTTTTAAATCATAAAAGATAGTAGATATCATGCTCTACTTGACTCTTCTAATGGATTATTTATTCCGATGTAGTTGTTGATCTAGAACTTGTTGTCTATTGTATTTTATCAGTTGTTATACTGTTAAAGGCTAACGCTAATTTATTCTGCATTATCTTAGTAATAATAATTCTTACTGGGCTAGTTGAGCTCACCCTTTTCTTTCACTATTCTCTTCAAGAAATGAGAATATAGAAGGGACTAGTCGTGAAATGGAGTGACGATCCAGATGGTTGCATTAGTAGTCCTCACTATTCTGTGAAATAGTGTGATAATAATTGTAATGAGGATTGAATTTGAGTTTGGATATTGTCTAAGAGATAATATTTGTATTAAAACTCACAGCTTATGTTTTGTCGTATTCTGCACGACACTTAACAGTTGTATAAATTAAGTTTGTATATTAGTTATGTACCATGTATTTGGCGACTCAGAATGGGTGATGTATACCTATTTTGGGGGCGTCACAGTTGGTATCAAAGCTGAGGGATATGATCCCTGGCTGAGATGTGAAACTAGAGCTTGGAAGGGAGAGACGGGTAAATCCTTTGTTAGTATGGCCTACCAAAGTTTATTTATTATTTAATTGGTCGGTCAAAATATAGCGATAATATGTGGCTTATCAATTAACTTTTGTTTTGCGACAGTAAAATGGCATCTGAAATTGTTGATATAAGCAATGGAGCACATGAGACCGTTGAGTCACCGCTGATCAATAACCATGATAATGTGCATCAGGAAGGCAATAATCCTCGTGAAAACAATAACACCGACCAAATAAAGAACGATGGCATGTTTAGGAGCTTTCTAGAATTTATGCAAAACCAAACGAGAGAGACTCCTATTCGTAATGCAGGTGGAAACACTGGCAACTCACGACTGGTCATCGCTAAGCAGTTCAAGGAGCTGGGACCACCAGAGTTTTTTGAAAAGCCAGAGAAGTGGATTAAGCATATCACTAAGATATTTGATGTCTTGGAATACTAAGAGGAACAAAAGGTTCCATTCGCCACCTTTATGTAGCGTGAAGAAGCAGATTACTGGTGGAAATCTGTAAAACGTACTCATGTTTCTACACTAAAGATGTCTTGGGAGAAGTTCTAAGAATTGTTCAATGACAAATACTTTCTTGAAAGTATTCGTCACATGAAAGAGGTAGAATTTATCAAGTTGGAGCAAAATAATATGACCGTGTCGCAGTACGAGGCCAAGTTTGCCGAGTTGTCTCGATTTTCATCCCATTTAGTCGATAATGAGGAGCGAATGACGCGAATGTTTCCAAGAGGTATGAAACCCAAAATATGTCAATAACTTATTTATCACAAACTTTGTTTATATTCAGATGTTGTGAATAGGGCTTAGTTATTGGAGCACAATAATGAGCCAGCCCAACCAAAAGGTAACGACTAACAACACGATAATAATCATACATGTGGCAACGACCATCAGAACAATGATAACCGTCGTGGAGGAAATTATCATGCCAAGAATGGTAACAACTTCGGTGGTAATCATGGCCAAGATAATAGAAGTGAAAATTTCAAGAAGAGAAGTTTCAATAATGATGGAAAGACAGTAGCACCAACACCCGTTTCCAAGGATGAAGAACGACCAGCGGTCGTATGTTTCAAATGCGGACAGGAGGGAGACATCCGTTCAAACTGTACGCAACAACCCAAAGCGTGTTTCAATTGTGGAAGAGGAGGTCACCTAGCTCAATTTTGTCGTGTAGTGAAGTCAAGTCCAGCTGTGATGGTGATGCCAAAAGATGTCCCAGACAAGTCAAAGCCGGTAGTTTAAGTGAGAACGTTTGTCAAGGAACCCAAACAAAGTTATCACGGGTAAGTTAATCATAAACTCTTGCGAAGTCTATACCTTATTTGATACCGGTTCTACCCACTCTTTTATTTCTCTTACTTGCGCTCAACGTTTAAATTTAACTCCAGAGAAATTAAATTTTGACTTATCTGCTGAAACTCCGTTATGAGAAACCTTCGTTACGTCCACTATTTATAAATCTTGTTTGATTCAAATCGATACCCTCACGTTACCTGTTGATCTTATCTCTTTAAAAATACTTGCCTTTGATGTAATTTTAGGAATCGACTAGTTAACTATTCATTATGCTAAAGGTAATTGTTTTCGTAAGGTTGTTAGCCTTCATACTCATAACCACCATGTTATGCGAATTCAAGTAACCAAACCATTAAAGTCAATCACTGTCATATCAAGCTATAAGTATAGACCCCCGAGCCTTTTACTGGTGACTTCTAAGTCTTGGGATGCACTAAAGCTAAACTTTCCGTAGGGGACGCCAGTGGAAAGTTGATAAGTATCAATGTGACGTGTTATCCAACTCTTGGATGAGAGTCACAGTTTTGAATAATATTTCTATTGTTAATAAATTTCTTGACGTATTTCCTGAAGAACTTCCTAGCCTTCCCCGAGAGTGTGAAATTGGATTTTGTATTGACCCTAGTACAAAACCCATTTCTAAAAAAAATCTAAAATATTTCTTCACCCAAAACTAACGTAACATACGCCGAAGACGTTGACTCGAGCTATTGAAGATTATGATAATACGATTTAATATCATCGTGGAAAAGCGAACGTGGTAGCTGACGCATTGAGTGAAAGATCATATGCGGTTACGAGTGCAATATTGTTAACACAAAGACCCATTTTGTATGACTTACAAATGATAGAGATAAAGTTAAAGATTATAGGGACCCACGTGATGATGTCAAATATACGAGTAGAATTGACTTTAATCGATAAAGTTATAGTCGCTCAAGCTACAGACTCAGAGCTGATGGATATGAATAAGAAAGTATAAGAAGTCGTTATTGCAAAAGCGAGAATCGATGAAGTGAGGAAAGCTCAAACCCTCGATTTTATTAGTCTATTTGAAATTGTTGATCTAGTAGGAACTGTGGCCTATAGACTCGCTTTACCGCCAAGTACGTCGTGTGTTCATAACATTTTTTCACGTATCGATGTTACATATATATGTGGACGACCCGAACCACATTATTGAATTAGAACTAGACGAGATAGAAGAATAATTAATGTATGAGGAGATACCTGTTAAAATATTGGATAAGAAGAAACATATTCTATGCTCAAAGGTTATACCTCAAGAGTTAGAATCTGAAATGAAAATAAGGTATCCTCATCTATTCGATATTTCAGGTACGTACACCAATTTCGAGGACAAAATTTTATAAGAAGAGGAGGTTGTAAGACCCCAAATTTTATGAATAAAGATTAATTTTTTCGAAATATTTTTTTTAATATTATGGTGTGAATTTGATATAATGTTATAGTTGTGGGTAATATTTATAAATTTTGCAAAGTAAGCAAGTTGTTATAAAATATTCGATTGGTCGGGGAATATTAGTTTTATCAGGAAATATTCGTACAACGGCGTAATCATTGGCGGACCTCACAACGAAATTACTGTCGGAGTTAGAAAATGACATAAATAACTTTTTATATAAATAACTGCGAAAGTTTTACTGTTAACTGTTGAGTTACCCGATGGTAAAAGTACAGTAATATGCGTGGTTGTATAGTAGCACACGGTATTAATTATTGACGCTTACGTGAGAAGTTACTCAATTTTATTCAATTATTGCTACAATAATTACTGCATAGTTTCTCACGTTATTGATTTAATTATTGTTACAATATTTTATATTATTAAATCAATAATTGAGATGAGAAGTTATTCATATTATTATATGCATAATTAACAATGTCTAGAAAGTTTTGTAGAGGAAAGGGGTTTGGTCACCTAATTGCGCGCTAATAGGGAGAAATCCTTATCGGAAAGCCTCATCTTTCTTGGTAACGATCTGGTTGTTAATATTGCGAGTTATAATAATAATGAATAAATGTTGTTAAAAATATGGAGGGGATTTGTATGAAGTATTTGTTATAAATTTGCTTATTATATGGACCCCCCATTTACCCATTTTTTAAAATAATCAGTAGAAAGTTATTCAGTATATATATATATATATATATATATATATATATATATATATATATATATATATATATATATATATATATATATATATAGCAAGGAACAAAAGCATTCCTCTTAAATAGCATTCCTCTTAAATAGCACTCCTCCTTAAATAACACTCCTTTATTAAAACTATGTCATTTTGGAGTGACTTAAAAGAGAGTGGTCCAACTTATTTTCCTTTTATTTACAAAAATATCACCCGCAGCCACTCCAAAACGACGTAATTTTAATAAATGAATGTTATTTAAGGAGAAATACTATTTAAGGGGAATGCTCTTGATCCTTGCTATATATATATATATATATATATATATATATATATATATATATATATATATATATATATTATAGTAAGTTTTGTTTTTTATGAAAAAAATAGAATATATTATATTTTATTGTGCATAGTATCTGCATAGTATTTGCGTAGTAAAAAATAAAAAAAAACTTAAAAATTTTCTTCGTCCGTGATTTCCACTGTGCAGTCCATGATTTTCCAATTCAAATAGTATCCTTCACTTCTCCTATAAATAGGATGCTCAGTTTAGAAAAAAAATCACACTATAATCAAAGAATTCTTTTTCTATAATATTAAGCGTATTTTTATAGAATTTAAGGAGGCTTTGAGTGTAGAAAATAGTGAAAATTTTCTTCAAGAATATATCCGCTATATCAGTCGAAATTGTTCTCTTTTTGAGGTAAGGGGTATTATTTATTTCATATTCGCTTACAATATTATTTTTCGTATTCGTAAGAAATTTTATTTCGTTCAATATTCGTAAGAAATATTGTCTTCGTTTTATATTCGTAAGGAATATTATCTTTGTTCAATATTCGTAAGGAATATTATTTTCGTTCAACAGTTGTAAAGGATTTATTTTTGTTCAATATTCGTAAAAAATAATATTTTCTTCCATACTCTATAGTATGTAAGTAATATTATTTCGTTTCAGATTCTGAATTCTGCACTCATTTTGTTAAGTATTGCTTCTATACTCCTTAAAATTAGTAGAATATCCTTAAAATTTGTGCTTCATCTAGTATCATTTCACAAGGATATGTTTCTGAATATTATTGTTCATTTTTAAGCTTTTCATGCAGGAGTACTATTTATAGGTAGTATTCATGTATACGACACTATTCATCATACGACACTATTCATACGTACGATACTATTCATACGTATAGGTACTATTCATGAAGTACTATTCACGGGATACTATTTACTCGGGTACTATTCACCCGAGATACTATTCATGACAAAAATTGATTTCTTTTCTGTCCAAATCATTTTTGATAAAATATTATTCTTGAATTTTACTCCACAAAGCAGTATCGTGTTGACAATTTTGACATTTTTTAAACTCTGGATAAATTTAGAGTCTTTAATATGTATCCTTGATTTCGTTTGATTAATACTTATATCATTGTCATCATCCTCATGCTTATATTGTGATGAAAGTCATCTTTGGCTCGTAGTGCATAGATGGACTATTTATTGGTATGATTATGACCAGGAATTATTCGGTATAATCGTGACCTGTAATGTTACAAGTGATGTGGATTATTAATTAAGATGAGTCTCAGCGACAGTTATTGGTATGATCATGATCATGCGTTCTCTTCGGCGAAGGGTGCAAAGATGAATTATTGTTTGGCATGTTCACGACCATTGGTGAAAACATAAATATCCTTGGCCCGTAGTTCGTGATAATTCGTGGTTCTGATTGAGACGCCCCCATATTCAGGTACTTGAAACCCGAACTCGGTGCTTCACGATACCATTTCTTTAAGTAGAATAATAACAATAATATAGATATCAAACTTAATTTACATATCAGAGTTTTCTAAATCCCCATGTTTCTAACCTTTAATACATTACATTACATGATAGATAATAAATATTATTGTCTTAATAAAGTCTAGCTATTACATAAGAGAAGACAAACTTATTCTGCTAGCTTTCCTTTCCCTTTGTTCTTGTTTGAACCTTCTGGTTGATCACGCTTAACTGGAAACATATTAATTTAAAGCAAGGATGAGCATTTGATTGCCTAGTAAGTAATAGCAAACAATAAATATTAGATGAAAGAATTAAATATTTTCTGTGAACGACACTTCTACAACGAATCAACAGTTGTGAAGTAAGCAGAAACAATTCTAAACTACATAGCAATAATTGTAAACTGTACAATTTTATAGCAATCAACATACTATGAACTTTGTTTTCAATATTTGATAATGTTTAACAGAACTTCAACCGTAAACCGTCATAACTTACAAGCACCGGGGGTGATTAGCTCGTTATGCCATGTATTGATCAATACTGCATGCAAGAACAATATTATCGTTCATCTTATCCGCCTTTGGTGCACAAAAGTTTCCCATATACAGGATGTTCATACTTAGCCAGGAATCCGAACTAAAATAATTCGGTTGGATAACAATAAGGTTTTATCATGTTCAACAATATTTTTAAATATGTGTCTAGCCGGGTCAAATAGCTTAGACGACCTTTAATTAGGGTATACATACTGGAAACCAATAAGTATGTATCAACATGTGAATAAATACAATGATTATCCAAGTGAGGTCACTTGTATAACCATGCTTATAAATTAACGAACAGAATAAATATCTGGATTGTACAATAATACTGTATTGATAAACAATGATCGGATAATTTAAGAACTTGTATGAATACAATTGTCTGGATACACAATCAATAACAATAGAGTTAATAATCTAGCATAACGATAATATAATTCTGAAACTTTCTTACTCGTGTCCATTCCATAAAGTAAAAGCAAATGGTTAGATACTTGTCTGGTCTGCTGCTTACAATTACGCAACTTAGTTTTATCTTTTATACCAAAACCTATCATTAATAAGATCATTCGTTCGATTAGAATAATATATCATATCACATAGTACTGCTATTTGTAGTCAACACATAACCTAATCACATTGTCACATATGTTTAGTAGTCACTGGATCATAAGCAAACACTAATATAGTCAAACTATCTAAGTCCAGATATAATATAAAACATTTCGGTGTAATTAACGAGTAATTAACGAGTCTAAAACTCTAGTCTGTAGTTCAATATTCCTTTAGATATTTTAAATATCATTCATATTATTTTTCAGTGGCTTATAATAATTTTTAAATAATTATTATAATTTATCATGATTTTTCAAATACTGAAATCATTATTAAATGATTTAGATATAAATAATTCTATTTTCATTAATATTTAAATAATACTAAACTATTAATGAAACCATTGACAAAATATTAAAGTTATTTATATTAACTTAAAATATTTTTAAAGTATTATTATTACCCTTAAATGATTTTTAAAATAATTAAAATCATTTTTAAATAATTACCATTAATATTTAAATATTAATGCATTATTTATCAAAATATTAAAAGTCATTAATTATAACTTAAAATATTTTTAAAACACTTATCTCCTTTTAAATGATTTTTAAATTAATAAAACTATTTTTAAACTATTTATTTAATATAATTATTAAATAATTTTAATATCATTATCAGTGAAATTTACCTTTAAATATTGAAAATTATATTTTTTAACTTAAAATATTTTTAAACTCTTTATTTTCATTTAAAATATTTTTTATAACATTAAAATCATTTTTAAACTAATTAATTTAATATAATTATTAAATAAATATAATATTATTAATATTAAATAATTAATAAAATTTGCTTTAAAATATTAAAAGTTATATTTTATAATTTAAAATATTTTTAAATACCTTATTATCATTTAAAATGATTTTTAATATAATAAAATCATTTTTAATTAATTTATGTAATGCATTTAGTAAATAAATTAAATATCAATAATATTCAAATAAATACTAATATTTTTGAAAAATATGTCAAATTATTAAAAATAAATTTTTATAACTTAAAATAATTGTTGTAATTTTCAAAAATTATTTACTATTTTAAAATGATTTTTAGAAATTAAATTATTTAAATTTATTAAATCAGTCACTATAGCCTTTAGCGATAGAAACCGTAGTCTAAAGTGTTCTTGAGCCTCAAGAACACTCATGTGCAATGATTGTAACGCCCCCAAATTCAGGTACTTGAAACGAGAACCCGGTGCTTTACGATATCATTTATATGAGCGAAATAATATTAATAATAATAACAATAATATAAATATCAAACTTAATTTACATACATCAAAGTCTAATCCCAAGTACGCAACCTTTACTACAATACATTACATGATACATAATAAATATCATTGTCTTAATAATGTTTAACTATTACAAAAGATAACATAAGATTATTCTGATTGCTTTCCTTCTCCCTTGTTCTGGCCTGAACATTCCGGTTGACCATGCTTAGCTGAAAACATTTAAATTTAAAACAAGAATGAGCATTTGATTTCCCAACAAGTAATAGCAACAATAAATATAAGCTGAAAGAATTAAATGTTTTCTTTAAATATCATTTCTACAACGAATCAACAGGTGTGAAGTAAGCTGAATCAATAATAACAACATAACAATTTTATATCAAATTTTTGAAACTACGTTCTGATTATAACTGGAGATTAGTCGACAGACTATGAACATTATTTTTAATTTTCGCTAAGGTTTAACAGAATATCATCCGCAAACCGTAATAACTTACGGGCACGAGGGTGATTATCCCAATGCGCCATGTATTGATCAATACTACATTCAAGAACGATATTATCGTTTACTCTATCCACCTTAGGTGCACAAAAGTTTTTCCATATTCGGGATGTTCATACTTAGTCGTGAATTCGAACCAAAATAATCTAGTTGGATACAATAACGTTCTATCTCATTCAACAATATTTTTATGTCTAGTTGAATCAAATAGCTTAGACGGGTTTTTATGTTAACGTATACATACTCGAAATTAATAAGTATGTATCAACATGTGATTAAATATAATAATTATCCAAGTGGGGACACTTGTCTAACCCTATATAGAAAAAGAATAAATATCAGAATGATACAGTAATACAATGATCTGATAATTTAAGAACTTGTATGAATACAAAGATTTGATACATAATCATATGATTCTGAAACTTTCTTACTCATGTCTATTGCATAAAGGAACTGCAAAGTTAGGATACTTGCACAATGTAAAGAATAGTTCAGATACTTGCTCAATAATAATTGGAGTAAGTTTAGGAAACTTGCCTGAGCTGCTGCTTACAATAACGCAACTTAGATTTATCTTTTATACCGAAACCTATCATTAATAAGATCATTCGTTCGATTAGAATAATATATCATATCACATAGTACTGCTAATTGTAGTCAGCACATAACCTAATCACATTGTCACATATGTTTAATAGTCATTGAATCATAAACAAACACATATCTAGTCAAATTATCTAAGTCCAAATCAATTTTTAAAATATTTCGGTGTACGGATGACTTTATCGGGTAATTATCGAGTCTAAGACTCTATCGTGTAGTTCAATATTCATTTAAATACTTTACATATCAGTCATGTTATTTTTCATAGCCTTATAATAATTTTTAAACAATTGTTATAATTTATCATGATTTTTTTAAACACCGAAATCATTATTAAATGATTTAAATATTAAATAATTATATTATCATTAATATTTAATTAATATTAAACTATTAATGAAACTATTGCCAATATATTAAAGTTATTTATAATAACTCCAAATATTTTAAAAGTATTAATATTATCCTTAAATGATTTCTAAAACATTTAAAATCATTGTTAAATAATTACCATTAATATTAGAATATTAATTTATTATTTATTAAAATATTAAAAGTCATTTATTATAACTTAAAATATTTTTAATTCATTTATTTTCTTTTTAAATTATTTTTAATTAAGTTAAACCAATTTCAAACTATTTATTTAATATAATTATTAAATAAACTTAATATCATTAATATTAAATTATTAATAAAATTTACCTTTAAATATCAAAAGTTATATTTTATAACTTAAAATATTTTTAAACTATTTATTTTCATTTAAAATGATTTTTATAATATTAAAATGATTTTAATTAATTTATTTAATATAATTATTCAATAAATTTAATATCATTAATATTAAATAATTAATGAAATTTGTCTCAAAATATTAAAGGTTATATTTTATAACTTAAAATATTTTTAAATACCTTTTTATCATTTAAAATAATTTTTAATATAATAAAATCATTTTTAATCTATTTATTTAATTCATTTATTAAATAAATTAAATATCAGTAATATGTAAATAAATATTAATATTTATGAAAAATATTTCAAATTATTAGAAGTTAAGTTTTTATAACTTAAAATGATTTTTAAAACTATTTTTGGAATTTTTAATAATTAATTTCTGTTTTTAAATAATTTTTAAGAAAATAAACTAAAAAAAATTAAAAAGTCTGACGCTATAGCCTTTAGCGATAGAATCTGTCGCCTTAGGTGTTCTTGAGGCTCAAGAACACTCATAGCCAGTTATCGAGGGACTAAGTTTGACCAACAATAAATGTCAGATCCTGATGTTTCTGGGCAAGCTAATACATGGATCTTGTAGTACTGGTGTCAAACTACATGCTACAACAACAATCATGACAATACAACTTAAAACGAATGAGATCGGGGCTTGCAAAGTAATTGTCAGATCTGTTCTTGGTTTTCTGGGTTACCCAAAAACCCAAGACAGTTCTTAGGTACTACTTTTGGGCTTCCATAACTAGATTCCCAAGTAAGGTTTTGGTTGTTTAGTGGTTTCAGATTGTAGTACCCATGCCAAGGAAGAGATCTATTACACTTAATCAGTTTAACTTCATCTCAATCGCCAGATCTAAGCCGGTCAAACCCTGTCAGAATCGTGTTCTTCATTTTCTGGAAATTCCAGAAAACGCATAGCATGTTCATACTGCCTACTTTGACTGTTCATTACTTTGATCCTACTCGTCATTTAGGTGATATAAAGGGTTGGATATGTAGCCCATATAACAAATTATAACACGGATGCAACAACACAAACAAATCACATAACGGAAGAGAGATTGGGACTCATGAACAAGCTGTCAGACCCATCTGGGTAACTTCTGGGTTACCCAGAAACAGAAGCTTAACGGTCAACGCATTTTGACCGATTACTACATTCGATCCATTGTTTTCCAAGGTTCGAGAGTGTGCTGGACCTGTAGTCCTCATGACAGAGAAGAGATCTATTACACAAAACAAGTATAACAATAACAGAATAACTAGATCCGGACCGGTCAAATTATGTTAGAATACATGCTCATACGTTTTGTTGAAATTCAAGAAAACAGAAATCGTGACCGTGCGACCTACTTTGACCATCCACTATTTTCGATCTATTGTTGAATTGAGTGATATAAAGGCACGGATCTAAAGTCCTTATAACATACTACAATTCTATTACAACATCTACAAAACGTATAAAACCTGAAAGATCAGAGCCCATACATTTATTGTCAGGCGTTTCTGGGTAACAATTTGGGTTACCCAGATCAGTGTGGTCATGGCCTGTCAACGTGGTTTGACCACTCATATCTTTCGATCTAGGCCAGATCTGACCTTGATTCAAGTTCTAGAACAGAGATCTCATAGCATACTACAACTTCAAACATTTAAATCACCAAAACAATAAACAAGTACAGATCTACGAGGACTGACATTTGACTGTCAGACTCAAAAATAAAAATTTTCATATTTTGAAAAACTCTAGATCTGAGCCTATAGATGTTATGGATCTAACATCTATCAACCCAGATCATTATTATACACCATAAACAACATATTTTAACAATAAATTATAACATCTAACAAGCAGATCAAGATCATATTTCTTTTTAATTAAGTGAGCAAATCTGATTTCTATGCTTTTGATTTGTTATGTGAGTTGGCGGGGCTGATTTTAGTATGTTAGAAGAATTCATGGGTTTGAGCTTGAGAGAGTATGGGTAAGTGTTTGTTGCACAAATGAGATTTGTTTTGCTTTTCTCTCTCTTGAATCTTGTATATCAATTGGTTCAATGAATTTGGCTGATTGCAATGGCTGATATGCTGGTGTTGTAGCTCATAGCTAGGTAGACTAGGGTGGCTAGCAAGATATTGCTAGATTTCCTAGCAATAATTCACCAAATGGGACAAAAAGGGTATAACGGTAAATTTGTATTTTAATATTAAGGGTAATCTTGTCCAATGTACTTAAATATAGTGTTTAATCACTAAATTTTAAATCTTAAAGTTTACCAAATAATTTATAAGGTTTGACTAATTAAAATTAAAGTGTAATAAAAAATTTAATTAAAACACACTAATTAAAATTAGGATTTTTAATAGGAAATTAGGGTTTAAATAATTAGGGTTCCTTAATTATCATTAGGGTTCCCAAAGTAACAATTCAATTTACTAAAATAATAATTAGGTTTTATAATTTTAACAATTAGGGTTCCTAATTAGCAAATTAGGGTATCTAATTTTAATTAGGATTTTCAAATATTAATTAGGGTTTTTCCTAATTAACAGAAATTCTATAATATGCAGCTTAATTCATATAACACCATTTATGACCGACCTTAAACTCCAATTTTGAGTTTTCAATTATGGTATATGACAGTAATACTAGGGTTTGACAATATTCACTATAATTGACTTATCAGTATCAATTTACACATACACTGTATATATTTATAACACTTAAAAATAATATTATATTAATATAATATTATTATTCTCATTCATTGCTAAAAATCTAAAATTAGGATTTGGATTCCATATATGATTTATCTATCAAATATAACATTATTAATCAAGTTAAAAATAATTAACTTAAATAATCTGAACATATAATAAAATAGTAATTATAATAATTCCAATAACTATTTCATATATTATTTAAATAATACAAAAATCATATTTTCATGGAAAATAATTAATAAAGACCTTTCTACTATAAAATTAATTATTATAAGTATATACTTTATAATAATCAATAATTCTAAAATAAAATTATTTGAAATTATTCACGTAATAAATAAATTTTATTTATCACATATTTACATACACATTACATGACACATATTCCCATCTTTAATAATAATAATAAAAAAATTATATGCAAAATTTTTTATTTATTTAAATAGAAAATATAGGGTTATTACATTCACCATCCCTTATAAAGATTCAGTCCCCGGAATCACCGTTTTAAAACTCATACATACAAGGGTATATAGCATACACAGTCATTTCAAATAGATCTCGATCAGATTCGATCGAACCGATCTTTAACTATTCAACATAAAGCTTGTTTATCTGATTAAACAGAAGTTCGATTTCTAAAAGAACTCAAATTCGTTCCTCAAAATTTATTTATAAAATAATTTATTATATATAGGAAAATCATACATATCAAAATATAAAAGTTATACGAATAATACTTGGAGTTGCATTCCCAGCTACCACGGTATACTGGACTGTCATATTGAAAACTCTTGCGGTTGATTCTGTTGGTTTGTTTGTTGAAGTAGGTTACGTTATCACCATTGTCCTACTGCTTTTCCCCATAGTCATATTCCTTGCATCCATTCTCTTTTTCAGACAGTCATACACCTTATGTTCCGTTGATCCACACATAAAACACCCTCTGTTCATCCTTGGATTGGGGCAGTTGGAAGAGATATGTCCCTCCTGCCCACACTTGTAACACACAAACTTACCCTTAAGACACTCTCCCGAGTGATTTTTTTCCGCAATTCCCACACTGCGCAACCTGTTTCTTTCCACCTCCCAGACTATTTTTGGTATTCTCGAAATTATCTCCTTTCCTTTTTCCAGTCCTACTACCACTATTTTCTTCTCCAGCTCTAGCTTGATTTGCTTCCCACCAAAAATTCGCCTCCCTTTTCATCGTATAGGTGACAAAGGCTGTCTTTTGCCCCTCCGTTACTCTAGCTGTCACCAACATCTCTATAGGGTCAGTTGAGCCTGTAAATCCAGGCGGTTCTGTGACAACCCGAGAATTTTGATTTTTTTTAATTTTTATTAATTGATTTAATGTTCAAAATTAGAACCTAGATAGAAAATAAGTGTATGCGTTTGAGATTTTTAAGAAGGAATATTGAGGATTTCAAAATTTTGTAAAGGATTTAGGTGAATTATTCAAGATTAAGGAAATACGTGATTATGTTCTGTGTATATGTGTACATGATGTGGTTAAGGGTCAAGGGTTGACCAGATAATCGATATCTGTATCAAACCCTAAGTATATATTAAGAACGTCAACGTTCGGTTAGAAAACCCTAGCGTTTAACAAAAAACCCTAGAAATCGGTTCTGGAAACCCTAATTTCAGTTTCGAGAATTCGAAACCCTAATTCGGTATATGAAACCCTAAATTGGGAACTTAATGGCGTAAGTGTAAATAATTATAAAAAATTCAAAATTTGAAACCCTAATTTCTGGTTTGGGAACCCTAATTTATAATTAGGGAAAACGAAAGTGTTAATTTAATACTTTTAATTAGGATATATTAATTCTAATTTTCAAGTTAAGTAATTAGAAAACTCTAATCTAATTATGAAAATCTAATTTCTAAATTAGAAATATTATTTTTCTAAATAAAATCCTAATTCGTGGGTTATAAACCTTAATGAACAATTTTGACCCTAATTGCTAAATTAGCAATTTTAATTAGGAATTTTTAATCCTAATTAGCAATATTTAAATGGTGATTAAGAAATTGTAATATAATTAGAAAATTCTAATTATAATTTAGAAATATTAATTTTCTATTTTTGAAAACCTAAATTGGAAAATTTAGAAAATTAAATTGCAAACCCTAAGGTTTTTCAAATCCTAAACCCTAAGGGTTTGGGCTAATTGACATAATTGCCATTAAAATTAATTGCTAAATGACCATTTTACCCTTATGTCACATTCTTTAATTGGTAGCTTACAAATCTTGCCAAGATCTTGTGTTGGTGACTAACCCTAACTCTAGACCTAGATATGTGTCCAAAGATCAGCCACAAGTTGCTAGCAAATTCATTGAATCCAATCAATTATATAGATTAAGAGAGAGAGAGAGAGAAAGGCCACTTGACATTTTATTTACTCCAAACCCATCATCTCTCTAGAATTCCGGTAATGAAGAGTGAGAGAGTGAGATAAGATCAGCCATGATCAAATATTAACTAGCTAAGGATCAGATCATAAAGTCAGAAATCATGAATCAAAGCTCAAAGTGGTAAGAACCCTAAATTTCGAAATCTCTTGATTTGATGTTAGATGTTAGGATCTATTGTTTAAAGTTGTGTTAGAAGGTGTCACTTGATGATCTGGGTTGCTATATAGTGAATCCATAACATCAAAGTACACGAATTAGCAATTTTTAGAAATCTGGGAAAAAGTTAAAAATGTTGTCTGGCAGTCATATGTCAGTGGCTTTAAATCTTGATGTGTTTATGTTTTGTGTTGTTTTAAGATTTAGACTTGTAGTCTGTCAGGAGATCTTTGATCTGGAAGTGGAATCAACTCCATACCATGTCTAGATCTCAAGTTATCAGTGGTCAAAAACCGTTGACCGTTCACGAAATCTGGTTTCTGGGTAACCCAGAAACCCAGATTTTTCTGACAATGGCTTTGCAGGGTCTTGATCTTGCTGTGTGTTGGTGTTTAGTCCATGTTTTTGGTTGATCCTTGTAGCCTGTTGTGTACTCTACATATCTCAGGCTTTAGATCAACCAGATCCGTAACGGAATATAAGATATGAGTGGTCAAGACACCGTTGACCGACTGCTCGGATGAAGATTCTGGAAAAAACCCAGAATCTTCAAGAACAGTTTCAGACCACTAGTTTGACCGGCCCAGATCGTACATATGTGATGTTTTTATGACGATATGTTGTTTAATAAATGAAGCCTGACATCTCCACTACAAGATAAAACCATTACTTTACACAAACAAAACCCAGATTCAAGTTATAAGGATCGAGATATAGTACTATCGTCTGTTCTTCATTTTCTGGAAAACCCAGAAATGAAGAACAGCGATGTCAGACTTTTCTGGAGCTTGGATCTTGCAACTTGGTTATGTAATGACCATTAAATCAGTTTGAGGTTGTAATGTTACATTAGTACTACAATCCTAACACTTTAGCCAGCCTAGAAACGTAATGAACAAAGATCTACCACCGGTCAAACCACCCACCTAGTTAACTGGCGATGAAGATCTAGGCAGACATCAAGAACACCGAGAACATCTATAGCGATGGGTCTATCGCTATAGGGCCCTTTAGCGACGGTTTCTATTTAATTTATTTTCTGATTTTTCGAAAATTAATTAAAAATAGAAAAAAAATAGATTTTTATTATTAAAAATACTAAATAAATTTCGAAAAATTATTTTAAATTCTGAAAAATAGTTTTCAATTATTTAGAGTATATTTCATAAATATTTAATATTTTTGGAATATAAATGGTATTTAATTTATTTAATTATTATATTAAATAAATTATTTAAAAATAATTTAAATACATGAAAAATCATGAAAAATAATATTATGGTATAAGAAAATATTTAAAGATATTTTCAGTGACTTTTAATATTTTAGGATGAATTTCATTAATAAATTAATATTAATGATAATTAGTTTATTTAATAAATATATTAAATAAATTATGAAAAAATAGAATAAATGATTTAAAAATCATATAAAAATGATTTAAGTGTTATAAAAATATTTTAAGTTATAAAATATAACTTTTGATATTTTGTCATGAAAATATTAATATTTTAATATTAACTGCAATTATCAGATAATGAATTTAATTGTTTAAAAATCATATAAAGGTGATTTTAAAGTATTAAAAATAGTTTGTGATATTATAAATATATTATAATATTATGACATGTATTTTATTAATATTTGATATTAAATAAATATTAATGATAAAAGAATTATGTGGTATTTAATTCATTTAAATACATTTTAATGATTTAAAATTCATAATAAATAGTAATAATTATTTAAAAATTATTACGAGCTTACAAAAAATATTTCGTGTAAGACCCCAACATATTATAAATAAAATCAAATTTCTTTTATTTATTATTGTGAATAATAAGATGTTAATTGATATTTGGTTATAGGTGAAATGTGCAAATTTTACAAAATAAAGCAAGTGGTTATAAAATAATCATTGTTGTCGGGGAATATTTGTTTGGTCGTGGAATATTCTTCTTGTCGGGAATATCCATACGACGGCGCAGTCAATTATGGGGCCCATAACGGAACATCTGTCGGATGAAGAAAATGACAAAGATTGAGTTTTATAAATAACGGCGTAAATTGTTACAGTTAACACTGTTGAGTTATCCAGCGGTTAAAATATAGTAATACGCGTAGTTGCACAGTAGCACACGGTATTGCACAGTATAGTTGAATTATTGATTCGTACGTAAGAAGGCACTACTCAATAATTGTTACAGTAGTTACTGTTGAATATTTTATTTTATTGATTCAATAATTGCTGCGTTGTTATCTTATATTATTGTTGTTTCAATAATTGTCACTGCACAGTATTTTCCATTATCAGATCAATAATTCATATTATTTGAATAATATTATTAGATAGCATTATTGGCAATGTCTAGAAAGTTCTGTCTGAGGAGAAATCCTTATTGGAAAGCCCCCTCTTTCTTGGGAACGGCCTGGTTGCCATTATTGTGATTCTGTAATATTATTTGTGAATAATCAATTATTGATTTATATGATAAGGAAATATTTATTTTATGCGGATATAAATGATGGAATTATTTTGTGTAGTTATAAATGAAGGATTTTTGCATGAATTATTTGTTGAAAGTTTGACAATTATTTTTCTTCGATAAAATATTTATTCAAATATATTATTATAATATTACATTGTAATAATGTGATAAAATAATAATATAATTTTTTGTAATTATAATATATTTTATCACGTGAATTTGTTAAGGAAAAATGGAGCTGAGGACGCTTGGTGTATTTCCTTGATTTTCATATTTGGTGTGCTGCATTATTTGGTTCAAAACCATGTGATGATAACATAATTTCTCCTAGGGGACCACCTGGTTAATTGGTGGAGAATTTGCCTGCAAGAGAAATTTCCAATATGTGGGCCTTTAGCCAATTAAAAGGAAGGAAAAGTTAGGCATTAGTTAGGTATGCAGGAAAATGGAGAAAATTTCTTGCAGAATGTGGTGTTTTCAAATTTGTGGGCTCTCAATTATAAAGAATAAAGGCCATTGAGTGGTAGAAATGATTGGTGGGTTTTGCCTACCAAGTTTGTTTTCAAAGGTGGCCCCCACCCTTATGAAAATGTGAGAATGATACGCATGATGTTAGGCAGAAGAGAAAAAGGAGAATTGTTAGGCGCTATCTGTTTTTTTCTTCTTCCTCCGTTGGTATAAATAGAAGGGTAACCCTCCTTCCTCAACACACCAATTGATAATCAGAATTTTTTATTCTAGAGTATTGTGAGTATTTTTCTTGAGTATAAGAATATTTTGAGCGTAGTTTTTTTGCAAGATTTTCTCAGAATAATATCTGATATTCAAGTCAAATCCAGTTTCTACCAAGGTAAAGGATATTATTTTATTTCAATACTCGTAAGAAATATTATTTTCTTTCATACTCCATAGTATGGAAGGGATATTATTTCATTTCATATTCTCTAAATTTGAACTTACTATGGTAAGTATTGCTTCTATAATTCCTGAAATGATTAAAAATTTCATTTCATCTAATATCATTTTATAGGAATATTGGTCTGAACTTTTTATCAAATTTAAAACTTTTCATGACTGGGTACTGTTCACGGTTACTGTTCACGGGTACTGTTCACGGGTACTATTCACAAAAGAAAAAAAACCATTTTTTCTTCTTTCCTTCAAATTATCTGTTGTGACCCTTATTCTTGAAATCTAATCCGTGTTTTGATTTTTCATCATCCTTAGTCCTAAATGGTGATATAAATGAATATCTTTGGCTTGTAGTGCAAAGATGAATGATTAACTGATGAATATATTTGGCCCGTAGTGCAAAGATGAATAGGTGTTGAGATGAACATGACCGACTGGTGATATAAATGAATATCTTTGGCCTGTAGTGCAAAGATGAATATTGATTGTTGTTACAGGGATAAAATATTGATGATGGAGTTTTAAATCTTAGGAGATTGTAGAATTCATTCTCTACGTGACTCTTCTAATGGATTGCTGTTTTCGCTGCATTTATTTATCTAAAACTTGTTGTCCATTATATTCTATCAGATTTTTCCATGTTGAAGACTAATGATAATTTGTTGTATATTATCTTAGTCATAATATTCTTTAATGGGCAAGTTGAGCTCACCCTTTTCCTTTTTGTTCCATTTTTCTTCCCAGGAGGTGAGAACATAGCAGGAAATAGTCGAGGTATGGAGTGATGGTTCAGGATAAATGTATTAGTAGTCATCACTATTTTATAAAATAGTATATCAATAATTGTAATAAGGACTCCTTTTGAGTTTGTATAATCTCTATTAGACAATATTTGTATTCAAACTCACAGTATGTGTCGTCATATTTTGCACGACAATTGTATTATTGAAGTTGTAGTTGCTTTTGTACCATGTATTTGGCGACTCAGAATGGGTGTTGTATACCTATTTTGGGGGCGTCACAGTTGGTATCAGAGCTTAGGGATATGGTCTTTGGCGGAGATCGGGGAATAGAACTAGGAGGGGAGAGATGAGTAAATCCTTCGCTAGTGTGTCATACCTAAGCTTATTTGTTGGTCGGTTATAATATAGAGATATTATGTGATATGTTAATTGTTTAATTAACCCTTGTTTTATGGCAGTATTTAAGAATGGTTGCTCAGAACGTTAACAATGGAGTATATAAAACTGTGGAACAACCTTTAGTCACAAACCAGGAGAACGTACAACATGAAGGCAATATTCCTCCTGTAAACAACACTACCGAGCAAACGATGAACGATGGAATGTTTAGGAGCTTTTTGCAGTTCATGCAAAACCAGACGAGGGAGATTCATGCACAAAATACGGGTGGAAATGCTAGCAATGCGCGGCTTGTCACAGCCAAGAAATTCAAGGAGTTGGGACCACCAGAATTTAAGGGAAAGCCAGATCCGATCATGGCGGAAACGTGGCTTAAGCAAATTACCAAGATATTCGATGTCTTGGGATGCACGGAGGAACGTAAGGTTCCATTCGCCACCTTTATGTTCCGAGGTGAGGCAGACTACTGGTGGGAGTCTGTGAAGCATACCCAGCCAGCCGCACTCAGCATGTCTTGGGAAACATTTCAAAAACTATTTAATGACAAGTAATTTCCTAAAAGTATTCGTCATATGAAAGAGGTGGAGTTTATCAGACTGGAATAAAACAACATGACGGTGTCCCTGTACGAGGCGAAGTTTGCAGAGTTATCCAGGTTTGCACCTCATTTGGTCGAGAATGAGGAACGAATGACGAGGATGTTTCTGAGAGGTCTAAAGCCCGAGATTCGGCAATATCTTATCTCTCATAAATTTTCTTTATATTCAGATGTTGTAAATAAGGCTCAATTATTAGAGCGAGATAATGAGTATGTTCAACCAAGGGACCACAACCAGGGTCATACCGGTGGCGGCAGTCATCAGAGCAATGAAAACCAGCAGGGAGGAAAATATTCGGACAAAAGTGGTAACCACTCTGGTGGTAATCGTGGCCGTGATAATAGAAGGAACGAGTTGGGAGGAGATTTTAAAAAGAGAAGGTACAACAATGATAACGTGAAGACATCAGCACAAACATCAACTGTTTCTAGGAGAGGAGAATGAGCACCGATCGTTTGTTACAAATGCGGGAAAGAGGGACACATCAGCCCAAACTGCCCATAACAATCCAAGGTGTGTTATAACTGTGGAAAAGAAAGTCATATAGATATAGATTGTCTAGTCGCGAAACCAAGTTCAACGGGGATGGTGACTCCAAAGGCTGTCTAGGACAAGTCAAAGTCGGTGGTTCTTGGAAGGGCGTTTGTCGTGACGGCACAAAATGCGAGAACCCAAACGAGGTGATCACGGGTAAGCTTATCATAAACTCTTGCGAAGTTTATACCTTACTAGATACCGATTCTACCCATTCTTTTATCTCTCCTGCTTGTGCTCAACTTTTAAATTTGACTCCGGAGAAATTGGACTTTGAATTATCTGTTGAAACTCCGTTGGGTGAAACCTTCGTTACATCTACAGTTTATAAATCTTGCATGATCCAAGTTGGCACTATCACATTACCTGTTGATCTTATCTCTTTAAAAATACTTGCTTTTGATGTGATTTTAGGAATTGATTGGTTAACCACTCATCATGCTAAAATTGATTGTTTTCATAAGGTTGTTAGTTTTCATATTCCTAGCCAACCTGTCATTCGAATTCAAACTACTAAATCACTAAAATCAGTCACTGTCATATCAAGCCACAAAGCTATTCGTTTATTAAAAAATGGATGTCAAGCTTTCTTAGCCTATGTTATGGATTTGAACAAAGACAAGTCAGATTTGAATAATATTTATGTTGTTAGAGAATTTCCTGATGTATTTCCAGAAGAACTTCTCGGTCTACCCCCAGAACGTGATGTTGAATTCTTTATTAACCTTGAACCGGGTACAAAGCCCATTTCTAAAACCCCATATCGAATGGCTCCTATTAAACTTCAGGAGTTAAAAGTCCAACTGCAGGAGTTATTAGACATCGGTTTCATTCGTCATAGTACATCTCCTTGGGGTGCTCCTATTTTATTCGTAAAGAAGAAAGACGGGAGTATGCGACTTTGTATTGACTACCGAGAATTGAACCATGTCACCATCAAGAATAGGTATCCGTTACCTCGCATTGATGATCTGTTCGACCAGTTGTAAGGAGCACAATTTTTTTCAAAGATCGACCTTCGTTCTGGATATCATCTACTGAAGATTAAAACTGAGGATATTCCAAAGACTGCCTTCAAAACTCGGTACGGGCATTATGAATTCTTAGTCATGTCGTTTGGATTGACTAATGCTCCAGCTGCTTTCATGGATATGATGAACAGAGTATTCAAGGAATATTTGGATCAGTTCGTTGTTGTCTTTATTGATGGCATCCTCATCTATTCCAAAAGCCGTGAAGATCATGAGCACCATTTGAAGCTGATACTGGAAAGGCTTCGTGAAAACAAGCTATATCCCAAGCTGAAGAAATGCAAGTTCTGGCTTGAGGAAGTAGCATTCCTTGGGCACGTGGTGTCAAAACATGGAGTATCTGTTGACCCAGCGAAGATTGAAGCCATACAAAGTTGGGAGCAACCGAAGTCGGTGACCGAAGTACGCAGTTTTCTTGGCTTAGCTGGTTTTATCGGAGATTCGTGGAAGGATTTTCTTGAATCGCTACTCCGTTAACTCAGTTGACTCGGAAAGATACAAAATTCGTATGGAGCGAGGAATGCGAGAAGAATTTCCAAGAGCTCAAAAGGAGACTCATTTCGGCACCTGTTCTGGAAATACCATCTGGTACGGATGGATTTGTTATCTACAGCGATGCTTCAGGCAAATGGTTAGGATGTATTCTCATGTAACATGGGAAAGTCATAGCCTATGCGTCATGACAACTCAAAGAATATGAGAGGAATTATCCTACTCATGATCTGGAGTTGCCAGCAGTCGTTTTCGCATTAAAAATTTGGAGACACTACTTGTATGGGGAGAAAGTGGAGATTTATACGGACCATAAAAGCCTCAAGTATTTCTTCACCCAAAAAGAACTCAATATGCGGCAACGACGTTGGCTTGAACTATTGAAAGATTACGATCACACTATTCAATATCATCTTGGAAAAGCGAACGTAGTAGCTGACGCATTGAGTAGAAGATCATATGCGAGTACAAGTGCGATATTGTCAATGCAAAGGCCCATTTTGTATGACTTGCAAAGGATGGAGATAGAGATGAAGGCTCCAAATACCCAAATGATGATATCAAATATACGAGTAGAACCGACTTTAATCGATAAAGTTAAAGCTTCTTAACCTATGGACCTGGGGTTGATGCGTATGAAAAAGAAAGTGCAAGAAGGAGTTATTCCGAAAGCAAGAATCGATGAAGAAGGAATACTTAGATTCAACTCCAGACTTTGTGTTCCTAGCGATTCTGACTTGAAGCATAGAATCATGATGAAGGCACACAACACCCCGTTTGTAATCCATCCTGGGAGTACCAAAATGTATCATGATATTCGACATATATTTTGGTGGAATAATATGAAGAGAGAGATCGCGGAGTTTATCTCGAGGTGTTTAACCTGTCAACGTGTAAAGGCGGAGCATCAAGTGCCAAAGGGTCCATTACAACCACTTGAGATTCTGAAATGGAAGTGGGAACACATTACCATGGATTTTGTTATAGGTCTTCCCAAAGTTTCTCAAGGTATAGATGCGATTTGGGTTATTGTTGATAGATTAACCAAGTCTTCTCATTTCTTACCGATACGTGAGACTTATTCCCTTGAACGCCTTGCTCGTATCTACGTGAATGAGATTGTGAGATTGCATGGCATGCCGGTGTCCATAGTTTCGGATCGTGACCCAAGATTCACTTCAAGATTTTGGGTTAGCTTACAGAAAGCTATGGGCACGGATTTACGATTCAGTTCAGCATACCATCCTCAAACGGACGGACAATCAAAGAGGACTATTCAAACTCTTGAAGATCTACTAAGACTCTGTATCCTAGATTTCAAAGGGAGTTGGGATAAGTACCTACCACTGGTAGAATTCTCCTACAACAATAGTTATCAAACAAGTATAGGTATGGCTCCATTCGAGGCGTTGTATGGAAGAAAATGTCGCTCTCTTGTACGCTGGGACGAGGTGGGAGAAGCAACGTTGTTGGGACCAGAATTAGTACGCATGACTACAGAAAAGATCCAAATGATTCGACAACGTATTCAAACCTCACAAGATCGACAAAAGAGTTATGCTGATCTTCATAGAAAGACGTGGAGTTTAATATTAGAGATCATGTACTGTTACGTGTTGCACCATGGAAGGGAGTTACAAGATTTGGAAAGAGAGGAAAGCTCAGTCCAAGATTTGTTGGTCCATTTGAGATTCTTGACCGAATAGGAAATGTGGCCTATAGACTAGCATTACCTCCAAGTATGTCTCGTGTTCATAATATTTTTCATATATCCATGCTTTGTAAATATGTGAAAGACCCGAACCATATTATTGCGTTAGAACTAGACGAGATAGCCGAAGATTTAATGTAAGAAGAGGTACCTGTTAAGATCTTAGATAGGAAAGAGCATGTCCTACGTACGAAGGTTATACCACAAGTTAAGGTTTTGTGGAGAAACCATGCTATTGAAGAAATGACTTTGGAGTTGGAATCAGAAATGAAAGCCATGTATCCTCACCTTTTCGAAACACTAGGTACGTACGTCAATTTTGAGGACGAAAGTTCGTAAGGAGGGAAGGTTGTAAGATCCCAACTTATTATAAATAAAATCGAATTTCCTCTACTTATTATTGTGAATAATAAGGTGTTAATTGATATAATACTTTGGTTATGGGTGAAATGTGCAAATTTTGCAAAATAAAGCAAGTGGTTATAAAATAATCATTGTTGTCGGGGAATATTCGTTTGATCGTGGAATATTCTTCTTATCAGGAATATCCATACGACGACACAGTCAATTATGGGGCCCATAACGGAATATCTGTCGGATGAAGAAAACGACAAAGATTGAGTTTTATAAATAACAGCGTAAATTGTTACCGTTAACACTGTTGAGTTTCCCAGCGGTTAAAATATAGTAATACACGTAGTTGCACAATAGCACACGGTATTGCACAGTATAGTTGAATTATTGATTCGTACGTAAGAAGGCACTACTCAATAATTGTTACAGTAGTTACTGTTCAATATTTTATTTTATTGATTCAATAATTGCTGCGTTGTTATCTTATATTATTATTGTTTCAATAATTGTCACTGCACAGTATTTTCTATTATCAGATTAATAATTCATATTATTTGAATAATATTATTAGATAGCATTATTGACAATGTCTAGAAAGTTCTGTCGAATGAGAGGTTTGATCACCTAATTGCGCGCCAGTAAGGAGAAATCCTTATTGGAAAGCCCCCACTTTCTTGGGAACATCCTGGTTGTCATTATTGTGATTCTGTAATATTATTTGTGAATAATCAATTATTGATTTATATGATAAGGAAATATTTATTTTATGCGGATATAAATGATGGATTTATTTTATGTGGTTATAAATGAAGGATTTTTGCATGAATTATTTGTTGAAAGTTTGACAATTATTTTTCTCCAATAAAATATTTATTCAAATATATTATTATAATATTACATTGTAATAATATGATAAAAGAATAATATAATTTTTTGTAATTATAATATATTTTATCACGTGAATTTGTTAAGGAAAAATGGAGGTAAGGATGCTTGGTGTATTTCCTTGATTTTCATATTTGGTGTGCTGCATTATTTGGTTCAAAACCATGTGCTGATAACATAATTTCTCCTAGGGGACCACCTGGTTAATTGGTGGAGAATTTGCCTGCAAGAGAATTTTCCAATGTGTGGGCCTTTAGCCAATTAAAAGGAAGGGAAAGTTAGGCATTAGTTAGGTATGCAGGAAAATGGATAAAATTTCTTGGAAAATGTGGTGTTTTCAAATTTGTGGGCTCTCAATTATAAAGAATAAAGGCCATTGAGTGGTAGAAATGATTGGTGGGTTTTCCCTACCAAGTTTGTTTTCAAAGGTGGCCCCCACCCTTATGAAAATGTGAGAATGATACGTATGATGTTAGGCAGAAGAGAAAAAGGAGAATTGTTAGGCGCTATCTATTTTTTTCTTCTTCCTCCGTTGCTATAAATAGAGGGGTAACCCTCCTTCCTCAACACACCAATTGATAATCAAAAATTTTTATTCTAGAGTATTGTGAGTATTTTTCTTGAGTATAAAAATATTTTGAGCGTATTTTTTCTGCAAGATGAATAGGTGTTGAGATGAACATGACCGACTGTTGATATAAATAAATATCTTTGGCCTGTAGTGCAAAGATGAATATTGATTCTTGTTACAGGGATAAAATATTGATGATGGGCTTTTAAATCTTAGGAGATAGTAGAACTCATTCTGTACGTGACTCTTCTAATGGATTGTTGTTTCCGCTGCATTTGTTGATCTAAAACTTGTTGTCTATTATATTCTATCAGATTTTTCCATGTTGAAGACTAATGATATTTTGTTGTATATTATCTTAGTCATAATATTCTTTACTGGGCTAGTTGAGCTCACCATTTTCCTTTTTGTTCCATTTTTCTTCCCAGGAGGTGAGAACATAGCAGGAACTAGCCGGGGTATGGAGTGATGGTTCAGGATAAATGTATTAGTAGTCCTCACTATTTTGTAAAATAGTATATCAATAATTGTAATAAGGACTCCTTTTGAGTTTGTATAATCTCTATTAGACTATATTTGTATTCAAACTCACAGTATGTGTCGTCGTATTTTGCACGACAATTGTATTATTGAAGTTGTAGTTGCTTTCTGTACCATGTATTTGGCGACTCAGAATGGGTGTTGTATACCTATTTTGGGGGCGTCACATTTTGACTGTTATTAAAATTATCTGAGTTAATTGTTAAGTGTTTAGGCAGAGTTTAATTGAACTTAGACTCGATAAAAGTCCGATTAAACCGTCGGGACGTTAGAATTTTATCAGAATCAAGATAAACTATAATAATTTGACTTGATACCGAGTCTTATGTGTGTTATAGACTGATAGAGTTATGTGTTATGTGTTATGTGTTTAGGTTATTCTGTGTATATATATATTATAGTATTATAATGTGATGATATTATTCTAATATTGAAGATCTATATTACTAATATTAGGTCTTCGGATAAAGTGATATAAATTACGTAGAGGTAATCAACGGTTCAGGCAAGTTTGTTTTTACTTAACTCTACTAAGAGTGTTTCATTCAGATAAGCTTATGGTTAATCATTGTTGGTTGCCATGAATTGTACTCGGTACATATTGCATGTATAAGTCAGGTATGAAAGGCTGATCACCTTCATTACCCGTTGGTTCAGATATATTTGTTAATGTTTAATTCTTGTTCAGTCAAAAGTTTGTTCGTGCTAGTTCTCAATTATATTGATGAATTATAGCCAGCTTATTATTCATACTCTTTCAATCATATTATATCGTTATATTATTGAATTTAAACTTGCTGAGCAACTTTCATGCTCACCTTTGCTATATCATGATAAACATTACAGATTAAGGCGAATACGTCGGATACAAGGAAAGGTTAATGACAGTTCCAACTTTAGTATATGTGCGCGATTAGTTTTGTAATAGTATAGTTTGATAATGATGTTATATGATCGATAGTTTATGAATTGTGTTTAAGTTAAGGTTACTCGACCTTGGGGAAAAGTATGTAAGTTTAATGTATAAATAATTTATGTTTATATCTTTCTCAAATAATAGTAATAGCGGTAGAATGATCGAACCGGATCCGCGGTGATTCGGGACCTTGGATTCGGGGCCCTCACAGGTTTGATTGCCTTGAAGTCTTTGAAGTTTGTCGATCGATTATCTGGCTGATTTCCCACGGCTGGTAATCCATTCTGCATAGCTAGAGCATCCATATTCGCCAAATTTTGTGTCGGGTCTGGTTGTCCTCTAACGTTGTTGACAGGTTCTTCTGCCTTTTGGTTTTGTTTACGTCTTGGCAACATTATCTGATTAAATAAAATCATTTTCATATAACTAATTTCATAATACTTTACACCGTATAGCGTAGCACATACTACTTTAAACATCTGCTATCCCCTTTGTGAGATAAAAGTCAGGATTTACTGCCATAACTTATACAAAAGTTGAGAATATAATATTACACAGGCATGCTTATCATATACGCATCATGGCATCATACATTTTCAAATAACACTAATACTACTTATTTCATCCGCCTTCACTAAGGATCAATTGCTTAGCATTCTATGTATTCCTATTATCCTCAATAATTCATTCTCACCTAACTATACCAAGTTCGTCAATCTTACCACATATTATAAGTTCAGGAACTTATCATAACCATATGAGTTTAAGAACTTGTCCTAGTCAGACCTTTGGCATCCATTCGCTGGGGGGTTCAAAAATTTCATATAATTATGAGTCATGAACTTACCATAAGTATGAGTTTAAAGAACTCGAGCTTAACTTTATATTCTTTAACTATATTCTACATATCAGCTATATTATTGTTTTTGGGTCTGGTAATACCTTATTAGTATAATCACCTCATTAGGGTTGCTTTCAAAGTGAGCCTCTATTTCAGCTATTTACTTTGATATTGGCTCGGTTATGGAGATCGGCTCCTACTTATGATATGAGGGTATACAAATTCTTTTCCACCTGACATCTACAAAAAAACTATCTTGATTAACACGTAGTATATACACATAACAATTATTAATTTTATACAAGTTATCTTTTATTTTGTTTAACGATTAATTTATTCAATTCATCTCCTTTTAAACTCTATAAGAGTTATCTGTATTTTCAACGTTTCTCTCTGTTCTAAGGTTATAGCCTAAGGTCTATCCCACCTAAGGTTTCTAACCCTAAGGCTCTGATACTAACTTGTAACGCCCCCAAATTCAGGTACTTGAAACCCGAACCCGGTGCTTTACGATATCATTTCTATGAGCGGAATAATACTAATAATAATAGCAATAATATAAATATCAAACTTAATTTACATACATCAGAGTATAATCCCAAGTACGCAACCTTTACTACAATACAGTACATGATAGATAATAAATATCATTGTCTTAATAATGTTTAACTATTATAAAAGATAATATAAGATTATTCTGATTGCTTTCCTTCTCCCTTGTTCTGGCCTGAACATTTCGGTTGACCATGCTTAGCTGATAACATTTAAATTTAAAGCAAGAATGAGCATTTGATTGCCCAACAAGTAATATCAACAATAAATATAAGCTGAAAGAATTAAATGTTTTCTTTGAATAACACTTCTACAATGAATCAACATGTGTGAAGTAAGCTGAACCAATAATAACAACATAACAATTTTATATCAAATTTTTGAAACTACATTCTGATTATAACTGGAGATTAGTCGACAGACTATGAACATTATTTTTAATTTTCGCTAAGGTTTAGCAGAATATCATCCGCAAACCGTAATAACTTACGGGCACGAGGGTGATTATCCCAAAACGCCCTGTATTGATCAATACTACATGCAAGAACGATATTATCGTTCACTCTATCCACCTTAGGTGCACAAAAGTTTTCCCATGTTCAGGATGTTCATACTTAGTCGGGAATTCGAACCAAAATAATCTGGTTGGATACAATAACGTTCTATCTTATTCAACATAATTTTTATGTATAGTAGAATCAAATAGCTTAGACGGGTTTTTATGTTAACGTATACATACTCGAAATTAATAAGTATGTATCAACATGGGATTAAATACAATAATTATCCAAGTGGGGACACTTGTCTAACCCTATATAGGAACGAAATAAATATCAGAATGATACAGTAATACAATGATCGGATAATTTAAGAACTTGTATGAATACAAAGATTTGATGCATAATTAATAACAATAGAGTTAATAATCTGGCACAATAATATGATTATGAAACTTTCTTACTCATGTCTATTGCATAAAGGAAATGCAAAGTTAGGATACTTGCACAATGTAAAGAATAGTTCAGATACTTGCTCAATAATAATTGGAGTAAGTTTAGGAAACTTGCCTGAGCTGCTGCTTATAATAACGCAACTTATATTTATCTTTTATAGCGAAACCTATCATTAATAAGATCATTCGTTCGATTAGAATAATATATCATATCACATAGTACTGCTAATTGCAGTCAGCACATAACCTAATCACATTGTCGCAAATGTTTAACAGTCATTGAATCATAAACAAACACGTATCTAGTCAAATTATCTAAGTCCAAATCAATTTCTAAAATATTTCGGTGTACTGACGGCTTTATCGGGTAATTATCTAGTCTAAGACTCTATCGTGTAGTTCAATATTCGTTTAGATACTTTACATATCAGTCATATTATTTTTCATAGCCTTATAATAATTTTTAAACAATTATTATAATTTATCATGATTTTTTTAAACACCGGAATCATTATTAAATGATTTAAATATTAAATAATTCTATTATTATTAATATTTAATTAATATTAAACTATTAATGAAACTATTGCCAACATATTAAAGTAATTTATAATAACTCAAAATATTTAAAAAGTATTAATATTACCCTTAAATGATTTCTAAAACATTTAAAATCATTTTTAAATAATTACCATTAATATTAGAATATTAATTTATTATTTATCAAAATATTAAAAGTCATGTATTATAACTTAAACTATTTTTAATTTATTTATTTTCTTTTTAAATAATTTTTAATTAAATAAAATTATTTTCAAACTATTTATTTAATATAATTATTAAATAAACTTAATATCATTAATATTAAATTATTAATAAAATTTACCTTTAAATATCAAAAGTTATATTTTATAACTTAAAATATTTTAAAACTATTTATTTTTATTTAAAATGATTTTTATAATATTAAAATGATTTTAATTAATTTATTTAATATAATTATTAAATAAATTTAATATCATTAATATTAAATAATTAATGAAATTTATCTCAAAATATTAAAAATTATATTTTATAACTTAAAATATTTTTAAATACCTTTTTATCATTTAAAATAATTTTTAATATAATAAAATCATTTTTAATCTATTTATTTAATGCATTTATTAAAAAAATTAAATATCAATAATATCTAAATAAATATTAATATTTGTGAAAAATATGCCAAATTATTATAAGTTAATTTTTTATAACTTAAAATGATTTTTAAAACTATTTTTGGAATTTTTAATAATTAATTTCTATTTTTAAATAATTTTTTAGAAAATAAATTAAATAAAATTAAAAATTCTATCGCTATAGCCTTTAGCTACAGAATCCGTCGCCTTAGGTTTTCTTGCGGCTCAAGAACACTCATAGCCAGTTATCGAGGGACTAAGTTTGACCAACAATAAAGTAAGATCCTGATGTTTCTGGGCAAGTTAATACATGGATCTTGTAGTACTGGTGTCAAACTACATGCTACAACAACAATCATGACAATATAACTTAAAACGAATGAGATCTGGGCTTGCAAAGTAATTTTCATATCTGTTCTTGGTTTTCTGGGTTACCCAGAAACCCAAGACAGTTCTTAGGTACTACTTTTGGGCTTCCATAACTAGATTCCCAAGTAAGGTTTTGGTTGTTTAGTGGTTTCAGATTGTAGTACCCATGCCAAGGAAGAGATCTATTACACTTAATCAGTCTAACTTCATCGCAATTGCCAGATCTAAGCCGGTCAAACCCTGTCAAAATCGTGTTCTTCATTTTCTGGAAATTCCAGAAAGCGCATAGCATGTTCATACTGCCTACTTTGACCATTCATTACTTTGATCATGCTCGTCATTTAGGTGATATAAAGGCTTGGATATGTAGCTCATACAACAAATTATAACACGAATACAACAACACAAACAAATCACGTAACACAAGAGAGATTGGGACTCATGAACAAGCTGTCAGACCCATCTGGGTAACTTCTGGGTTACCCAGAAACATAAGCTTAACGGTCAATGCATTTTGACCGATTACTACATTCGATCCATTGTTTTCCAAGGTTTGAGAGTGTGTTGGACCTGTAATCCTCATGACAGAGAAAAGAGATCTATTACACAAAACAAGTATAACAATAATAGAATAACTAGATCCGGACCGGTCAAATTATGTTAGAATACATGCTCATACGTTTTGTGGAAATTCCAGAAAACAGAAATCGTGACCGTGCGACCTACTTTGACCATCCACTATTTTCGATCTATTGTTGAATTGAGTGATATAAAGGCACGGATCTAAAGTCCTTATAACATACTACAATTCTATTACAACATCTACAAAACGTATAAAACCTGAAAGATCAGAGCCCATACATTTATTGTCAGGCGTTTCTGGGTAACAATTTGGGTTACCCAGATCAGTGTGGTCATGGCCTGTCAACGTGGTTTGACCACTCATATCTTTCGATCTGGGCCAGATCTGACCTTGATTCAAGTTCTAGAACAGAGATCTCATAGCATACTACAACTTCAAACATTTAAATCACCAAAATAATAAACAAGTACAGATCTACGAGGACTGACATTTGACTGTCAGACTCAAAAATAAAACTTTTCATATTTTGAAAAACTCTAGATCTGAGCCTATAGATGTTATGGATCTAACATCTATCAACCCAGATCATCATTATACACCATAAACAACATATTTTAACAATAAATTATAACATCTAATAAGCAGATCAAGATCAGATTTCTTTTTAGGGTTCATACCTTTAAGTGAGCAAATCTGATTTCTATGCTTCTAATTTGTTATGTGAGTTGGTGGGGCTGATTTTAGTGACTGAAATGTTAGAAGAATTCGTGGGTTTGAGCTTGAGAGAGTATGGGTAAGTGTTTGTTGCACAAATGAGCTTTGTTTTGCTTTTCTCTCTCTTGAATTTTGTACATCAATTGGTGCAATGAATTTGGTTGATTGCAATGGCTGATATGCTGGTGTTGTAGCTCATAGCTAGGTAGACTAGGGTGGCTAGCAAGATATTGCAAGATTTCCTAGCAATAATTCACCAAATGGTACAAAAAGGGTATAACGGTAAATTTGCATTTTAATATTAAGGGTATTCTTGTCCAAGGTACTTAAATCTAGGGTTTAATCACTAAATTTTAAATCTTAAAGTTTCCTAAATAATTTCTAAAGTTTAAACAATTAAAATTAAAGTGTGAAAAAAAATTTAATTAAAACACACTAATTAAAATTAGGGTTTTTAATAGGAATTTAGGATTTAAATAATTTGGGTTCCTTAATTATCATTAGGGTTCCCAAATTAATAATTCAGTTTACTAAAATAATAATTAGGGTTTATAATTTTTGCAATTAGGGTTCTTAATTAGCAAATTAGGGTTTTTAATTTTAATTAGGGTTTTTAAATATTAATTAGGGTTTTTCCAAATTAACAGAAATTCTATAATATGCAGCTTAATTCATATAACACCATTTCTGACCGACCTTAAACTCCAATTTTGAGTTTTCAATTATGGTATATGACAGTAATACTAGGGTTTGACAATATTCACTATAATTAACTTATCAATTATCAGTTTACACATATACTGTATATATTTATAACACTGAAAAATAATATTATATTTAATATAATATTATTATTCTCATTCATTACTAAAAATCTAAAATTAGTGTTTGGATTCCATATCTGATTTATCTATCAAATATAACATTATTAATCAAGTTGAAAATAATTAACTTAAATAATCTGAACATATAATAAAATAGTAATTATAATAATTCCAAAAATCATTTCATATATTATTTAAATAATACAAAAATCGTATTTTTATGGAAAATAATTAATAAAGACCTTTCTACTATAAAATTAATTATTATAAGTATATACTTTATAATGATCAATAATTCTAAAATAAAATTATTTGAAATTATTCACGTAATAAATAAATTTCATTTATCACATATTTATATACACATTACATGACACATATTCCCATTTTTAATAATAATAAAAAAACTATATGCAAAATATCTTATTTATTTAAATAGAAAATATCGTGTTATTACAGTGATCGAGTTAGCTAATTTGACCAGCATTAATTTCTTGTATAAGTTGTTTATGGGCAAGATAATTGTTAGATATTGGAGTACTAATGTAACCCTACAAGATCCAACAACAAACAAGGTCAACAATCATAACACAGAGGAGATCTAAGCATGCAAAGTAGCTGTCAGAGCTGTTCTTCATTTCTAGGATACCCAAAAATGAAGAACATTCCGAGTAGCCACATTTGGGCTTCCACAACTTGTTGTTCATGTCATGTTTTAATGATCTAATGGTTTTAGGTTGTAGCCAGCATGTCAAGGAAGAGATATATCAGAGAAAATCACTATAACAACATTAAACTTTCCAGATACGGTCCGGTCAAACCATGTTAGAAGTCCCATTCATAAGCTTTCTAGGTTACCCAGAAAGCGTATGTTGTGATCCTCCAGCCTGGTTTGACCGGCCACTATATTAATCTTGTTTGAGGTTTAGGTGTTCTAATAGCATGAATCTACAGTACATATACCAAACTACAAACTAGATACAACAAAAAACACAAATCAACTACAACATGAAAGATCTGGGCCCATGAACTTGCTGTCAGAGCTTTCTGGGCAAGTTATGGGTTACCCAGAACATGATCAGTTATGGTCGGTCAACGGGGTTTGACCACCCATAACTTGCAATCTGTTCATGCTCCGACCTTGATTCAAGTTCTAGATCAAAGATCTCATAGCATAATACAAGTCTAAAACATAAAACATAAAAAATTATGAACAAAGAAGAATCTATGGGGTCTGACATTCATTGTCAGACAACATAAATTTTTTTTCCAAATTTTGAAAAACATCAAATCTGAGCATATAGATGTTATGGATCTAACAGCTAGCAACCTAGATCATTTATTTACACCTTATACAACATGTTTTAACACAAAATCATAACATCTAACATAGCTACAAGGATCATACTCTAAATTAGGTTTATACCTTTCTATGAATAAATTCTTGATACTAGCTTTCTGATTTGTTATGAGTGATAGTGGGGCTTGTTTTTGGGACTGATTTACTAAGAGAATTCGTGGGTTTGGAGAGAGAGAGAGATAGTTGGTTGGGTATAGGTTGAACAAATGAGCATGAATGAACACTTTTCTCTCTCCAATTCTATTTATAATTTGAATGCAATGCATGAATCTGATGTTACTGTCAATAAGTGGTTGATTTGAATAGATTTTTAATACATTGGCAAGTCAAGGGTTGTTCAACCATTAAAGGTTTGGCAAGTTATACATGTTTCGTAGTAACTAATTCAAAAAGGGTATTATGGTCAATTTGATCCCAATTTTAATGGCAAACTTGACATTCAATTCCAACCCTTAGGGTTTGACCCTTAAGGTTTAACCATTGGGGTTTAGAATTTTAGTTTCTAGGATTTCAAATTAGGGTTTAAAATAAAAATTTTAGTTTCTAAATTATAAATTAGGGCTCCTAAATTAATTTAGGTTTCCTCATTACACAGAACATGAAAATTAGGTTTAAGCTTCACAAAATATAATTAAGATTACTAATTTAGTAATTAGGGCTTACAAATTGATAATTAGGGTTTCTAAATAATAATTAGAGTTTTTAATTTTAGAATTTAGGGTTTCTAATAATTAGGATTTTTCTTAATTAAGTATAATATCTGACATTATATACATTAACACGACTACATAACGACTTAACAAATTCTTAAAGTCATATTTAACTTTTTAAATTAGGGTTTATCAGCAATTCTAGGGTTTTGTCATATTACACCATAATTGACCAACCATTATCAGTCTATACATACAGTACATATTTATAGCACTGAAATATAATTAATATAATATTATTATTCTCATCCCTTAGTCAAAGTCCAAATTAAGGGTTTGAATTCCATATCAGATTTATCTTTCATATACATACCATTATTAATTAAGCTATAATAATTAACTTAATTAATCTGAAATAAATTCATATAACAAAATAATTCTTGTAATAATTCTATAATCATATCATATATTATTTAAATAATATAAAAACCTATTTTCATGGAAAATAAAAAATAAAATTATTTGTACTACAAAATTAATTTATTATAAGAATATAATTTATAATGATCAATAATTCTTAAAATTTTATTTGTAATTATTCATGTAATAAATAAAGTTTTGTTTATCACATATATACATACGCTTTACCTTGCACATATTCCCACCTTTGCTTAAAAAAAAAATTATAGGCAAAATATCTTATTTAATTATATAGAAAATATTGGGTTATTATAATCACCCTCCCTTATAAAGATTCCGTCCTCGGAATCACCGTTTCAAAACTTATACACACTCAGGTAAATAGCCTACGCATTCATTACAAGTAGATCTCGATCAAATTCGATCGGACTGATCTTTAACTATTTAACATAAAGCTTGTCTATCTGATTAAACAAAAATTTGATTTCTAAAAGAACTCAAATTCCTCCTTCAAAATTTCTTTATAAAATAATTTACTATATATAGGAAAATCATAAATAAGAAAATAAAATTTATTGGAATAATACCTGGAATTCTATCATCAGCTGCCAAAGTATCTTGGACAGTCATATTGAAGGCTCTTACGATTGATTTAGTTGGTTAGAGTTGGTCCTGTGATCGCCAAAGTCCCGCTGCCTTTCCTAGTAGTCACACTCCCTACCTCCACTCTCCTTTTCGAACAATCCTTCACCTTATGCTCCATTGACCCACACATGAAACATCCACTGTTCACCCTTGGATTGAGGCAGTTATGAGAGATATGTCCCTTATGCCCACTCTTATAACAAACAAATTTTCCTTTCAAACACTCCCCTAAGTGACTCTTTCCACAGTTCTCACACTGAACCACCTGCTTCTTCACACCTTCCTGCTTCACCTGAATATACCTAAAGTTGTTCACCTTTCTTTTCTCACCCCTATTTCCACTATTAGTTTCCACCTTCACAGCTCCCTCGACTTTGCCATTATTCTATTTCTCCTTGTTGTAGAGGCTCATAGCCTCACTCCCCTCCTCGGCTATAATAGCATTTTTGTGACACCCCCAAATTCGGGTTACCTGACCCCCGAGTTTGGTGTTTACGATCCATAATATAATAACATCTAACTACCAATTCATATAGAAATAGTAATACATAAGTCATTAACAAAGATTGTTAATACAATAATCCCAGGTCCCACTAACCTTAACAATTACAAACATACCCTTTAAATATACAAAAAGGGTTTACAAACATAACATAATACATAATGTTATTCGTAACTATTCCAGCATTTTGCCTTTGCCTTTGTTCTTCTTGGACCCACTTGCCTCTTCTTCTAGCTGAAATGTTTTATTTAGCAAGGGTGAGCAACAAGTTTGCCCCGCTAGTTAAGATATATGATAAATGTATAGGAATAAATAACAAGTCTTCTCTCATTCTATGCAACAATAATCTGATAATAAAAGAGTATAACGCTTTCAAGGTTTTCTACGATATTATAATGAATAATCAAGAATTAATTCTACGAAATATCAAAGTGGAATGTTTTTCAGATTTATGCTGAGCGATCCGTTGGATTTTGAACTTCTCTTCTCGAGTAACTATCAAAGATTTGACTTTGATATACCTAGGTGTATCAGATAACCATAAAGATTAAGTTATACCCCTCTGTAAGTACTTAGAGCAGGCCAACTCCTTGTACCCTATATTATGCATAATACTTAAGTCACGCGCAATGGTCGAATATACGACTAAAAGTGTTCCCTTTATATAAAAGGTTGTTCTTCTCAGTCTCAGAATCAAGATTTGATTTACCACCGAAGTTCAATGATTTTAATTTTTATTTACTTATCGATCTAGCCGAAATAATTGGCATTGATCTGTCAATAACAATTGAATTCTCTTCTCGAATCTATCAAGTTCTAACAAATGTTCGTCTAGCCAGAATAATTAGCTAAGACATTTCTCAACATAATTTGACAATAAACAGGAATTATCTGTACTGTCAATATTAGCTTCTACGGATATGAATATCCAACAACAGTTATTCTACGAATGTATATTTTACGAATCAATAATTCAATTTGAATTATTAAACATGAACTAACTGCGAATAATCAACAATAAATTCTTGGACGTGGTATAATTAATAATAATTAACCACTATAATAATTGAATGAATATAACTTAAGGTTGAGTTAGGAAACTTGCCTCTTCCGCTGTTTACAGCTACACAATAAACTTATTTACGTTTTGAAAGGCCTATAACCAATAATAACGTTCTCACAATTAGCACAACAATTCATAACACACAACACTCTAATTTACAGTCAATCTTCTCCTATACACATTACCACATAACCACATCAGTGTTTATACCCTATATAAACACTTAACAAGTCTAACTAGTTCAGTCTAGTTGGACTTCGGTCTCATCTCGGTGTTCTGGTAACCCTATCCGATAATTAACACATTTATTGTCAATTAAATTCGGCCTCTAAGCTTTAATATTATTTTAGATAATTCAAATATCATTTATAATATTTTTCGGAAGCTTTTAATAATTTATAAAGAATTATTATAATTTATAATAATTTTTCAAACAATTAAATCATTTAATAATCTTATCATCATTAATATTTAATAATATAAAAATATTAATGTTATACTTGTCAAAATATTAAAGTTATTATTAATATCTTAAAATATTTTTAAATCATCAATATTCTACTTAAATGATTTTTAAATTAATTAAAATTATTTTTAAACCATAACCATTAATATTTAAATATTAGTGAAATTATAATCAAAATATTAAAAGTCATTAATTATAACTTAAAATATTTTTAAATTATATTTCTCATTTTTAAATGATTTTTAAATCAATAAAATCATTTTTAATTCATTTATTTAATAAATAAATCTAATGTCATTAATATTAATTTATTATTGAGAATTCTCCAAAAGTATTGAAAATTATATTTTATAATTCCAAATATTTTCTAACACTTTATTCTTATTTTAAATGATTTTTAAATCAATAAAATCATTTTTATCTTATTTATTTAATTTAATAATTAAATAAATCAAATATCATTAATATTAATTTATTAATGAAAATTCTTCAAAAATATTAAAAGTTATATTTTATAACTCAAAATATTTTTAAATACATTTTTCTTATTTAAAATGATTTTTCATAATATTAAATTATTTTTCTTAAATTTATTTAATACACTAATTAAATAAATTAATTATCATTTTTATTCAAATAATTAATATTATCAATGAAAAATATCCCAAATAATTAAAAGTTATTTTTCAGAATTTAAAATGACTTTTAAAATCATTTTTGGTAATTATTATAATTTATTTCTATTTTTAAATAATTTTCAGAATATTCAAAAATTAAAATAAATAGAAACCGTCGCTAAAGCCTATAGCGACACTTATCTGTCGTCTTAGGTGTTCTTGGCTTCAAGAACACTGACAAGTTAGTGTTCGAGGTGCCCTGTTTGACCGAATTATAATCTTATCTCGAAATATTTTTAGGTCAGGTTTAAACGTTGATCTTATAGTACGCATGCACCACTACAACTATCAACCAATACATAGGGCATACATCAACACAACAACGAAATTTGAGCTGCGAAACATCTTGTCACACATTACCTGGGTTTCTCCAAAAACCCAGAACTTCGACTAGTCACTTTCTGGTACAAATTAATCTAAGTTCCGATCATTGTTTTAGTGGTTTTAGTATTCATACATGTAGTATTCATGACAAGGAACAACGAGATGTCAAGATCTCAGTCCAAAAACAACATATCCATAATTTATCACTTGGTCAAAGTCTGTCAGAATCATTGCTCTTCCCATTTCTGGAAATTCCAGAAACTACAAATCAGGGTCTAGTTGCCTAGTTTGACCACCTAATCCGATCATTATGTTGATGTTTTAAGGGCTCGAAAGACCCAGATCTATAGTCCATTATACAGGCTACAACATGGTTACCATAACATTATCAAAATACAAAACAACTGTCAGATCTCAAGCCAACAAAACGTTGTCAGACGGTGTTCATGCAATTTTGGGTTGCCCAGAAATGGACTGGTCATGCCCGGTCAATGGGTTTTGACCAAGAATAACTCTTGATCTAGACATTAAATGACTTTGATTCAACTTGCAGATTAAAGACAACATAACAAGCTACAGATCCAAGCAATAAAACATGAAAAATCATAAACATACACGAATATGTGGCTCCTGACATTAGCTTGTCAGATCACAAGCCATGTTCTTGGGCAGTTTTATAAAACTTCAATTTTAAAGCATTTGATGCTATGGATCCATTATGGATCAACATAGATCAACTAAAAACATTATATAACACGTATAAAAACACAAAAACATAAATTTTAACCAAGCATACAAGATCAAAGTAGACTTAGGTTTATACCTTCTATTTTTCGAATCCTTAATCTATACTCTCCGATCTGTTCTTGGGTTTCTAGGAGGTGTTTTCGAGACTGATTTACTTGTGATTTTCAGAGCTTTTTGTGAGAGAGAGAGAGAGTTGGTGATAGCTTATATACAAATTAAGCAAATACATGTATTTTCTCTCTCTTTAATCTATATGTATTATGTAGATGCATGTATGATCTGATGTTATGGACTGATTTGGCTAGAGTTTTGTGTCACAAAGTCAATGTATTAGGTTACCAACTAAAGTTGCTAGCATTTTTACAAGTTATCATTTAAAGAAAATAAAAAAGGGCATTTTGGTCTTTAGCAAAATAAATTTAATGGCATTCTTGGCAATTACATAAACCCTTGGGGTTTAACCCTAAGGTTCAAACCCTTAGATTTTAAATACTCCAATTCTAGAATTTTCTAATTAGGGTTTAAAAATAGAAAATTAAGAATTTTGAAAATGTAATTAGGGTTTTAAATAGAAATTAATATTTCTAAAGTATAATTAGGGATTCCTAATTATATTAACACATATTAATCACTTTAGGCTTCCTAATTAGGATTAGGGTTTCCTAATTAGGGTTTAGGAATCCCGGATATGAAATTAGGGTTTCCTAACTTTCGATTAGGGTGTCCAACTGCACGTAAGGGTTTCTAATCCTAAGATTAGGGTTTCTAATCTCTTACTAGCGTTTATAAATTTTAAACCTTATCTGATCAATCGTTGATCAAAAATTCTAAACAATACAAACGCGTACTCAACAATACAATTATTTTTATTATATTTTCTATCGAATCCCTAACCAAAAATTAGGGTTAGGGTTTCTAAAGCTGTTAAGAACAACTCTACTCTAATTTCTCAGTCAATACACAAAATGACTAATTCTCAAGATTCGTATCACAGATACTCAGTACAATATTAACAGTCAATATAACATAAAAAAAAATTATTCATAAAATTTTGATTATTCGAAATCCCGGGTTATCACATTCATCCCTCCTTAAAAGGATTCCACCGCTTTCTTCTTCTCTATAATCTTTTAAAGTTGTATCATCAATTCATTTTTATTAACACGATATTAAATTGTGTCGCAAATTCTAACCTGCGACTTGGATCTATTAAAGAAAAGAGTTCACAGAAATATCTGACTCATAATTCTCGCGTAATAAAATTTCTAAACGAAATCGTTACCTGTTGCCACCTCCTGAGTAGCCACTGCATCTTGCGTCGTTATGTTGAATGTACGAGCCGTTGGTCTTCCTGGCTGTGCAGGTCCTTTAATTGCCAAAGTATCGCTACTAGGTCCCTTGTTGCCACTTTCCTTCTCCGCATTCCTCTTAGGACAGTTCCGTACCAGATGATCCGTCGATCCACACGCAAAGCAACCTTGTATCTTCTTCGGATTGGGATAATTGGGCGACATGTGTCCCTCTTGCCCGTAGTTGTAATAGACTCCCTTCTTCTTCAGACAAGCTACTGCATGATTCTTACCACAAGTTGCACATGGTTCCCTCTCTTTTCTATTCTCCTCTGTTTTATTACCCGACTGGGTATTCTCGCTTCACTTCCTCTTATTCGTGTTACTTCCTCCACTACTTCCTCCGTCATGTGTCTTCTTCTTCTTATCCTGATGAAATCGAGATGCCGCTTCGCTCCCTCCTTCAGCAATTAACGTTTTCTCCATCAAAGCTGCGAACGCATTGATCTGCAATACCGCTACCTTGTTGAATATCCCCAACTTCAGTTCGTTCTCAAATCTTCTCGCCTTTCTCGCCTCTATATCCACCTGATGAGGTGAAAATCTAGCCAATTCGTTGAATTTGGCAGCGTATTCTGATGCCGACATGTTCTCCTGCTTTAATTCTAGAAATTTAACTTCCATCCTGGATTGCATAATCGGCGAAAAGTAGTTCTCAAAGAATGACTCTTTAAATCTGGTCTAAGTCACCACAGCTGTACCAGCTCTCGCTTGATCACTCTCCCACCAGTAATTATCTTCTCCCTTCATCAGATATGTTGCAAAAGTTGTCTTTTGCTCTTCTGCTACACGCGCAATAATGATTGCTTTCTCCATCTCCTTTACCCAGGTTTGGGCTTCAATCGGATTCGTGGTTCCCTTAAATTCTAGCGGTCCTACCGCTTTGAAGTATTTCAAATTTGCCAATCTTTAGGCTGGCTGATTCCTCGCTCTTTCTCTTGTAGCTGGAGCTCTATTTTCCATAGCTTCGGCTATCATATTTGCAAAGTTTTTCATCGGGTCAGCTTTACCTCCTTCATTATTCACCGATTGCTCTTCCCTTTGATTTCGATTCTGTCGTCTAGGCGGCATTATCTGATTTAAATAAAAAAATCTTACATTGATTCTCTTTCTCTACACAAATTCTTAACAAAATAAGAATTTAACATATAATTGCATATTTATTCAAATAGCACATAGTATATTTAGTATTTAACACATATTACAATCCCTTTTTAAATCATATTAGGATTAATAACACAACTTTACACAAAAAGTTGCAATTCTCCATTCACACATAGTTATTATCAGTTTGTCAAACTTACCACACTTATGAGTTCAGGAACTTGCCACAATTATATGAGTGTACGAACTTATCCTAGTTAGACCTTTGGCGTCCATTTGCTGAGGGGTTCAAATATTTCATACAATTATAAGTCATGAACTTACCATAAGTATGAGTTTTAAGAACACACAAATTAATCTTAATCTTATATTCATATAGAAAATAAAGATTTCATTCATACAAACATATTTATATTTACACATGCTTAAACATCGTTCCCGATATTACAACACTTAATATCATATTCTTCTACCAAAAGATACTATCACATATATCTAGGTTGTCTACCGACCACTCCCTTCACCAGTCTTCTTCTTGATGGGACACTTGTTGAATTCGTGACCCGTTCTACCACATGAGAAACACTTTCTCATATTCGGCTTAGGATAATGTAGGGAAATATGTCTTTCCTGCTTGCAGTTGAAGCACACGTTCTTCCACATCATGCATTCTCTCGTGTGAGTCTTCCCACACTTGTTACATGCTTGCTTATTCTTTGGGTTTGACTTTTCCGAATTAGGGCTGTCGTTGTCCCTCTTTTAGTTAATCTTGTCTTTCTGCTGCTTGATTGTTCCTTCAGATGATCCACCACCTTCAGTCTTGATTCTTTCCACCTGCGCCTTGAGCTCGTTCCATTCTTCAGTCATTTCGCGTAACGCTCGCTCTGTCTTCCATAACTCCTCCAAGAGAAATACTGTAAGACCCCGAATTTTATGAAATAAAAGTATTCAATTTTTCTTATAATTACTATTCAGTAAATGGTTAAATTGATAAATGTTAAAGTTAAGGGTGATATATGAATTTTTTTCAAAATACACAAGTGGTTATAAAATATTCATTGTTGTCGGGGAATATTCGTTTGGTCGTGGAATATTCTTTCTGTCGGGGAATATTCGTACGACAGCGCAGCCATTTGTGGGCCCAATAACAGAATAACTGTCGGGTGAAGAAAACGACAAATTTGAGTTTTTACAAATAACGGCGTAGTTGTTACCGTTAACACTATTGGAATACCCGGTGGTTAAAATACAGTAATACGCGTTATTGCACAGTAGCACACAGTATTGCATAGTATTTTTGAAATTATTGATTCTTACGTAAGAAGGCACTAATCAATAATTGTTACAGTAATTACTGTTCAATATTTTATTTTATTGATTCAATAATTGCTACGTTGAAATTTTATATTATTGTTGTTCAATAATTGTCACTGCACAGTATTTTCCTTTATCAGATCAATAATTCATATTATTTGAATAATATTATTAGATAACATTATTGGCAATGTCTAGAAAGTTCTGTCTAAGGAGAGGTTTGGTCACCTAATTGCGCGCCAGTAAGGAGAAATTCTTATTGGAAAGCCCCCTCTTTCCTGGGAACGGTCTGGTTGTCATAAATGTGATTCTGTAATATTATTTGTGAATAATTAATTATTGATTCATATGATAAGGAAATATTTATTTTATGTGGATATAAATGAGGGATATATTTTTGTGGTTAAAAATGAATGAGTTAATGTTGAGGCGTTTTATCTGTATTTTTGTCAGAACGGAAAGTATTGAAAATCAAATTAGGGTTTTTAAGATATTTTGCGAGGGTTATAATTTTTAATCCGACCGTTGGATCGTGGTAATATTTGGATATGTTATACATATATAAGTTGAGTATATGTCCACAAATTTTGAACCGTTAAAAATGTACGTATGATTTGTTATGAATTTTACGAGATGACTGGTTCAGAAATTGTTAAATTTTCGGAGTTAATCATTTTGGTGGAAAATTCTAGAATTGGTGGGCCCTACTCTTAGTTGGTGAAGAAATGTGCTGAGATTTTTATTCAAATGTGGTGGGTGATAATAGTAACAGGTAAAGCCATCAGGTTACAGGTTAAGTCTGATTCGGCGTGCTAACATTTTCCTATAAATAGAGGGCTAAGTTAGAATTGAAAATCACATCAGAATTCATAAGTTTTCTCTCTTTCTCTCTCTAGATTATTGAGTGTAATTTGTTAGTATTTAGATACTCTGTGAGTTTCTATTCATCAGTGCAAGTTTCCTTCAGCCTTATACAGATCAGAAGTACTCTTTTGAGGTAAGGGATAGTAAGGGATTTTAAGGGTTGTTATGTTTTTTTCAGTTTCGTAATTTTTCTGACCTTCAAAAATTCTGAAAAAATTTGAAATGATATTTTGATGAGTTTTCTTGATTGTGTCCAAAAATGGTGATTTTTGGATGTATAGATTGAGAGTTATGAATTTTATGAGAAAAGACTATTTTAAAAGTAACCGCTTATAATTCCTTGTGGTTAACTCAAAATTGATGAAATTTTTATTGGGAGTACATGTATATGATAGGAGTATACTCTGTGAATTTCAGAATTTTTTGATAAAAGTACAAATTATGATAAATGTCTAAATATTCGGCTGTTTTGGCTATATGAAAAATAGTAAATGAGTTTTAAAAATTCTAAGAAAAATATATGTTCACTATGGGACCATATTATGCTAAATCCCAGAAAAGAAATATTTTTAGAACTGATTTGGTATTTTTCATGAAAATAGTCTAGTTATGAGTAAATGAATTAAATATGTTTTGTGATGTAAGAAAATTAAAAAGTAGGATTTTATGGCTTGAGAATCGTATATGAGGTATATGCAGATTTTTGATGAGGATTTTTGGTTATTGGTGATGAAATCTTATGAGTTTGGCATTTTAGGATGATTAAATGCATTATTTAGTAAAGTGTAAACAATTAAAATAAATTGTTTATAAGTTTAAGAAATGTAATTCCTTTCAATATCATTATACCGAAATATTGGTGTAAATTTTATTGTGAAATTTTTACCTTTTTGTGTCGGGATTACTATTCATGAGTTACTATTCACGAGTTACTATTCACAGGTACTATTCATGACAAAATTGGTTTTTTTTTCTGACCAAATTATAGTTGATTTATGAATATTACTCTTGAGATTAAAACTATATGTTGATCATATTATTTTTATTATCATATATAACATTTTTATAACAATAATGATGATATTCTCTTTCACTTGAGTGTAAAGATGGGTAGATTATTGGTATGATCATGACTAGGGTTCTCTTTGGCCAGTTGTGCAAAGTTAAATTGGTGACTGGTATGATCATGACCATTAAATTTATAAGTGAATATCTTTAGCTTAAGTGCAAAGGTGAAATGATCAACATGGTTATAATTATTGTTTATATAAATTCTGAAATGATTATATATTTCTTTGAGATATGAATATATTTGGCCTGTAGTGCAAATATGAATTGTAGATGAATATCTTTGGCCTGTAGTGCAAAGATGAATTGTTGATGAATATATTTAGCATGTAGTGCAAATATGAACTGTTGAGGAATATATTTGGCCCGTTGTGCAAAGATAATCTGTTGTTGAATATCTTTAGCCTGTAGTGCAAAGATGGTCTGTTGATGAATATCTTTGGCCCGTAGTGCAAAGATGAATTTATTAATATGATTATAAACATGAACTGTGATTTGGTATAACCATGATCTTTGATGTTTCAGGTGATGAAAATTATCTTTGTCCTGGATGAGAAGAAAAATTTAGAATCACAATTATGATTATGAGTTATTCATATGATTGTGGAAAGGAACTGTTGAGTGATGTTACAGGGATAAAACATTATTGGTGGATTTTTAACATGGAGAAGATAATAGACTTTATAGTCTATTTGACTCTTCTAATGGATTGCTCGTTCCGCTGCAACTATGGTTGAAAATTTTTAACATCTACCATATGTTCTAAGTCTCTGATTTATTACTGATGAAGGCTATTGATAATTTAATTATCTTTAGTTATGATATTCTTTACTGGGCTAGTTGTGCTCACCCTTTTGCTTCACAATTCCTTTCAGGTAATAAGAGTGTGGCTGGGTCGAGCGGGGGTAACAGGGGAATAGAACGGTGGTCATCATTCAGTATTTATATTTGGTGAAGAAAATAAGGTGAGGCGAACCCAACGTTGGAAGGGTGTTTTGTCACTATCATACAAGATGTCTAATGACATACAACCTCGTGTCATCATAAGACAGGGTTGTGCACATCCACTTGCTGAGTATATATACGACCACTACCTATATAATCTTGGTGTTTGTTTGAAGTATAATTCTCGATTAAAGACAGTGGAGATAATGATAAGTCAAGAGAAGACTCACCATTGGGAAGAATATGATAGTAATCTTCTCGTTTTTCTTTGGGGTCTATTAGGTCAACCAAGGATAATTCTGTGACCATATGATATCTATCATAATCTAGACGCATGGCCTCCCATGTACGAAGGTTTCCTTGAGCACTTCCCAAAGATTCTAATTTCTAAAACAGTTTTTGACTATACCTTTATGTAAGGTATCATTGTGAGGTGTTGTCCACGATTGGGACATGAGTCACATTTGGTATAAGTTTGTATCCAAACTCACAACATATGTGTTGTTGTATTTTGCACGACAATTGTTGTAATAAAGTTGTAGTTATTTTCTGTACCATGTATTTGGCGACTCAGAATAGGTTGGATGGAATGGACCTATTTTGGGGTTGTCACAAATACCTTACTCCGGAGTTCTTGAACTTCTGCCGATAGTTGATCTTGTTCTCCAACTTTGGTCTTATTATTTTTCTCCACCTTAGCTTGCTCAGACTCTGCCTCCTCGTCTCCACTCAAATACATCTCAGGATAATCATCATGATCGCTCCCTAGATTGACCATGGGTTCATCTTCTCCCACCTTCTCAACTGATTCGCTTTGCGCTGGGACCCGCTTCTGGCATTGGTGCAACAACCCCTAGCATCTCCGCACTCATTTGATCTTCTGCAGACATCCTACAATCAGTTTAAACAACTTGATTAGTACTTTACCAGTACAACATTCTCACACTGTGTACACTTATCTCACTATTGATGGACTTCGACAATCCCTCACTTAGAACTCTAAATGAGTTTTCTCTATCTCGCGTATGGTTATAATCCTAGGGTTTCCCCCCACCCCACTTAAAGTTTATAACCTACAGCTTTAATACCAACCTGTGACACCCCCAAATTCGAGTTACCCGACCCCCGAGTTTGGTGTCCACGATCCACAATATAATAACATCTAACTACCCATTCATATAGAAATAGTAATACATAAGTCATTAACAAAGATTGTTAATACAATAATCCCATGTCCCGCTAACCTTAATAATTACAAACATACCCTTTAAATATACAAAAAGGGTTTACAAACATAACATAATACATAATGTTATTCATAACTATTCCAGCATTTTGCCTATGCCTTTGTTCTTCTTGGACCCGCTGGCCTCTTCTTGCCTAGCTGAAATATTTTATTTAGTAAGGGTGAGCAATAAGTTTTCCCTGCAAGTTAAGACTTACGATAAATGTATAGGAATAAATAGCAAGTCTTCTCTCATTCTATGCAAGAATAATCTGATAATGAAAGAGTATAACACTTTTAAGGTTTTCTACGATATTCTAATGTATAATCAAGAATTAATTCTATGAAATATCAAAGTGGAATGTTTTCTAGATTTATGATGAGCGATCTGTTGGATCTTGAACTTCTCTTCTCGAGTAACTATCAAAGATTTGACTTTGATATATACCCAGGTGTATCAGATAACCATAAAGACTAGATCATACCCCTCTGCAAGTACTTAGAGCTGGTCAACTCCTTATACCCTATATTATGCATAATACTTAAGTCGCGCGCAATGGTCGAATATACGACTAAAAGTGTTCCCTTTATATAAAATTTTGTTCTTCTCAGTCTCAGAATCAAGATTTGATTTAATAACGAAATTTAATGATTTTAATTTCTATTTACTTATCGATCTAGTCGAAATAATTGGCATCGATCTGTCAATAAGAATTGAATTCTCTTCTCAAATCTATCAGAATTGAATTCTATTCTCAAATCTATCAAGTTCTAACAAATGTTCGTCTAGCCAGAATAATTAGCTAAGACATTTCTCAACATAATTTGACAGTAAACAGATATTATCGGTACTGTTAATATTAGCTTCTATGGATATGAATATTCAACAACAATTATTCTACGAATGTATATTTTACGAATCAGTAATTCAATTTGAATTATTAAACATGAACTAACTGCGAATAATCAACAATAAATTCTTGGACGTGGTATAATTAACAATAATTAACCACTATAATAATTGAACGGATATAACTCAAGGCTGAGTTAGGAAACTTGCCTCTTCCGCTGTTTACAGCTACACAATAAACTTATCTGCGTTTGAAAGGCCTATAACCAATAATATCGTTCTCACAATTAGCACAACAATTCATAACACACAACACTCTAATTTACTGTCAATCTTCTCATATACACATTACCATATAACCACATTAGTGTTTATACCCTATATAAACACTTCACAAGTCTAACTAGTTCAGTCTAGTTGGACTTCGGTCTCATCTTGGTGTTCTGGTCACCCTATACGATAATTAACGCATTTATTGTCAATTAAATTCGGTCTCTAAGCTTCAATATTATTTTAGATAATTTAAATATCATTTATAATATTTTTCGGAAGCTTTTAATAATTTATAAGCAATTATTATAATTTATAATAATTTTTTCAAACACTTAAATCATTTTGAAATGATTTAATTATCCAATAATCTTATCATCATTAATATTTAATAATATAAAAATATTAATGTTATACTTGTCAAAATATTAAAGTTATTATTAATAACTTAAAATATTTTTAAATCATCAATATTCTACTTAAATATTGATGATATAAAAATATTTTAAGTTATTAATAATAACTTTAATATTTTGACAAGTATGTCATTAATATTATAATATTATTAAATATTAATGATGATGTAATTAATTAGTATTTAAATCATTTAAAAAATAATTCTGGTGTTTGAAAAATTATTATAAATTATGATAATTATTAGAAAATTATTAAAAGCTTCCGAAAAATATTAGGAACGATATTTGACTTATCTAAAATAATATTAGAGCTTTGAGATCGAGTTTAATTGACAATATAAGTGTTAATTGTCGGATAGGGGTGACCGAGACACCGAAGATGAGACCGAAGTCAAACTAGACCGAACTAGTTAGACTTGATAAGTGTTTATATAGGTTATAAACACTGATGTGGCTATGTGGTAATGTGCTTAGGAGAAAGATTGACTGTAAATTATAGTGATACGTGTTGTGATTTATTGTTCTAATTGTGAGACCAATATTGTGATTATAGGTCTTGTGAACGTAGTTAAGTATATTGTGTAGCAGTAATCAATGCGGAAGACAAGTTTTCTTAACTCAATCTTGAGTTATACTTTTTAAATATTATGGTGGTTAATTATTGTTGATTAGACCACGTTTGAGAATTATTGTTGATTATTCGTAGTTAGTGCATGTTTATCAATTCAAATTGAATTATTTTGAGAATTTGATTGGGGAATAACTATTATTGGTTATTCACATCCGTAGAAGTTATTATTGATTGTAAATAGTACAGTTGATTTCTGTCTATTGTAGAATCGTGTTGAGCAATGTCTTAGTAATTATTCTGGCTACACGAACATTTGTTAGAACTTGATAGGTTCAAGAAGAGAATTCAATTGTTATTAATAGATAGATGCGAATTATTTCGGCTAGATCGAGAAGTGATTAGAAATTGAAATCATAATATTTCGTTGTTATAAATCAAGCTTTGAATATAAGACTGAGAAGAACAACCTTTTATATAAAGGGAACATTTTTGGTCGTATATTCGACCGATGCGCGCGTGTAAGTATTATACATAATATAGGATACAAGGAGTTGGCTGCTCTAAATACTTGCAGAGGGGTATAATTTAATCTATATGGTTATCTGATACACCTGGATATATCAAAGTCTAATCTTTGATAGTTACTCGAGAAGAGAAGTTCAAGATCCAATGGATCACTCAGCATAAATCTGGAAAATATTCCACTTTGTCATTGCGTAGAATTGATTCTTGATTATTCATTAGAATATCGTATAAACTTTGAAAGTGTTGTACTCTTTCATTATCAGATTATTGTGTTGCATAGAATGCGAGAAGACTTGTTAGTTAATTAAAACTTTGTTCAGCTATTTCAAAGTTCCTCGAACTTTGGTGTTATTCTATCAAATTAAATAGTCTGTTATTCTTGATTCTTATATATTCATTGTATGTCTTAACTTGCAGGGCAAATTTGTTGCTCGCCCTTTCTAAATAAAATATTTCAGCTAGGGAAGAAATGGCAGGAGGTGCTGTGAAGAACAAGGGCAAAAGTGTTATGCTGGAACAGTTATGAATAACATTATTATTATGTTATGTTTGTAAACCCTTTTTGTATATCTAAAGGGTATGTTTGTAATATTAAGGTTAGATAACCTGGGACTAATGTATTGACATCATCTGTTAATGAGATATGTATTGCTACTTATAAATGAATGGGTAGTTAGATGTTATTATATTGTGGATCGTGAATACCAAACTCGGGGGTCAGGTAACCCAGATTTGAGGGCATCACAATAAATATGTGAGGACTGTATGGAAATGGGTATGGTTAAATAAATAAATATACTATAGTTACGGATATATACATTTATAGATTTCATTAAAAATGAAAGTTTCATAACGTAATTATACATTAGGTGAGATAATTAAATAATCTAAGGGTTATGGTAATAAAGAATAGTTAGTATTTAATATGTATACTAACTTAAGTGGATAATTTTATTATTGCAAGAGATTAATAATGGTAAACCTAATTAGGTTACAAGTTAAAGAGATATGTGTATGTAATTAAATTCTATAAGATTGGAAATAGAAATCCTAAATAAATAATTAGGGTAATATATATTAAATTTGTTAAACTATGTCTATTACATAGCCCAAAGCAATTAAAGAATAAGCCCAAAAGAAATAAATTGTAAACCAATACTTAGCCCACTTGATTAAGGGTATTTTAGACATTTGATTAATCAAATTTGTGCATTAAAATAAAAGCAAAATGGAAGGGATAATTGGGCTATGGTGACCAGCCACATTAGGCCTTTTAAGGCAAAAAGTTTATACTAATCAAGTTCCTTAAGTAGCAATTCTTACAACAAGGACAAATGTGTGAATCCCCCATTGGTGGAGAATCTATTTAGCACCTTTAATGACATGATTAGGCTTAATTGGAAGAGATAAGGCTAAGCCTTTTATCCAAGGGACAAAAAGAATATGGGGGATATTAGCTTAATCACCACATCTCATTCCATTTCACCACATTCATCTTCATTTCCATTTCATTTCTCCACCATTCTTCTTCTTCTATTTTCTCCCAACTAGAAAAATACAAAGAGAGGAAAGGAGAGAGAGAGAGAGGTTCGGATATTTGGGGAGTGGGAAGAAGAAAGTTGTTCATGCATCCCAAGTTCATAAGCTACTTTGGAAAGAAAAGGAAGACATCCCACAAGACTAGGTAAGAAAAATCAAACCCTAGTTTTATGTTTTGTATGTTCAATGTAATCTTGTAATAGACTTATTGAAGTGCAAGTTCTAAAAGGTTAGAGTCTTATGAGGATGATAAATCTTGAGTATAATATGTTTAACTTGTTCATCTATATAAGTTTGTGTTGGAAATTTGGGAAAAAGGAAGTTAAAGAAGTTTTTGGGAAAATTTTATTTAAAAAGGGTGATCTATGCTTTTTATTTTGAAATCTACAAAGGGTTTTTGTGATTTTGTTTCTTGATATGCTAGAACTATGAGTTAAGAGCAAAACCTCTTTGGAAGCATATAAAAATAATAAAAAATGAGCAAGATATGGATTTATTACCAAAACACTCCAACTATGAAATCATGTTGCATGAACAGCCAATTCTGGGTTGTTTTTTGGGACCAAAACAGATCGAAATTTGATGTTTGATGAATGAAAATTGTATAATTCAGGAATATACGAATTCAATGAGTCCGATTGGACCCAAATCATAGTTGTAGATTTCATTTTATTCAAGTTTTAGTGAAGAACCCCAAATCTAGAAAAATTATAAAATATTATAAAAGCTATTCTCGGTTCATTGTTCCCGAACCGGCGCAAATTTTCTGGAGACCGGTTCGGCACTTTTTCGGCCGGTTCTAGCGACGGTTCTTGGACCCAAATTTTTCTAAAAATGTGAAGAATATTAAAATATTTAATTCAGAATTTTTTAGGACAGCTAGGTAATTATTAAGTAATTAGTGGTTTAAACTCATTTAAATCATTTAAAACTTACTAATTTATAATTTTTAATGCCATTAAATGATTATTAAACTAATTACATGTTATTATCTAATTGATATTATGTAATAATTAAGTAGAGATAGTATTAATAAATTAACTATTAATTTTTTAATTAAGATTAAATAATAAATAGAGTTAAATCATTGATTAATTAATATTAAATAAAGAAGGCTTAAGTAAGATTTTGTGATAATGATGTAATTACTTACTTAGGTTGACATAAAATTATAAAATAATTATTTATTATTTAGTTAATATTAAATAATGAATAAGAACAAATAATAATTAATTATTCTTAGATTAATAAGAAGGAATAATTAAAGACTTGTGAAGTGAATTAATTATTTATTATTCAAGGATAATTAATTAATTAATTAATATTAAATAAGGATAAATGTTAATTAATTGTTCATTTATTAATAGTAATGAATAATTAAAGACTAATGAAGAAAATAAATTAACTATTTATTATTCAAGGATAAATGATTAATTAATTATTACTTCATTAATATTAAATAATAATTAAAGACAAATAATGTTAATAATTCATTGTTTAATTAACATTAAATAATAAGTAGATGTAATTAGCTATTATTTATTAAATAATAACTAAAGGTAATTAATTAATTACTATTTAACTAATATTAAATGATAATTAAATGAAGTTAGAATTAATAACTGAAGATAATTTAAATGACTCATTAATTAAACAATTATAATAAATTGTTTAAGGATCTAATAAGTGTTTATTACTAAAGAAAAACCATATAAATTTATTAAATCATTAAGCTAAGATTTATTAAATATCTTATAGGATTAATTATGGTACATTATATTATGTGTACATTGTGATTGAATTATTTGTTAGATAATAGCATAAGTAAGCGTATAGATGTACAATTATACACAGTACTAATTAGTAAACCAACATTGTCAATGTTAGGTCGTTCAAAGAGTTTTAATTAAAGCTAGTTAGTTGTAGCTCATCGAACATGCAAGTTCCCTAACTCAAACTTGAGTATTATTTTTCAAGCATGTTAGTGGACGATTATTGTTGATTATTCCACACCTATGATTATTATTGAATATTTGCAATTATTGCAAGTTCCCTAACTCAAACTAGAGTATTATTTTTGAAGCATGTTAGTGGATAATTATTGTTAAGTATTCCACATCTATGATTATTATTGAATATTCACAATTATTGCAAGTTTTCTAACTCAAACTCGAGTTATTATTTTTCAATCATGTTAGTCGATAATTATTGTTGATTATTCCATATATAATATTATTACAGAATATTCGCATTATGGCAAGTTTCCTAATTCCAGTTGAGTTATTAATTTCAAAGCATGATTAGTGAATAATTATTGTTGGTTATTCACATTCATGATGATTTTTGTTATTCGCACCTAGTGCATTTGATTTCTTGCTCTATTACTTGAACTATGAAATAATTTAAAGTTCTTTTAAGCATGAACTGTATATGAGCTGTGTCTCAGCTATCTGTTTTGGCGAGACTAATATTTGTTAAAGCATGAAACGTTCTATTTAATATGAGTTGATTTATTATTGGAAGATTTATGTCATTTACTTCGGCTAGATCAACATTGATATTATATGATAAATTTATAGCACTTCTTTGAATTTAATCCAAACCATATTGTCATGGTACGGACTCATGATGTAAGATTGAGAAGAACAACCCTTATAAAAGGGGGAGTTTTATTGTCGTAAAACGACCCATGCACGATTTTTGAGTAATATGCTTAATATAGGGTACAATGGAGCTGATCACTTCATGTATATGCAGAAGAGTATAATTAGTTTTTATAACTAACTTATATTCTTGAGGTAATTCAGCTTTGTTGAATATTGATGTAGTATTAATAATTCTTCTTAATCAATTGAATATTATTGAACATTCGATAGAATTTTACTCTTTCATCCTTGGAATGCTATTCAGTATAAAACTTAAGAAAATCCTTGTTTTTGAAAATGATTTATCATTCAGCTATTTCGAAATCGTTCGAATATAGTTGAAAGTATCGAAAGTTAAATTCTTCTATATCTTTTATTGTACGCTCCAAATTGTTGAGCAAACTCGTTGCTCACCCTTGCTTAAATAAAATATTTCACCTAAAGTCGAGGTAGTAGAAGGTTCTAATAAGGACAAAGGCCAGCGAAGGCGATCGAGTAGTATCAACTTGTTCATTGATTACTATATTATAATTTTGTTTAAGTCTTTTGTATTAATAGACATGAAAGGTTAAGGTTAGTTAACCTGGGACAATGATGGTATAATTATGTTTTAATGTATGTTTTTATTAAGGTAACGTAATGAATGATGAAATTCATAATTGAATGGGTAGTTAGATGGGATATGTATGATGGATCGTGAGCACCAAACCCGAGATTAGGAAACCCAGATTTGGAGGCATCACATGTTAGTATCAAAGCTGTAGGTTATAAACCTTAGGTGGGAGAAAAAGCCTTAGGAATATAACCATAAAAATGATAGAGAAAACTCATTTAGAGTTCTAAGTGATGGATTGAGAAAATTCATCAATAGTAAGATGTGTGGACATTTAGTGTTTATGGATTGTGTTTACTGGTAAGGTATTAATCAAGTTGTTTAAAACTAATTCAAGGATGCGAGTAGATGATGAGATTAAGGAATAGAAGGAGATAAAACTCATGTAGAGTTTTCTTGGAGAATTGGTAGTGTTATGAAATATATTTTCATTCCATATAATGAATGTATGTTTTACTGAGAGGTATTAATGAAATTTGTTGGTTGTAAGATGTCATGAGATGATGAGATTAGAGAAACTCAAGTGCTTATTGAGATGTTAGCATTACACTAGTACCAATAGCCGAGGTGGTAGCTCAAGGTGAAATGGTAGATGAATCAGATAAAAATTTGAAAAAGAAGGGACAGTTGAGAAAGTTCTAAAGGAAGAACCTACGGTAAATCTAGGAAACTATCATGATGAATACCCCGAGATGGAGCTGAATGAAGAGGAAGAAGTAGATTCCAAAGAAGCTAAAGTAGGACCAGAAATAGAGACAAAAGATGGAGAAGAAGGTAGTGTAGTGTTTATAGATGGTCAAGCATCAGGGGTAGTTCAGGATTTAAGCAGTAAGGTCTTTTTCCTAGAGGAAATGTGGAATATGGAAAGATTACTAAATGACCAATTGGTAAAAGCACTAAGAGAGACAACTGAAGAAGGAAATGAGCTGAAGGCACAAGTCGATGGGAGGAGAGCTGAGTGCAATGTATCGTCTGAAACTTTAAGAAAGAAGAAAGAGGGGAAGAATGATAAATGGAAATGGAATAATGACAGTGACGACAACTCATGGGACTCACAGTCGAAGAAGAAGGCATGTATTGACTGTGGGAAGAAACATTTTGGGGAAGGGTAAGAATGTGTGTTATAATTGTGGACAAGGAGGACACGTATCTCCCAATTGTCCCAAACCTAAGAAAGGAGGATGTTTTTCGTACAGAGAAAAAGGTCATCATACTAAGAATTGTCCTAAGAAGAAGACACGTGATGGAAGTGGAAGAAAGAAAAATTAAGTATGAGGAGTAGAACCTTTGGAGAAAGATAATATGTTAGTAGTGTAGTATTGTAGACGATGAGTAGGTATATGTAATTATATATCTATATGAATGTAATCCTCGCTTATGTATGAATATTGAGATAACCTCTATAAGTCTCAACTTTTGTATAAGTTCTCGTAGTGATTCCTGACTTTTGTTGTCAAAAAGGGATAGTAAATAATTATCGTAGTATGTGCTACGCGATGTAAAGTACTATGAACTAGTTGAATAAATATGAAAATATGTTTGATTAAGTAAATAAGTTTTGAGAATAAAGATAGTAAGATGTCTAACTGATAATTGGTTAATTCAGCAAGTCGAATTGGTTAATCCAACAAGCCGAATTGGGCTTAGTTTAAAATTTAGAGTTAAATTTTTATGATACCACTAATCAGATGTGGCATAAATGTGTAAAAGATGAAGTAATAAATTAAAGTTTTGTTTAATCAGACAATGACGCCAAGAAGAGTACTAAGAAACCAAGAGGGTGAAGAGTCAGTTAACAATACAGGAGGAGGTCAACCAAACCCAATGTAAGATTTTGTAAACATGATGGCAGAAGCTATGCAGAATAGGGCACCAGTCGCAAAAAATCTGTAACGCCCTGAAATCTCGTCTATCTTCGCACCCGGATTTCGTACGTCACGAGTACATCATTCATCTAGCATACATCATTATATACTGAAATATAACAACGTACACACTCAAATCCCAGGTTCTGGAAACCTTATAACCTCTTTTATTACAAATAATAATAATACATTATTCATTTCATCTTACAAGAGTGACTTTTATCCGCCACCAAGGATACATAACCATTCATTAAGCTAGTCTATAATTCAATTTCATCTTAACAAGTCTTCACTTGATCTTCTCGCTCATTTACATTCCGAATGGCACTTCATCTGGATACCGTCAGCTTGAACTTTACGGGATCCTTAAGTTCTTCTAACCTCATTCGCTGAAAATATTTTTTATTTAAAACAAGTGTGAGCATTCAATTGCCCAACAAGTCATAATAGTTAAACAAACAACTTCAAGAGTTTAAACATTTCTTCAGAACTTCGATAACTGGACAAAGGTTATGAAGCAGCTTGAATAATAGGAATATTCCCGATTCCTATCATCTTAAAACATTTGTCTTTTTCACTTTGAAATACTTTTGTTCTTCTACCTTTTTCATATTCATCTTGTCTAGCTAGAATCATTAGCACAGACTTAATCAATAATGGTTCATGTATAAACAGAGCATACTTGTATTGAACAGTCAATCATAGAACAGTTCATATAATAGAAACACCGAAGTGTTCAAATTATGGCACAAGGCCTCATACATACTACCACCTTGTACAAACATCGTACATATGCACATAGACAAGACTTCTCAAGTTCAACATCTGAGATGTTTAAAAAACTAGCATTCATTTAGAATATGAATGAAGTTAGGAAACTTGCCTTACGCCCAGCTACAGCTTACGCTGAACTGCTCATTCCAACTCCTAGGTAACACATAAGGAAAACATAAGCACCAATTAGTCATATATTTGATTTACGCATTGGTTTAAACTTCACTTTACTTCTTAGGGTTTGCGTTCTTAAAATTTAAGCTTACACGACTAACTTCCTTTACCAATTTACGGTTCATGACATACAGAGATGTCTTACTCAAAACGTTCATCATCTTTGATGATTTATATTCTTATTTGACGCACATTCGGCTTTCATTAATCTTATTACCGTTCATTACGTCTTTCTTAATAATTCATATCTTATTTAATACTTTCGTTATCCCTTACATGAATCCCATGTTCATTACCCGTTCTTAGTGTCGAAGTTATACCGATCATTGTATGCTAAGATCGATCGTCTATCGCAATATCATTGCGCTCACAGCGTCTATACGCTTCACATTTATCTCTCGTTATCATGACCTAACATCGAAATGTTATTCATTACCCTCGTCACTCAACGTCTAAGGAATCACAATCATAGCAATTCCTCACGTTCGTTCATCGCGACCACGGTCCCCGGATATCGGTTCCGTAACCCGTACCTAAAATCTTTGTCTTTTAATATTGTTTAATCTTTTCGTTCAACCTTTACTATAGGTTTAATTCACTTGATTGAGTGTTACATTAATTGGACATTATGTTCTTTATCGTCCCTTACGTTTCCCCCAAGAGCTGAGCAGTTAAAAGCTCCTCTCTTGCTTTTTCTCTACACTGGCGATGTGGCGCCACCCTCTCCTTTAACTCTAGCGTCGCGACGTGAGTTTGTAGTACCTGACTTCCCGGACTGGCGCTGCAGCGCCACATTACAAGGCATGACTGGCGCCGCGGCGCCAAGCCCTAATTCTTGAAATTTTTTCTAAGTCTTTAATTATTCTAAGACGCTTACTTCCCAATCTTATAACTTATTCGTTATAACTCGGAACGAGGTCGTTCCAAAGCCATTCTCTTCTTTATCTTACGTACATCAATACCCCTCGGACAAAACTTTGTTTTAAATCCGTTAACATACCATTCGATTGGCTTGATCTTCACCATTTATTCATTTTACGTTTTTAACGCTCTTTGTTCGTTCGTCCGTAATTTGATCATCCGAACTCGAAACTCGTTTATTCTTGAGTCCAAGACTCACATTTTCTATATTCTCTTACTTTCTTATGAAACCCTACACGTTCGGGTTCATTTACTAACTTTCAAATTCTCGTTTGTCTTTTACAAAATTTTGCCATAACTTTATTATAGCTACGTTTTAATCCGTTCTTCATGAACGTTTCTACCATTCCTAACCAAGCAATAAGTAACTAACTTATACGCGATAGTTTTATACTTGTCCATCAACAACAATTACACTAGGATGGTTTTAAATTTGTCCATCAACAACGTTCTTTGTGTTCTTCGCGTGTTCTTCGTTCGTTCTTCATTTTAATCAATATTTTGGATTACGATTTCACTTTTTATTGGAATTTGATGTTATAAAACACCATTCCTTACTTATTTCACCTACTCGTTCATATAATCCACTTAGATCGCTCAAAATCCTCACGAATCTTATACTTCCTTAAGAAATTTATAAACTAAACTTCTAATTCTTATTTCTTTATTTTCTCATGATTTCAACCATAGGAAATCATTCTTATCATCGATTACTTATTATTCTGATTAAGTTATGTTTTTGAACATAGAACTTAAAGAAAATTTAAAAGAGACTAGGTTCCGGATTACCATTCTTCTTTAATCTTCTCCCGTCAGACAAAGTTTGTATGCGGCCTAGCCTTTCCTCTTCCTTCTCCTTCCCATCTGACCTCTCTCTCTCTCTCAAGTGTGGGATTTTTAAAATCCAAAAATAATGAAATGAGCTTACTATTTATAGATTTTCAAAGCTAGGGGTATTTTAGTCATTTTGCCCCCCTTAACCTCCTTACTATTCATGGCTTAAGCCCTAAGTTAACTTGGCCACCACATTAACTTAGCCACCAAGTACTTTACTTGGCCACCACTTTGGGTCATTCATGGGTTGCCCCATGGTTCTTACCCATCCGTTTACCCATCGGTTCGATCCGTGGTTTCTTTTCTTGGTTTGGGCCTTAACCCTAATTCTTTTTGGGCCTAGCTTGGGCTTGATTTCACAAACATTGGGCTTGACATAATCCAAGTCCAATTGGATCTTACAAAGTCCATGCACTGAAAGTCCATTAAGACTCATCGTATTCTACGCTTTACATTCTCATATTCTCGTAATCTCTTCATATATCTTCGTACGATATTCGTATTATACGTCGTAATAATCTTCGTACTATACTCGTATAATAACTAATATTATACTCGTATCTCTCACACATAATAACCCTAATTATTATACGAAATCATTAAATTCTCAGAACTTACTTTTCCTAACCCTTAGGTTTTAAGTCTGCAGGCGAAAACTTAATTTTTTGCCATAACTGAAATATTATTGAATATTCCATCACGTCTAAACATTTTACGTAATCAATAACGTCTCAGAATTTCAAAATAAATCTCCAAGCAGAAATGGATGAATAGTGTCTATTTCGTCTTTTTCCCCGAAAATATTTTTGTTCCCGAAAATTTTTTATTTTCGTCTTGAAAATTCCTATTCGTTCAATCTAGCTCGCAGCCAGAATACTCCCAACTTATAATCATCCTAGGTTATAGAATGATTAATAAACACATAGCACATAATATTATTAATAAAAATTAGTTTTATTAATAACTAATTCTTTAAACCTAAATTCTGGACGATCCGAATTTTCGGGTCTTCACATTCTTCCCTCCTTATAAAAATTCGGTCCTCGGAATTTCTTAAAACCACACCCTTACCCGGGTTCTCACATTATTCTCCCCTTCTTCACGGAATTTCGTCCTCGAAATTTTAGCTTACCCTTCTTCTTAACTTCTCTTCGATGGAGTTCTTATCTTTCACTCATTCCTAACCCCCATAACCTATCAAGAATCATGAAGTAGAAGGAATAACGAGGAATATAAAATTTCCTTTGAAAACATTTTATACTTTTGCTGAGGGGTCACATCGACCATGAACTCTTACTAGGTTAAACAACATTTCACCGTAATCCCTTCTTTAACTGTCAGTTTACAATCACCAAGAAAGTAAACTACCTCTTCCATGTTTTCCTCATACTTAATCATTAGATTTCGCACCAAGACAATTTGGTTTGGCACAAGTTCTCAAAGAAAGCTCGATTTTCTTATAACATACAATTTGTCTTCGCCAAAACAATTAGCTTAGACCATCCCAATAAATTGAACATCACTTAAAACATTCGTCTAGTCAACTCACTTGACATCGACTATTTCTTTAAATTCTTTTCGCAATAGATCAAAACGTTTTATGACGTCATGATACCGTACTTTTCACAGTACGTTGAGGACTTCGTCATTATACATCATACCATATCGGGTTGTTGATCCTAAGATCACATCCAACACCAGATTCAATTGCATTAATAACTCTATCTTTTTACCATCCTTGCATCAAATGCACTGATGATATAAAATTCATTTTGATATTTCAAATCAATTTCTGTCTAGCCGAAGCAATTAGCATAGACATACCAAGAAGCTCTTTTAAAATCCGTTGGTTCCAAAAGTTGAACCAATTCTTTCCTTTTTAAAAAATGTACATATCAGCACGAGTTCAATAAAGTTTGAAATCTAGCATAGCTAGATGACTTGGAATATCCTATTTTCCATCTTCCTTCATTGTCTTACTGCGATAATACTTAATCTTCTCTATAACCTTTATTGCTAAGTCTACTGAAAATACTTACTTTCAGCCTAAACATTCCTATACCTTAGTGCAGCCCCATCAACTTACCACACATTATGAGTTCAGGAACTTTCCACAATAATATGAGTTTAAGAACATCCAGACCGACCATAGGCGTCCATTCGCTGAGACGTTTGAAAATATACCATATAATTATGAGTCACGAACTTACCATAAGTATGAGTTTCAGGAACTCACACCTACCTTATCGTTCTCTACCTATCAAGTATATACATGAGAAAAGATTCATCGTTTCGTCATATACATCTTGATAGCGCGACATACTATTCCAATGATTATCACAACCAGAAGCTAAGTGATTGTAGAGCCAAACACAATTCCCTGCCCATACAGAAAATTGGTCAACTCAGCTACTGACCGATATAGGAAGCTAAGCGATTGTTACACCAAAGACAATTCTCCGCCCATACAAAGAATTGTTAAACTTAACAACTATATCGAATAAGAAGCTAAGTGGTTCTAAAACCACGTACAATTTCCCCGCCCATACAAGGAATCATACAACTCAGCTACTGATATGAGTCCTCAATTAAAATTTTACAACTTCTAAATCTCTCTTTACTTAGTACGAATTTTCTTTAATTTGTATACTATCCTTCATAACTCAATCTAAGTTCTTCTTCCCGTACCACTTCATAGTACCCTTCATTCATAGCATTAGCTATAAATCATTCATCGTTTAACACTCATCTGTTACTATGAATCACTATGATCACATGGTGATCTTCTTATCGTTCTCTCTATGATTATAGTCTTAGGTACTCCTACCTAAGGTTTATAACCTATCAGCTCTGATACAAACTTGTAACGCCCCGAAATCCGATCTATCTTCACACCCGAATTCTGTACGTCACAAGTACATCATTCATCTAGCATACATCATTATATACTGAAATATAACAACGTACACTCTCATATCCCAGGTTCTGGAAACCTTATAACCTCTTTCATTACAAATAATAATAATAATACATTATTCATTTCATCTTACAAGAGTGACTTTTATCCGTCACCAAGGATACATAACCGTTCATTAAGCTAGTCTATAATTCAATTTCATCTTTAACAAGTCTTCACTTGATCTTCTCGCTCATTTACATTCCGAATGGCACTTCATCTGGATACCGTCAGCTTGAACTTTACGGCATCCTTAAGTTCTTCTAACCTCGTTCGCTGAAAATATTTTTCATTTAAAGCAAGTGTGAGCATTCAATTGCCCAACAAGTCATAACAGTTAAACAAACAACTTCAAGAGTTTAAACATTTCTTCAGAACTTCGATAACTGGACAAAGGTTATGAAGCAGCTTGAATAATAGGAATATTCCCGATTCCTATCATCTTAAAACATTTGTCTTTTTCACTTTGAAATACTTTTGTTCTTCTACCTTTTTCATATTCATCTTGTCTAGCTAGAATCATTAGCACAGACTTAATCAATAATGGTTCATGTATAAACAGAGCATACTTGTATTGAACAGTCAATCATAGAACAATTCATATCATAGAAACACCGTAGTGTTCAAATTATGGCACAAGGCCTCATATATAGTACCACCTTGTACATACATCGCACATATGCACATAGACAAGACTTCTCAAGTTCAACATCTGAGAAGTTTAAGAAACTAGCATTCATTTAGAATATGAATGAAGTTAGGAAACTTGCCTTACGCCCAGCTACAGCTTACGCTGAACTGCTCATTCCAACTCCTAGGTGGCACATAAGAAAAACATAAGCACTAATTAGTCATATATTTGATTTACGCATTGGTTTAAACTTCACTTTACTTCTTAGGGTTTGCATTCTTGAAATTTAAGCTTACGCGTCTAACTTCCTTTACCAATTTACGGCTTCATGACATACAGAGATGTCTTACTTAAAACGTTCATCATCTTTGATGATTTATATTCTTATCTGACGCACATTCGTCTTTCATTAATCTTATTACCGTTCATTACGGCTTTCTTAATAATTCATATCTTATTTAATACTTTCGTTATCCCTTACATGAACCCCATGTTCATTACTCGTTCTTAGTGTCGAAGTTATACCGATCGTTGTATGCTAAGACCGATGGTCCATCACAATAACATTGTGCTCACAACGTCTATATGCTTCACACTTATCTCTCGTTATCATGACCTAACATCGAAATGTTATTCATTACCCTCGTCACTCAACGTCTAAGGAATCACAATCATAACAATTCCTCACGTTCGTTCATCACGACCACGGTCCCCGGATATCAGTTCCGTAACCCGTACCTAAAATCTTATTTAATCTTTTCGTTCAACCTTTACTAAAGGTTTAATTCACTTGATTAAGTGTTACATTAATTGGACATTATGTTCTTTATCGTCCCTTACGTTTCCCCCAAGAGCTGAACAGTTAAAAGCTCGTCTCTGGCTTTTTCTCTACACTGGCGCTGCGGCGCCACCCTCTCCTTTAACTCACGAGCAGCAACATGAGTTTGCAGTACCTGACTTCCCGGTCTGGCTCTACAGCGCCACATTACAAGGCATGACTGGCGTCGCGGTGCCAAGCCCTAATTCTTGAAATTTTTTCTAAGTCTTTAATTGTTCTAAGACGATTACTTCCCAATCTCATAATTTATTCGTTATGACTCGGAATGAGGTCGTTCCATTGCCATTCTCTTACTTATCTTACGTATATCAATACCCCTCAGACAAAACTTCGTTCTGAATCCGTTAACATGGCATTCGATTGGCTTGATCTTCACCCTTTATTCATTTTCTATTTTTAACGCTCTTTGTTCGTTCGTCCGTAATTCGATCATACGAACTCGGAACTCGTTCGTTCTTGAGTCCAAGACTAACGTTTTCTATATTCTCATACTTTCTTATGAAACCCTATACGTTTGGGTTCATTTACTAACTTTCAAATTCTCGTTTGTCTTTTACGAAATTCCACCATAACTTCATTATAGCTACGTTTTAATCTATTCTTCATTAACGTTTCTACCGTTCCTAACCAAGTAATAAGCAACAAACTTATACGCAATGGTTTTAAACTGGTCCATCAACAATAATTACACTACGATGGTTTCAAATTTGTCCATCAACAACGTTCTTTGTGTTCTTCGCGTGTTCTTCGTTCATTCTTCATTTTAATCAATATTTTGGATTACGATTTCACTTTTTATTGGAATTTGATGTTATAGAACACCATTCCTTACTTATTTCACCTACTCGTTCATATAATCCACTCAGATCGCTCAAAATCCTCACGAATCTTATACTTCCTTAAGAAATTTACAAACTAAATTTCTTATTCTTATTTCCTTATTTTCTCATAATTTCAACCATATGAAATCATTCTTATCATCGATTACTTATTATTCTCATTAAGTTATGTTTTTGAACATAGAACTTAAAGAAAATTTAAAAGAGACTAGGTTCCGGATTATTGTTCTTCTTTAATCTTCTCCCGTCGGACAAATTTTGTACGCGGCCTAGCCTTTCCTCATCCTTCTCCCTCCCATCCGACCTCTCTCTCTCTCTCAAGTGTGGGATTTTCAAAATCCAAAAATAATGAAATGCATACTATTTATAGATTTTCAAAGCTAGGGGTATTTTAGTCATTTGTCCCCCCTTAACCTCCTTACTATTCATGGCTTAAGCCCAAAGTTAACTTGGCCACCACATTAACTTAGGGACCAAGTACTTTACTTGGCCACCACTTTGGGGCATTCATGGGTTGCCCTATGGTTCTTACCCATCCGTTTACCCATCGATTCGATCCGCGGGTTCTTTTCTTGGTTTGGGCCTTAACCCTAATTCTTTTTGGGCCTAGCTTGGGCTTGACATAATCCAAGTCCAATTGGATCTTACAAAGTCCATGCACTCAAAGTCCATTAAGACTCGTCGTATTCTACTCTTTACATTCTCGTATTCTCGTAATTTCTTCGTATATCTTCGTACGATAGTCGTATTATACGTCGTAATAATCTTCGTACTATACTCGTATAATAACGAGTATTATACTCGTATCTCTCACGCATAATAACCCTAATTATTATACGAAATCATTAAATTCTCAGAACTTACTTTTCCTAACCCTTAGGTTTTAAGTCCGTAGGCGAAAACTTAATTTTTCGCCATAACTGAAATATTATTGAATATTCCATCACGTCTAAACATTTTACGTAATCAATAACTTCTCGGAATTTCAAAATAAATCTCCGAGCAGAAACGGATGAATAGTGCCTATTTCGTCTTTTTCCCCGAAAATATTTTTGTTCCCTGAAAATTTTTATTTTCGTCTTGAAAATTCCTATTCGTTCAATCTAGCTGGCAGCCAGAATACTCCCAACTTATAATCATCCTAAGTTATAGAACGATTAATAAACACATAGCACAAAATATTATTAATAAAAATTAGTTTTATTAATAATTAATTCTTTAAACCTAAATTCTGGACGATCCGAATTTCCGGGTCTTCACAAAATCCGCCAAGAAATCAATTAGCGAATTTTAAAGACTTCAAGGCAGTAGGACCACCAAAGTTTAAGGGAACATTAGATCCAATAGAAACTCAAACAAGGATAAAAGAGATAGAGAAAGCATTCGTTATTGCTAGACCTGCAGAGGAGCAAAAGACCATTTTTGCTACCTATTTGATGAAGGGGGATGCGAACTATTGGTGGGAGACAAACCAGAATAGAGTAGGAACAGCGGTGGTGACAAGGACAAGGTTCAAAGAATTGTTTAATGAGAATTAATTCTCGCTAAGTATGCAAACAAGGATGACAGTTCAATTCCTAGAGTTGAAACAGGAAAACATGACAGTTTTAGAATACGCCCTCAGATTCAATGAATTAGCTAGATTCGCTCCGCATCGGTGGACACGGAGGCACGAAAGTTTGAAAACGGACTGAAGCCATCGATATTTAGCAAGGTGGTGGTGCTACAGATTAATACATGTTCGTCTCTGTTAGAAAAAGCAATCATCGTTGAGGGAGGCAGTGAAGCTGTATCGAGGTTTCATCAGGAAAAGGAGAAAAGGGCGAATGAAGGAAATAGCAGTGGAATGAGTAATTCTAACAAGCATAAATGGAGCGATAACACCCAATCGGGAAACAAATCAGGAGAAGGTAGGAAGAAAGGTGAGCCGTGTGAAATTTATGGGAAGAATCATCTAGGAGTCTGCCTGAAGGGCAAATGAGTGTGCTTTAATTGTGGCCAAGAGGGACATATCTCTCTCAATTGCCCCAGTCTAAATAAGATACAAGGTTGTTATTTATGTGGATCGTCAAACCATCAAATCCGTAACTGTCCAAAGAAGAATGCAAAGAAGGGAAGCAACAACAAAGGAAACAACAGTGGGACTCTAACGACCAATGAACCAACTCAACCAGTAAGACCAACATCACCCACGTTTAACATGATAGTCTAGGATGCAGTCTTTTCGAATGGAGTAGTGCCAGGTAAAATTTTAATTAGTAATATAATTACACACGTCTTATTTGATAGATATCACTAGGAGGTGTTGTTCCTACGCGGATTCGAGTCATAGGTTGGTATTACATGATGTTATCATAGGCTAATACCGCGTAAATAAAATAAAAGGAATTGATGATACGACTTTATAAATTATTAAAAGAAAACACATATATTGAGTGGTCTATGGTAACCCTTTGAGGTTCCAAAGTAGAATAAGAGAAAGTACATGTTGCTTCATAAATTAAAGGAATATTATTGTGAGTAAGATGTTGTTACCTAAAAATAACATGTAATTATGAGCTATGACAAGTCAAATGAGGCTTTAGTTTAGTAGAGAATTTTCTTCCCTGAATAAGATAGGAAGGAGTAAATGTAAGAAGAAACAAAGTAATACATATATTAGGGTATTAAATTTACATTTATAAATAAAGGTCTAAGGATAGACATAATTTGAATGTAAGGTAATGGTGATTCCGGGGACGGAATCCTTATAAGGAGGAGAGAATGTAAGCACCGATAACTTTATATGATTATATATTTAAATTTTTACGAATAAATAATTTTTTTTAGTTTATAAGTGAATATGTGTTATGAGATATAAATTAAACGAGATAGTTAATTTAGTTATTTCAAATTAACTAAGATCAATACTTAATCAAGTTGATTAAGGAAGAATAAGATAAGTTATGTTGAAACATTAACATAGCTTAAGTGTTAGCCTTGAATGTTAAATAGAAATATTTATAATCTTTAAATGATTAGTTAGTATGACTATTATATATTGAATAAATATGTGATGACTGTGTGGAAATGAGTATGACTAAATAAATAAATATACTATAGTTATTGATATATACATTTATAGATTTTATTAAAAATAAAATCTTCATAACCTAATTATACATTAGGTGAGATAATTAAATAACCTAAGGGTTATAGTAATAAGAAATAGTTAGTATTTAATATGTACACTAACTTAAGTGGGTAATTTTATTATTGCAAGTGATTAATAATGGAAAACCTAACTAGGTTATAAGTTAAAGAGATATGTGTATGTAATTAAATTCAATAAGATTGGAAATAGAAACCCTAAATAAACAATTAGGGTAATATATATTAAATTTGTTAAACTATGTTTATTACATAGCCCAAAACAATTAAAGGAGAAGCTCAAGAGAAATAATTTGTAAACCAATTGAGCAAATAATTAGGCTATGGTGACCGGCCACATCAGGCCTTTTACGACAAAAAGTTTATGCTAATCAAGTTCCTTAAGTAGCAATTCTTATAGCAAGGACAAATGTGTCAATCTCCCATTGGTGGAGAATCTAATTAGCACCTTTAATGACATGATTAGGCTTAGTTAGAAGAGATAAGGCTAACCATTTTATCCAAGGGACAAAAAGAATATTGTGGATATTAGCTTAATCACCACATCCCATTTCATTTCACCACATTCATCTTCATTTCCATTTCATTTCTCCACCATTCTTCTTCTTCTATTTTCTCTCAACTAGTAAAATACAAAGAGAGGAAAAGAAAAGATAGGTTCGGATATTTGGGGAGGGGGAAGAAGGAAGTTGTTCATGCATCCCAAGTTCATAAGCTACTTTGGAAAGAAAAGGAAGACATCCCACAAGACTAGGTAAGAAAAATCAAACCCTAGTTTTATATTTTGTATGTTCAATGTAATCTTGTAATTGTGAAAGCCCCGAATTTGGGTCCCAAATCACCGCGGATCCGGTACAATCATTCTATCACTATTTGCGGAAGATATAAAAATAAATTATTTATACAATAAACGTACACATTATTTCCCCAAAATTGAGTAACCTTAACTTATACACGATTCATAAATTATCAGACATATAACATATTTATCAAACTATTCTATTACAAATTAGCTGCACATTTTATCCCAATCTAAACTTGGCTTTAACCCTTTTTCATGTATCCAAACTCATTCGCCTTATCTGCAATATTTATCATGATATAGCAAGAGTGAGCATGAAAGTTGCCCAGTAAGTTTAAATTTATTAAGATATATCATGATTAAAAGAGTCAGAATAATAAGCTGGCTATAATTCAACAATATAATTATGAACTAGCAGGAACAAACTTTTGACTGAACAAGTATTAAACATGGACAAATATATCTGGACCAACTGGTAATGAAGGTGATCAGCCTTTCATACTTGACTTATACATGTAATATGTACAGAGTATAATTCTACAATGACAATCAGCAATGATTAATCATAAGCATATCTGAATGAAACAACTCTTAGTAGAGTTAAGTAAAACTTGCATGGTTCGTTGATTATCGTTATGCATTATAATAAGCTTTGTCTGGTCGAAGACCTAATATATAAATAATATCGATATACAAATTAGAATAATATCATCACAGTAATTAAAATAACCTAAACACATAACACATAACCCTATCAGTCTATAACACATATAAGACTCGGTATCAGGTCAAACTATTACAGTCTGAGTTGAACCCGACATAAATCTGTCATCCCGACAGTCTAGTCGGACAAATCTCGAGTTTAAGTTCAATTAAACTCTGCCTAACACTTAATAGTTATCTCATATAACAGTCAAAATATTTTTCCAAGTCTCATAACAATTTTCAAAAAATTATTATTATTTATCTTAATTTTTCAATCATTAATAATGTATTTAAATGAATTAAATATCACTTAATTCCTTTATCATTGATATTTATTTAATATCAAATATTAATGAAATACATGTCATAATATTATAATATATTTATAATATCACAAAGTATTTTTAATACTTTAAAATCACCTTTATATGATGTTTAAATAATTAAATCTATTATCCGATAATTGCTATTATTTAATATTTTCATGACAAACTATCAAAAGTTATATGTTATAACTTAAAATATTTTTATAACACTTAAATCATTTTTATATGCTTTTTAAATTATTAATTCTATTTTTTCATAATTTATTTAATTTACTTATTAAATAAACTAATTATCATTAGTATTAATTTATTAATAAAATTCTTCACAAAATATTAAAAGTCACTAAAAATAACTTAAAATATTTTGTTTTATCGTAATATAATTTTTCATGTATTAAAATCATTTTTAAATAATTTATTTAATATTATAATTAAATAAATTAAATACCATTTATATTCCAAAAATATTAAATATATACTTAAAATAATTAAAAACTATTTTTCAGACTTTAAAATAATTTTTCGGAATTTATTTTGTATTTTTAATAATTAAAAATCATTTTTATCGATTTATTTAATTAATTAATCTATTTTCAGAAAATAAGTGTCACTAAAGGGCCCTATAGCGACGGGTTGTCGCTATAGGTGTTCTTGGTGTGTTCTTGAGCATTTACAGAAACTCGTGTTAGTTAACAAGTTAGCAACTTTGATCACATTTTAATTTGTGATCCCAAGGGTTTCTGGGCTGCTTGATGTTATAAACATGTAGTATTAATGTAATACTACACTTACAAACGAACATCATGCCTAAACAACATCAAAGCAGTGCGTTATTAGCCTCCAAAATGTCTGACAACCCTGTTCTTCATTTCTGGGTTTTCCAGAAAATGAAGAACAGACGAAGGTGCTTTATTTAGATCATTGTAGCTTCCAGTATATGTATTATTTGCGTGATATAATGGTTGGATCGTATAGAGAACATGTCAGGCTACAATTAAATATCATCAGATACTAACAACAACATCACATATGACATAACAAGCCTGGTCAAACTACTGACAAAAACTTTATTCTTGAAGATTCTGGGTTTTCCAGAATCTTCATCCGAGCAGTCGATCAACGGTGGTTTGATGTAAGACCCCAACTTTTATAAATAAAGATGAATTTTCTATAAATATCATTTTTGAATATTATGGAGTCAAATTGATATGATGTTATAGTTGTGGGTAATATTTATAAATTTTGCAAAGTACGCAAGTTTCTATATAATATTCGATTGGTCGGGGAATATTCGTTTTAACAGGGAATATTCGTACGACGACATAATCATTGGTGAACCCCACAACGGAATTTATTGTTGGATTGAAAAAACGACAAAAATACTTTATGAAAATAACGGCGAAAGTTTTACCATTAATGCTGTTAAACTACTCGGTAGTAAAAGTACAGTAATACGCATGGTTGCATAGTAGCACACAATATTGATTATTGATGCTTACGTGATAAGTCGCTCAGTTTTGTTTTATTAGTATTATTAATGTAATAAAACAGAAAAGCTTTTTATATAAAACATAATACTTTTATAAAGTTATTCGTTTTATTAGGCTAATAGTAAAATCTTTTTATATAGAACAGAATACTTTTATAAAATTATCTGTTTTATTAGACAATAATTAGAATATATTATATTTTATTATGCATAGTGTTTGCATAGTACCTGCATAGTATTTGCATAGTAAAATCTTTTATAAAGTTATTCGTTTTATTAGATTATAAATAGAATATATTATATTTTATTTAAAAGATTTTGCTTTAAAAATGGACCGTCAGATTAAAGTAAATCAATCTAGACCGTTCATGAGTTAGTTACTATGCAGTCCATTTTTCTATAAATAGAAGTTCATTCCTTCATTATTTTCTTATGAATTCACTGAAACTCTAGATAGAGAAACTATAGAGAGAAAGAAAAAAAGTATTCTGCTACTTCACTACTCCGATATCAAGTTTCTTTTACGGTAAGGGATATTATTTGTTGTACTCGTAAAGGGTATTTTTTCTTTCTTATTCATGAAGAGAACTTTTGTTATTCCATTTTTTATTATTCTGTTAGAATAACCTGTATACGCGGGCTACCCTATACTTGGTAAAATTCTTCTGTTATTACATTATTTATTATTCTGTCGGAATATCCTGTCCTGGTTCCATTATTTATTATTCTGTCGGAATATCCTGTCTGTGCTTTACGCTGGACCTAGTTCCATTTTTTTTTCTGTCGGAATATCATGTCTGTGTTTTACGCCGGACCTGGTTCCATTATTTATTATTCTATCGGAATATCCTGTCTATGCTTTACGCTGGACCTGGTTCCATTATTTATTATTCTGTCGGAATATCCTGTCTGTGCGTTTACGCCGGACCTGGTTCTATTATTTATTATTCTGTCGGAATATCTTGTCGGTGCGTTTACGCATGACCTGGTTCCATTATTTATTTTCCTGTTGGAATAACCTGTCTGTGCGGTCTATCGCATGCATGGTGATTTCTTTTGTTATTCCATTCTTTATTATATTCAGTTGGTTAAAGTTTTGACTTTTATAATCCATGAAATTAGTGGAATATCCTTGATATTTGCGCTTCATCCAGTATCTTTTCATGAAAATATTATTCCGAGCATTCTTGAATTTTACTCCACAAAGAAGTATCATGTTGACAATTTGGATGTTATTGGTTCCTGGATAAATTAATTCTTGAACTTGTTTTATTGAATTCTTATATCATTGTCGTCATCCTCATGTTTATATTCTGTTGAAAGTCATTTGTGGCCTGTAGTGCATAGATGGACTTGGTATGATTATGACCAGGGATTATTCGGTATAATCATGACCGTAATGTTACAAATGATGTGGTAAAAGTCCTCATTGGCCGTAGTGCATTGATGGGCAGTGGTTGGCATGATTATGACCATTAATGAATACACAAATATTCTTGGCCCGTAGTTCATGGATAATTGTGGTTGTGATACTAAAGAATATCCTTGGCCGTAGTGCAGGGGTGATTCGATGATGTGATTTATTTATTAAGCTGAGTCCCAGCGATAAAAGTCATGAAAAACCTTTTAAATCATAGAAGATAGTAGATTTTATTCTCTACTTGACTCTTGTAATGGGTTGCTTGTTCCGCTGCAGTTAAACTTGATGTTTGTTATATTGTATTAGTTTAACACTGTTTAAGGCTAATGATAATTTATTCTGCATTATCTTAGTCATAATATTTCTTACTGGGCTAGTTGAGCTCACCCTTTCTTTCACTGTTCTCTTCAGAAAATGAGAATACAGTTGGGACGAGTCGGGGAACGGAGTGATGGACCAGATGATAGCCTTAATAGTCCTCACTATTCTATGTAATAGTGTGATAATAAATGTAATAAAGACCCCATTGAGTTTGTATATTGTCTATATGACAATATTTGTATTAAAACTCACAGCATATGTCATATTTTACACGACTGTTGTATAATTAAGTTGTATTTGAATTTTGTACCATGTATTTGACGACTCAGAATAGGTGATGTGTACCTATTTTGGGGGCGTCACATTTGACCACTCCTAATTTTGATTCTAAGATATATCATGGTGATCTAATGACTTTAGTATGTAGACTACATGCCAGGCTACAACTACAAAACGACAACTGGGCCAAAACATTAACATACAGCAAGATCAAGGACGTTAAAAATCTTGTCAGACCACTGAAAAAAAATTATGGGTTACCCAGATTGTGATTTTTGTGAACGGTCAACGCCTTTTGACTGCATATATCTGGAGATCTAGACATGGTATGACCATGAGTAAAGTTCCAGATTACAGTACACGTGACATAGAACAAATTTATAACTTAAAACAACTCAAATCAAAAACAGAGAAGAATTTACAGGCCCTGACAAGCTTGTCAGGCCATATTTCCTGTGACACCCCCAAATCCTGGTACTTCATTTCCTCAAGATTTGGTGTTCACGTAATTAAAACATTCATTACTAACTACCCAATTGATAAACTTAAATAAATAAAACCTTCCCATACAGGATTAAACTTAAATAAAAATCTCCCAGGTTATCTAACCTTTACAAACATTCATTCATGCGGAAATTAAATTAATATAAACTTCTTTACAATCTTTAAACAAAGTCTAAAAATAAACTGTCTAACTATTACAGGTCTTCAGCATTGCTTAATCTTTCCTTTCCCTTTACTGGTGCTAGGTATATCACCAGTTTCAACTTTAGCTGTAAGAAATTTTACAGGCAAGAGTGAGCAAACAAGGCCCACTTGAAATAATAATAAATAAATCAGTTAACTTTACATCATGTACCAACATTAGGTCTAATAGAACTGAACAATAGATTCTATTACTTTCTAAAAACTTTAATCAATTACTGAGGGTCTAATGACCACAAATCATGTCCACAGTTATAAGTAATTTTTCAACTTAAACTTTAACAGTCATAAGACTATAAGGACTTCACGTACTTAGGGGGATCGACCCTTCGTACAATGTATTGTGCACAATCATTTCAACGCTAAGCGTAACCTCTTATAAAAGAGTTGTTCTTCTCAGTATTTAGAATACAAGTCCGTACCAAAGTGAGTTTGGTTTGGATACATCACGGGGTAATTTAGAATTCAACGGTAATCAACTAAGGGTTAGTTGATTACAAACAACATAACTGTATACTATGGAATAATCATAGTTGAATTGATATTTATAAACTAACATCATGCTTTAGAAATAATTTAATAGCATAATCATGGAATAATCATAACATGCATCCCCATAAACCAATAGATACACGAGCTTAATCAACAATAAACAATCTAACTCTACGAAAGTGTAAAGTTAGCAATTTGTACAATTGAACTGGAATTAAAGCGATAATGTGTTTAACGAATTCAAACTTGCACAATGAAGTTTTAAGTTAGAGAACTTGCATAAGTATAACATAACAGTGAAAAGTAACCTTGCTGAATAATAAAGTAGAAAGGGTTAGGGAACTTGCCTCGCGTGTAGGTTAAACAATTACTATTCACGTTCACCCCAAGTCCTACACATACCATATGCATTGACAATACACATTAGTTACACTAACATTACCTTTATGAGTTCCTTTATTACTCTTAGTATAGCTACTAACTAAGTTTAAGTTTAAACAACAACACATCTTTCATGAACATTACTTTTTAGCTTTATTACAACTACTTAAATGATCATGCCATTGCACCACGTGTACATTAACAACTTAATACAACATCCTAATACATGTTCAACATGTTATCATTAAGTTATACTAATACCCAAAGGGTTGCACTTGCATTCGTGCATCCCGACGCCCTCCGATTGGCTCCAAATACACAACAGTCCTAAAGATGGCCATTTTGACAACTGTTACAGACCTCAAATTAAAAAACATAAAGAATGAAAGTTGTAGGTCTACTCTTCCTCTTTCTGAATCATCTTGAATTACCTAAATCGGAGTTCGTATGAAAAAGTTATGGTCGTTTTACTACAGGAAGTCAAAACTGCCCAACTAGGCCACTTTTCTGGCTCCGGGGCGCGGAACAGTGGCGTTGGGGCGCGAGCATCGGCGCTGGGGCGCGAGCTTCAGCGCTGGGCGCGAGCTACGGGCCCATTTTTTACGCTGGGGCGCGAACCTTGGCGCCAGGGCGCGAGATTTGGCGCTGGGGCGTGAATTTTGATACTGGGGCGCCGAAACTCACAGAAACCAACCACGAACAACTAAATTTTCTGTCTATAACTTCAATTCCAACACTAATTGACATGAATAACTAATACAAATTACACATAAACTTCACCGAGCATACAAATACTAAATTAACACAACTTAAACCATAATTTTAGAAAATTAAATACTAGAATAACATATTTTAAAACCCAAAAACTCCATTTTTGATATTTTTCATAAAAATCAACACTGTGATTTTGTTATTCAACCAAAACAGAAATTTCAAAGAATCATAATTATGTTTTTACATACTCTATCAATTCTAACAATCAATTTATCCATTTAACAACAATTAAAACCTTAATTTCTATTTTAAAATAGCCATATTCATACATATTGTCATATGAACACTCTGTAATATATTTTCTTCCACAAAACACATATATGCATGAACTAATTTCTCTATAATCATATATAAGTTCATAGAACAATCATATAATCAATAATCATGCCAAACCATATACATAACAACAATTTATCTTTTATAAAATTTTCACAGAGACTTTTTGGGAAGAAGAAAACTAAATTTTTAAAGAAAGAGCTAGAGCTCCTACCTTGGATTATGAAAGATGATGACACTATCCCTTTTTCTCCAAATCTTTTCTCCAAAACCTGTAAAATTCTCTTAATTCTCTCAATTTTTCTCTTAGTTTTCTTCTTTTCTTCTTCTTCTTCCTCTGAGTTTTTCTCTTTTTCTCTCCTTTCTCTCTCCTCTAATCTTACGTAAAATATTATAACGCATATAAGATATAATTATAATAATTATATAATATAAGTACTGACATAAGTTATGTCAGTTACATAAGTTTTAAAAATCAAAAGCCTTAAGGCTTGTTTGGCTAGCATAATAAAAAAATAACCCATTAATCCTTACACCTTGTTTGGTAAACTGAGTTAAAACAAATTTATTAATCCTTATACCTTGTTTGACAAAACTAAATTAAACCATTTTAATAACTCCTTTATAGCAAGGTTATTAGTCACACCTTTATTAAATTAATAAATCAATTAAACATTAATCTAATAAATTACTTTAACACATAAACAATTATAATTCTTTTTACAATTATAATTTCATTTAATCAACTAATATTTCAAACTACAATTTCTCATTTAAATATTATTATTTATTTAAAATCATTATAAGCTCTCTAGCTTATTAAATTAAACTCCATTATTATGAAATCTCATAATAATTAATTTATTTAGCTCCTTAATTATTTACTCAATAAATAATTAATTAAATCACATCAACTCAAATTGCCATATAATTCAATAAATATTTAATATTGCCAATAAATATTTAATATTTAATATTTAATTATTTATTCAACAAATAATTAAATAAACCACACCACTCAAATTGAACAATTATTTATTCAACAATAACATATCCAATAAATATTTATATAAACCAATAAATATTTATAACTTACATCTAAAAAAAATATGGAATGTTACATCATTCCCCTCTTAAAAGGATTCTGTCCTCAGAATCACAACTCAAACAACACATTCGCTACATTCTTCCCTACTTACAAAGATTCTGTCCTCAGAATCGAAGACACAGATTAAACAAATAACTCAGGGTATTCATTCAATATTTTCTCTTCGAGTTCCCACGTTGCTTCTTCAGCGTTGTGGTTTCTCCATATCACCTTCACAGAAGGTATCACTTTATTCCTGAGCACTTGTTCTTTCCTGTCGACAATCTGGATAGGTACCTCTTCATAAGACAAATCTTTCTCGAACTGCAACGGTTCGTACTCGATTACGTGCTTGTAATCGGGTTTATATGGTCGTAAAACCAAAATGTAAAAAACATTATGAATATTTTCCAACTCTGGAGGTAGAGCTACCTCATAAGCTACCTCTCCAACTTTTCGCAGTACTTCAAAGGGTCCAATAAACCTCGGGCTTAGTTTTCCCTTCTTACCGAAACGAATTTTCCCCTTCCAAGGAGAAACTTTTAGGAATACATAGCTTCCTACGTCAAATGCACGATCTTGCCTGTGTTGGTCAGCATACTTCTTCTGTCGGTCTTGAGCTGCTACCAATCTTATCCTGATGAGTTTGATAACCTCAGCAGTTTGTTGCACTAATTCTGGTCCTAACAATTGACGTTCACCAACTTCATCCCAGTACAGTGGAGTTCTGCACTTTCTGCCGTATAACGCTTCGTAAGGCGGCATGCCGATGCTTGCGTGATAACTATTATTGTAGGCAAATTCCACCAACGGTAATTGCTCTTCCCAGCTTCCTTTGAAATCCATGAAGCATGCTCTCAACATATCTTCTAATGTCTGGATCGTTCGTTCGCTTTGGCCATCTGTTTGCGGATGATATGCCGTACTCATTCGCAACTGTGTTCCCATACATTCTTGTAGTCTCTTCCAGAAGTTTGATGTGAACCTCGGATCTCTGTCTGACACAATTGACACTGGAACTCCATGTCTTGCAACGATCTCTTTAATATATAGTTTTGCCAGCTGATCAAGATTGAATCTAATCTTTATTGGCAAAAAGTGTGCTGATTTTGTCAGTCTGTCTACTATTACCCAAATCGCATCGTATCCTTTCTGAGTAGTTGGAAGACCCACCACAAAATCCATCGTGATATGCTCCCATTTCCATTCCGGTATTTCCAACGGTTGAAGCAATCCGCTGGGTCTTTGATGTTCGGCTTTTACTCTCTGACATGTTAAGCACTTTGCTACACATTCTGCGACGTCCCTTTTCATATTTGGCCACCAAAAATGTCGGCGCAAATCTTGATACATTTTCGTGCTCCCTGGATGAATTGAATATTTTGAGCTATGAGCTTCGATCAAAATTTCTTCTTTCAGTTCTGGTGCTGCTGGAACCCAGATCCTTCCTTCAAACCGTAGTAACCCTTCGGTGTCGATCTTGTATTTTACATCACCTCCTTCAATTAAATTCTCTTTGATTTTCGCACACTCTTCGTCTTGTAGTTGGGCACTCTTCACTTTGTCCATTAAAGTTGGACCAGCTTCTATCTGAAATAATTGTTCGTCAGATTCCTTTGGAAATTTGATCTCCAACTCCAGTTTTGTCATTGCTGAAATGAGCTCCTCCTGAGTTGTAATCAGCATCAACTTCTCCCTACCTTTCCTGCTTAAAGCATCAGCTACCACATTCGCTTTTCCCGGATGATAAAAGATCTCACAATCGTAATCTTTTATCAATTCCATCCACCTTCTCCGACGCAGGTTCAAATCTTTCTGAGTGAAAATATACTTCAGACTTTTGTGGTCTGTGTAGATCTCACATTTCTCTCCATAAAGATAGTGTCTCCATATCTTCAGAGCAAACACAACTGCAGCCAATTCTAAATCATGAGTCGAATACCCTTTCTCATAATCTTTCAATTGTCTTGATGCATACGCAATAACTTTGCCATTCTGCATAAGAACACAACCTAACCCTTTGTGTGAGGCATCACTATATACCACAAAATTTCCTGTATTATCTGGCAGGGTTAACACAGGTGCCATACTTAGCTTCTTCTTCAAATCTTGGAAGCTCTCTTCACATTTCTCCGTCCACACGAATTTCACAGCTTTTCGTGTCAAGTTTGTTAACGGAGTGGCTATCTTAGAAAAATCTTGTATAAATCTTCTATAATAACCGGCCAGCCCCAAGAAACTCCTCACCTCCGAAGGTGTTCGTGGTTGTTCCCAATTGATTACAGCTTCCACTTTCGATGGATCTACTGAAATCCCATCTTTGTCAATCACATGACCCAAAAATTGTACACGGTCGAGCCAAAATTCACACTTAGTGAATTTCGCGTACAAATTTTCCTTTCTTAGTGTCTCCAATGTCAAACGTAAATGTTCCACATGTTCTTCTTGAGTTTTGGAATACACAAGAATGTCGTCGATAAACACCACTACGAACTTGTCTAAAAATGGTTTAAATACCCTGTTCATCAAATCCATGAACGCGGCAGGGGCATTTGTTAAACCAAAAGACATCACCAGAAACTCGTAATGTCCATACCGAGTTCTGAATGCCGTTCGTGGTATATACTCCTTCCTCACTTTCAACTGGTAATACCCACTTCTCAAATCAATTTTCGAAAAGTATTTAGCACCCTTCAACTGGTCAAACAAGTCATCTATTCTTGGCAACGGGTATTTATTTTTAATAGTGACTTTGTTTAACTCCCTGTAATCAATGCAAAGACGCATTGACCCGTCCTTCTTCTTCACGAATAAAACTGGCGCTCCCCACGGTGATACACTTGGTTGAATATACTTCTTGTCTAGCAGTTCTTGCAACTGTACCATCAGTTCCTTCATTTCTACCGGAGCCATTCTGTACGGAGCCTTTGATATCGGTGCTGTTCCCGGCACTAAGTCGATCACGAATTCAATTTCTCTGTATGGCGGAAGTCCTGGCAAATCTTCTGGAAACACGTCTTCAAATTCTCTCACTACCGGTATTTCTTCTAATTTCACACCTTTCTTCTGAGTATCGACTATGTAAGCTAAATAGCCCACACAACCTTGACTCAACAACTTCTTGGCCTGCATAGTCGTCAGACATTTCATTTGTCTTGGCGACTTGCTACCATAAAATACTACCTTTGACGGAGTCATAAGGTTTACACACTTCTTTTGGCAGTCAATTACTGCTCCATAATTGAACAACCAATCCATTCCCAAAATTACATTAAATTTCCCGAGTCTAATCGGAATCAAATCTACTAACAAGATATTCCCCTTAATGTTCACCCTACAGTTCTTGTATACGAATCTAACAGGGATTACTTCCTTATTCGCAATTTCTATGTTCAAAGAAAAATTCAGTTCTTCTCTAGGCAATTCTAACCTCTTGGCAAATTCATCAGATATAAACGAGCAAGTAGCACCCAAATCAAATAATACATATGCATTAATATCATTGATTGGGATAATACCTGACACCACATCTTTTGATTGCACAGCATCTTGCACAGTCATGTTGAAGGTTCTGGCTGTGGGTTTGTTTGATGCTGCAGGCCCTTTAATGGCCCATGTACTTCCATTGTTACCTCCATTGCTCCTGGTTGTCCCTCCCTCCTTCTTCTTAGGGCATTCACGAGCAAAATGATCCTTGGATCCGCACGTGAAGCACGCCTTCTTCTTTGGTTGAGTGCAATTTGGGGCGATGTGACCCTCCTGGCCACAATTGTAGCAAACTCGTTTCCCCATCAAGCACGCACCCTTGTGAAATTTCCCGCATGTCGCACATGCTTCAAACTTTTTGTTTTGCTGGTTACCCTGCTGGTTTCCAGCTCCCCCGTTCCCATTCCACTTCCTCTTCAAGTTGTTGTTGTTGCTGTTGTTGTTGTTATTTCCACTGCTGCCACCTCCATTCTTCATTTCATTCTCATTCTTCTTCTTCTTTTGTTTCTGGTTGAATTTGGTCATCGCCTCTCCTCCACCTTCAGCGAGTATTGCTTTCTCCATTACTGCTGCAAATGTCTTCAACTGGAACAGGGAAACCCTACTGTACAGCCAGGGCTTCAGTCCCTGTTCAAACCTCTTCGCTTTGCGTTCGTCTGTGCTAACCTGATACGGCGCAAACCTCGCCAACTCGTTGAATTTTGCGGCATACTCGGATACCGTCATCGTCCCTTGCTTCAGCTCCAGAAATTGTACTTCCAGCTGACTCTTTGAACTCTCCGGGAAATAGGTCTCGAAGAACAGTTCCTTGAACCTATCCCAGGTCATCACTCCTGGCCCTTCACGAGTTTTATTGGCCTGCCACCAATAACTAGCTTCTGCTTTCAACATGAAAGTTGCGAAAGCAGTCTTCTGCTCATCCCCTACCCTAGCGACATCGAACACCTTCTCTATTTCCATAATCCAGGTTTGTGCTTCGACTGGATTCATGGACCCACGGAATTCAGGTGGTCCAACCGCCTTGAAATCCTTAAACGTTGAGCCTTGGTTTTGAGGTTGATTCTGCAACGCTCCTGTCAATAGTGCCACTAGTTTTTGAACGGGATTCGCATCAACATTGTCGTTAGCTTCTTCGGTGGTTCTCTGTCGTGTTGGTTGACGTCTGGGAGGCATTTTCTGTTTAAAATAAAACATCTATTAGACCATTACTCAACTCCTTTAAGTATTTCTAATTAACTTGCCTCTACAAAAGAAATAACCACATAGCACATAACACTTTGAGTAAAATAATAACTTTTATTTATTCATAAACTTTTTTGAAAACATAACACAATAGCATCTCTGCTATCTACATTACTTTCCTGAACTACAAAAGTTTCAGGACAACGCCATTATTATCATATCCCATGGTTACTCAACACTAGGGATTTACACATTATTTAATACATATTATGTGCATTACAGGCACACTTTCTACGATGATCTATTAAGATACTTCTTAGCCCTATCACGTTCTTCCTCCATGACTCGAAACATCGTTCTTCGATCTAACACAAATGATGGCAGCGTCTCGAACTGAATCGGATATCCCATAACTCGATCTTGAGCTCGATTAATTGCGGTGTCGAATACTTTGTCCATTTCTTCCATCTTCATCCTTTTTGCCTGTGAACTCCTTACTGCTCTTCCAGTTCGTTGATAAGCTTCTTCGTATGCATCTTCAACTCTTGCCCTCTTAGCCGCTTCTTCTCTCAGCCTGCTCTTCAGTTCAGTAACCATCTCGATCAATTGTTCCTTCTCTCCTTCAGTCTGTGTTAGTTTCTCCTCGGCGTTTGTCAGTCGTTCATCACGATCCTGGATCTCGCCGTCTTTTTGTGTAATTGTAGTCTGTTGTTCAGCTACTATCTCCTGCAACTCCTCCACTGTATCTTGTAGTTCCACGTTAAGGTCGTGCACTTCATCATATACACGGCCAGCTATCGAGTTAAGCGGAATCCTTTCCTCCTCATCCTCGTCATCCTCATCCTCCTGGGGTAACTCAATGGGATCCTCCTCGTCTGTCTCCACATCATCATCCTCATCCTCAACTACTGTGACCAACGGGGTTGACTCCCGTGGCAATAGTTGTTCCCAAACTACCTGAACATCGCGAGGTTCCTCCTCTATAGGCATTTGAGGTCCCTCATCCCTAGCCTGACTGGATTCTCCGACATTAGTCATCCTGACAACAAAATTTTAAAGTTTTAGTTATTAATCATTCTACTTGACACTCGCGAGCACATAAGTTATAAACACATAAGCACATAAGTGTTTTATTACTTCTTTCTTAAAACTCGATAAGAGTTAACTCCACTATCTTTTCAAAAGGTTACCACCTAAGGCTTTTTCCCCCACCTAAGGTTCATAACCTAAAGCTTTGATACCAACCTGTGACACCCCCAAATCTTGGTACTTCATTTCCTCAAGATTTGGTGTTCACGTAATCAAAACATTCATTACTAACTACCCAATTGATAAACTTAAATAAATAAAACCTTCCCATACAGGATTAAACTTAAATAAAAATCTCCCAAGTTATCTAACCTTTACAAACATTCATTCATGCGGAAATTAAATTAATATAAACTTCTTTACAATCTTTAAACAAAGTCTAAAAATAAACTGTCTAACTATTACAGGTCTTCAGCATTGCTTAATCTTTCCTTTCCCTTTACCGGTGCTAGGTATATCACCAGTTTCAACTTTAGCTGTAAGAAATTTTACAGGCAAGAGTGAGCAAACAAGGCCCACTTGAAATAATAATAAATAAATCAGTTAACTTTACATCATGTACCAACATTAGGTTTAATAGAACTGAACAATAGATTATATTACTTTCTAAAAACTTTAATCAATTACTGAGGGTCTAATGACCACGAATCATGTCCACAGTTATAAGTAATTTTTCAACTTAAACTTTAACAGTCATAAGACTATAAGGACTTCACGTACTTAGGGGGATCAACCCTTCGTACAATGTATTGTGCACAATCATTTCAACGCTAAGCGTAACCTCTTATAAAAGAGTTGTTCTTCTCAGTATTTAGAATACAAGTCCGTACCAAAGTGAGTTTGGTTTGGATACATCACGGGGTAATTTAGAATTCAACGGTAATCAACTAAGGGTTAGTTGATTACAAACAACATAACTGTATACTATGGAATAATCATAGTTGAATTGATATTTATAAACTAACATCATGCTTTAGAAATAATTTAATAGCATAATCATGGAATAATCATAACATGCATCCCCATAAACCAATAGATACACGAGCTTAATCAACAATAAACAATCTAACTCTACGAAAGTGTAAAGTTAGCAATTTGTACAATTGAACTGGAATTAAAGCGATAATGTGTTTAACGAATTCAAACTTGCACAATGAAGTTTTAAGTTAGAGAACTTGCATAAGTATAACATAACAGTGAAAAGTAACCTTGCTGAATAATAAAGTAGAAAGGGTTAGGGAACTTGCCTCGCGTGTAGGTTAAACAATTACTATTCACGTTCACCCCAAGTCCTACACATATCATATGCATTGACAATACACATTAGTTACACTAACATTACCTTTATGAGTTCCTTTATTACTCTTAGTATAGCTACTAACTAAGTTTAAGTTTAAACAACAACACATCTTTCATGAACATTACTTTTTAGCTTTATTACAACTACTTAAATGATCATGCCATTGCACCACGTGTACATTAACAACTTAATACAACATCCTAATACATGTTCAACATGTTATCATTAAGTTATACTAATACCCAAAGGGTTGCACTTGCATTCGTGCATCCCGACGCCCTCCGATTGGCTCCAAATACACAACAGTCCTAAAGATGGCCATTTTGACAACTGTTACAGACCTCAAATTAACAAACATAAAGAATGAAAGTTGTAAGTCTACTCTTCCTCTTTCCGAATCATCTTGAATTACCTAAATCGGAGTTCGTATGAAAAAGTTATGGTCGTTTTACTACAAGAGATCAAAACTGCCCAACTAGGCCACTTTTTCGGCGCCGGGGCGCGGAACAGTGGCGCTGGGGCGCGAGCATCGGCGCTGGGGCGCGAGCTTCAGCGCTGGGCGCGAGCTACGGGCCCATTTTTGACGCTGGGGCGCGAACCTTGGCGCCAGGGCGCGAGATTTGGCGCTGGGGCGTGAATTTTGACGCTGGGGCGCCGAAACTCACAGAAACCAACCACGAACAACTAAATTTTCTGTCTATAACTTCAATTCCAACACTAATTGACATGAATAACTAATGCAAATTACACATAAACTTCACCGAGCATACAAATACTAAATTAACACAACTTAAACCATAATTTTAGAAAATTAAATACTAGAATAACATATTTTAAAACCCAAAAACTCCATTTTTGATATTTTTCATAAAAATCAACACTGTGATTTTGTTATTCAACCAAAACAGAAATTTCAAAGCATCATAATTATGTTTTTACATACTCTATCAATTCTAACAATCAATTTATCCATTTAACAACAATTAAAACCTTAATTTCTATTTTAAAATAGCCATATTCATACATATTGTCATATGAACACTCTGTAATATATTTTCTTCCACAAAACACATATATGCATGAACTAATTTCTCTATAATCATATATAAGTTCATAGAACAATCATATAATCAATAATCATGCCAAACCATATACATAACAACAATTTATCTTTTATAAAATTTTCACAGAGACTTTTTGGGAAGAAGAAAACTAAATTTTTAAAGAAAGAGCTAGAGCTCCTACCTTGGATTATGAAAGATGATGACACTATCCCTTTTTCTCCAAATCTTTTCTCCAAAACCTGTAAAATTCTCTTAATTCTCTCAATTTTTCTCTTAGTTTTCTTCTTTTCTTCTTCCTCTGAGTTTTTCTCTTTTTCTCTCCTTACTCTCTCCTCTAATCTTACGTAAAATATTATAACGCATATAAGATATAATTATAATAATTATATAATATAAGTACTGACATAAGTTATGTTAGTTACATAAGTTTTAAAAATCAAAAGCCTTAAGGCTTGTTTGGCTAGCATAATAAAAAATAACCCATTAATCCTTACACCTTGTTTGGTAAACTGAATTAAAACAAATTGATTAATCCTTATACCTTGTTTGACAAAACTAAATTAAACCATTTTAATAACTCCTTTATAGCAAGGTTATTAGTCACACCTTTATTAAATTAATAAATCAATTAAACATTAATCTATTAAATTACTTTAACACATAAACAATTATAATTCTTTTTACAATTATAATTTCATTTAATCAACTAATATTTCAAACTACAATTTCTCATTTAAATATTATTATTTATTTAAAATCATTATAAGCTCTCTAGCTTATTAAATTAAACTCCATTATTATGAAATCTCATAATAATTAATTTATTTAGCTCCTTAATTATTTACTCAACAAATAATTAATTAAATCACATCAACTCAAATTGCCATATAATTCAATAAATATTTAATATTGCCAATAAATATTTAATATTTAATATTTAATTATTTATTTAACAAATAATTAAATAAACCACACCACTCAAATTGAACAATTATTTATTCAACAATAACATATCCAATAAATATTTATATAAACCAATAAATATTTATAACTTACATCTAAAAAAAAATATGGAATGTTACATTTCCAACTTTTCCTAGATTTCAAAAATCATCAAATCCGAGTATTTTGATGTTATGGATCTGGGATTTAACATCCCAGATCACTAAAAGACACCTTAATACATAACTTTAACCCACCAATTACAACATCAAACATCAAATCATAAAATTTTAAGATTTAGGGTTTTTACCACTTTGAGCTTTGATCTTGGATTCTGACCCTTGAATCTGATCCTTAGCTTGCTACAATATGATCATGGTCTAACTTCTCACTCCCTCTCACTCTAAAATTTCAAAATGGATGAGAGAGAAAAGGTTGGCAAGAATGAAAAATAAAGTAAGGTTGTTACTTACTTAAGTTTTTAATTTTGCAAGATTCATGTATCTAGTGGGTATAGGTGGAACAAAAATATGATTTGGAATAGATTTGAGCACATGTTTTATATCTACATAGATGAGACACCAAGATTTGGACATATCATTTACTTAATGTGTAAGAAAAGGGGTAAATGGGTCATTTCCTTTTTAATTTTAATGGCATTCTAGTAAATGGCCAAACCCTTAGGGTTTAGGGTTTAGGGTTTAGGTTTAGGTTTAGGATTTGAACCCTTTAGAGTTTAGGGTTTGATCCCTTAGGTTAGCAATTTAGTTTCTAGCATTTTCGAATTTCGGTTTTCAAAATAGAAAATTAATATTTCTAAATTATAATTAGGATTTTATAATTATATTAAAACTTACTAATCATTATTCATGCTTACTAATTAGGATTATTAAGTCTTAATTAAAATTGCTAATTTAGCAATTAGGTTTCATAATTGGTCATTAGGGTTTATAACCCAAGAATTAGGGTTTAAAATAAAAAAATAATATTTCTAATTTAGAAATTAGATTTCTTAATTAGATTAGGGTTTTATTAAAACTTGAAAATTAGGATTAACATTACCTAATTAACATTAAAATTATTAAACTAACAATCAGGCTTTTCGCTAATTACAATTATGGTTCCTAAACCAAAAATTAGGGTTTCAAAATTTGAAATTAGGGTTTTCTAACTAAACGTTGATGTTCTTAATGTAAGATTAGAGTTTGCCACAGATATAGTTTATCTGGTCACCCTTAACCCTTAACCACATAATGTACACATATACAACCATATACACAGAACATATTTACGTATATCCTTAATACTGAATAATTCACCAAAACATTTGTAAATCGAAAAATTTCTTTTCAGAAATGTCAAATCCATACACTTATTTTCTGTCTAGGTTGATTATTTAACCTTTATTCAATATTTTAAGAGTTAAATAATTTTCTAAATTCTTGGGTCGTCGCAGTAATAGACTTATGGAAGTGCAAGTTCTAAAAGTCTAGAGTCTTACGAGGATAATAGATCTTGAGTACAATATGTTTAACTTGTTCATCTATATATGTTTGTGTTGGAAATTTGGGAAAAAGGAAGTTAAAGAAGTTTTTGAGAAAATTTTATTTAAAAGGGGTGATCTATGCTTTTCATTTTGAAATCTACAAAGGATTTTTGTGATTTTGTTTCTTGGTATGCTAGAACTATGAGTTGAGAGTAAAACCTCTTTGAAAGTATGTAAAAATGTTAAAAAATGAGCAAGATATGGATTTATTACCAAAACACTCCAACTATGAAATCATGTTGCATAAACAGCCACTCTTGGGCTGTTGTCTGGGACCAAAACAGATCCAAATTTGATGTTTGATGAATGAAAATAGTATTTCGGGAATATACGAATCCAACGAGTCCGATTGGACCCAAATCAGAGGTGTAGATTTTATTTTATTCAAGTTTTAGTGAAGGACCCCAAATCTAGAAAAATCAGAAAATATTATAAAAGCTACTGTCGGTTCACTGTTCCCGAACCAGCGTAGATTTTTCGGCGACCGGTTTGGCATTTTTCCGGCCGGTTCAAAAAATGTGAAGAATATTAAAATATTTAATTCAGAATTTTTCAGGACAATTATGTAATTATTAAGTAATTAGTGCTTTAAACTCATTTAAAACTTACTAATTTATAATTTTTAATGTCATTAAAAGATTATCAAACTAACTGCATGTAATTTAAATGTAATTAATTATTTAATTATTATCTAAGTGATATTAGGTAATAATTAAGTAGGGATAGTATTAATAAATTAACTATTGATTTTTTAATTAAGATTAAATAATAAATAGAGTTAAACCATTGATTAATTAAAATTAATTAAAGAACGCTTAAGTAAGATTATGTAATAATGATTTAATTACTTACTTGCATTAACATAAAATTATAAAATAATTATTTATTAATTAGTTAATATTAAATAATAAATAAGAACAAATGATAATTAATTATTCTTGGATTAATAAGAAGGAATAATTAAAGACTTGTGAAGTGAATTAATTATTTATTATTCAAGAATAATTAATTAATATTAAATAAGGACAATAATTAATTGTTCATTTATTAATAGTAATGAATAATTAAAGACTAATGAAGAAAATAAATCAATTATTTATTATTCAAGGATAAATGTTTACTTAATTAATATTAAATAATAATTAAAGATAAATAATGTTAATAATTCATTGTTTAATTAACATTAAATAATAAGTAGATTTAATTAGCTATTATTTATCAAATAATAACTGTAGCGTCCCCAAATCCGGGTACTAATAACCACGAACCTGGTACATCATTTCTATAACTATTGCGGATATATAAACATAAATTATTTATACAATAACTGTTGCCTCCTTTTTAGTCTTAACAAAATGACTCTAACTCATGCAAGCATACATGGGTCAACAAGTAGTACAAAGTAAGAAAAATATCGATCCACGGAGAAATGTTTAAAATCAAAATTATTATAGATCAATCATGTCACTATTTTCATTTGCTTTAACGAGTATTCACAATTTTAAGTTAAACTAAACTCAAATGATGAATAACAATATAATACTACAATAATGAATCAAATTTGGAAAGAATGGGATTCTAACTTCATTTCATACTTTATCTAACTATTACCATCATGTAAAGCTTATATATTCATCATGGAAAATTAGCCAAGAGCACAAAGGTTGACAACCATTTTTCAATGACTTATGACCAATTTACATAACCTCCGCATATGATAGAAATCATGTAATCAACACTATTACTAAAATCACTATATGTCTATGTGAAATTACAACAATAATGAATTAAAGCACATGCTCTTACATTACTACACTCGGTGAAACAGTATATTTCTATCCGGTTCATGAATTACAAAGCTAAACAACTCAGCCTCATAAATGTATGCTATTATGATTATATCCATAATGGCATTTCATTTTTCAAATCCATATAAGTATATAACATGAATGGTGATCAACCATTCATTCACTACGCTCAATCATAACAGATAATCCAATGATAAACATACAATCAAACAATCAGGCATTTAAGTATAGACTACATATCAAAATCCATTAGAATCCCATAATAGAGTTTAGTTCATTTCTGAACCGAAAGCCATTATGGGATTGAAGTAACACATGGGGTTAAATGATACAAATAAGAGATGAAAGAGAAATGATTAAAACCAATTGCAGAACCTGTTCCAATGTGTTGTTCCAAATCACCAATAATCTCCAGGAAATGAAATTACTAATTATTCAATAACTAAATTGAAGAGAGGATATATAATATCTCCCAGTTTTTATCAAAACCTCTCTCAAACTAGTTAAAAACTAAGAACTCCCATTACTCTAATGAAAAACTCAATAAAGACCCAATAACACACGTCTGCTGCCAACCAGTATTGTTCAGATAAGCCTCCAGTGCTCAAAATTCAAATTAAAAATAAGTCAACAAACAGATTGCAAAGGACTCGCGCGGGCGCGGGCGCGGCGCGGGCGCGGGCGCGTTGCGGGCGCGGGCACCGGCGCGCGATAAGTATGTTTGCAGAAGCTTTGGTGCAGGTGCGCGAGTTTCCTTCTTATTTTAGGCTCGGCCGCGCGTAGGTGCAATTTTAGCTTCTATAGGCATGTAGCGCGGGCGCGCGAGATTTGGCTTGTTTAGCAGCGCGGCCACGCTGCTTCTGTTTCCTGTCCTCTAATATTTTGCTGCTGCTGCTTCTTGTTCGTTGTCATTCATTCTTCATCCATTCTCTTCTTCACTGCATTCATTCTCCATCTTCTCAAGTTCCTCTTGCTATCATTTGGCTAGCTTCAGAACATCATGTCAATGTCATTCCTTGCTTGTTTCCATGCCTTTCCCTGCCATAAGAGTTCCACTACAAGTAATGCTAAATTATCATAAAAATGCACTAAAACATAGTAAAAATTACTTGAGATGAGCATAATTCTCGTGAGTTGACATTCAATAAGTAGGTATAAAACCTACCTATCAATAACCTTTACAACATAATCCCCAAGGTCGATAACCTTAACTTAATACACATATTCAAATACTACAAGACTTACAATGTTATTTGCCTTCAATATTATTACAATTTTAATTGTACACTAATCCATTCCTGGAACTTGTCTTTGCCTTTGCCTGTATCTGAAGTTTCTTCTTAATCTGAAATGTTAATAATGATATAGCAAGGGTGAGCAACAAGTTTGCCCAGTAAGTTTAAGTTCTAAGAAAGATATATCATGACTGAAAAAATGAATAATAAGCTGACAAACTTTTAACAATATAATAATTATGAAAGAATATGAATTCATTTTCATAACTAAATGACCGAGTCAATAATAATGAATGGCCAATAATAAATATGAACAAATTTAACTGAACCAAATGGTAATGAAGGTGATCAGTCTTTCATACCTGATAAACATATACAACATGTACAACGTGCAAATCAAAAATTCATAGATATGGTGTAATCAACAATGATTAACCACTAGCATGCTTGAAAATCATAACTCAGGTTTGAGTTAGAGAACTTGTTTAATTAAAAGTATAGTTCGAGAACTTGCCTGCACCGTACATTACTGCTACGCAAATATAATTTAGCTTCAGTTGAAAGACCTATTATGGATAATATCGATTTCTCAATTAGAATAATATCATAACGGCTATCACTGCTAATTACAGTCATAATATATCTTAAACACATACGCACATATCCCTAACAGTCACTAAAACACATAAGACCCGGTATCAAGTCAAACTATTTCAGTCTGATTTGAGTTCGGTACTATTTCAACATCTCGATTACCTAATCGGATAATTATCGAGTTTATTTTAAATAAAACTCTACTTAACTGCTTTAATATTATCTTAGATAAGTTAATTATCAGTCATAACAATTTTCAAAAGCTCATAATAATTTTTAAATAATAATTATTATTTATAATAAATTTTCAATCATTAATATTATTTTTAAATAATTTAAATACTAAGTAATTCTGTTATCATTAATATTTAAATAAATTTCAAATATTAATGAAATGCACGCCACAATATTATAAGTTATTTATAATAACTCAAAGTATTTTTAATATCTTAATAACACATTTAAATGATTTTAAAATATTTAAAACCATTATTAAATAACTGCCATTAATATTAAAATATTAATATATTTCATGTCAAGATATTAAAAGTTATATTTTATAACTTAAAACTCTTTTAAAACCTTTAAATCATTTTTAAATGATTTTTAAAAATATTAAAATGATTTTTACATAATTTATTTAATACATTTATTAAATAAATTATTATCATTAATATTAATTATTACTGAAATTTATACCAAAATATTAAAAGTCATTAAATATAACTTAAAATATTTGCTAACACTTTAATATATTTTCAAATGATTTTTAAAATATTAAAATAATTTTTAAGTAATTTTTTTAATATAATTATTAAATAAATTAAATTTTATTAATATTTAAATAAATTAAAATAATAAAGAAATATATCTCAAATTATTAAAAGTCAATTTTTATACCTTAAAATAATTTTTATAAATTAATTATGAATTTTTCATAATTATTTTCCATTTTATTCTAATTATTTTAATTAAATAATTAATTTTTATTTAAACCGTCGCTAAAAGGGCCTATCACGATAAAAACTGCGCTATAGTTGTTCTTTAGCCTCCAAGAACATTCAAAGTCAGTTTCATGGTGCCTAGTTTGACCACTTGTAGTTTCTTGATCTTAATGTTGTTGGGCATGAGGGTGTATTGGTTATGTAGTATTAATGTAATACTACATGTACCAACAAAGTTCAGGGTCAAAATACTTCATATAATGAAGATATAAAGCATCAAAGTTGCTGTCAGACATGTTCTTCATTTTCTGGAATTTCTAGAAAATGAAACCAGTGTGAGGGTCCTATTTTGGATCTTAATAACTTAGATTCTAGGCTATCGTTGTGTGTTTAAGTGTCACACTTATGTAGTATGTATGTCAAGATACAAAAGTAATACACTTATGTAGCTTAACAACATCATAGAAGAAAGATTTGGCTTGGTTAAAGTACCAACTAGAAACTATTCTTGAAGCTTTCTGGGTTTTGCAAAAAGTTCATCCAGGCAGTTGGTCAACCCAGTTTTGACCATTAATAATTTTGGATTCTGTTCATGATCTAGGTGTTCTAGCGTCATGGTTCTATAGTCCATATACCAAAGTATAAAAGTTATACACTTACATGGCTTAAAACACTAGTACAAAACCATAAAAAGAAAACACTTAAAAGATGACGTTTTTATAAAAAATGTTGTAGTATATTTTTTACAAAGTTTTTTAACAAAACGTTGTAGATACATATGAAAAAACGTTATGTATTTATAAAGGGCAATTTTTGGTTTTAATTTTTTAAAAAAAAACGTTATCTATGTAAAAAACACGGAGCAAAAAATAAAAAACGGCGAAAATGAAAATTTGAAATTAAAAGGACTCCTTTCTTCTCTCTCTGACTCCTCTTTTCTGCAACCTCATCCCTTCGTCGCTCCCTCGCCAGCGACCTCCTCCTCTTCCTCCTCCTTTATCTCTATCTCTCTTGCTCTCTTACAGTAGATCGATAAGGCTCAAACCTTCAAATCTCCTCTCTCTGTCATAGTGCACTTTGACTTTCCAGCAACGTCGTGGTAGGGGCGGCAACTGGAGGCAAAATTTTTAGGGTTTGAATATTATGGTACAATTTCTCAAACATATTGGGTCTGTTACCAAAACTTACCAAACATAAAATCAAGCAAGAACACGCTCACCATGTTCTTAAACTATAAGATCGCGTGTAATTAACAAAGCACGCACAGTGAAGAGAGCTCGACGAGTCGATGGCGACACCAGTCGAAGCCACTACGATGACTTCTACTCTCTCTCCTCCACCTGAGGTGTCAACGGAGCTTCACGTAGTTAACTGACAGAAACTCATCAAGTCTCTTCAAGAACACCTTTCTCTCTTTCTCCTCGCGTCCTCTCCATGGCTTCGTCTTTCTTCAGGTAAAATAGACATTTTATTCTATTTGTTCAGTTTCAAATTCAGTTCATTTTCCAATTTTCTCTTCTTAATTTTCAAATTACCAATACCAATCATTCATTAGGGCGGTGAAGAACAAACTCGCTACTGCATTGATCATACCTAACTCTTCAGGTTGCTTCAAAACCCTCTTATGTGAGTTTAGTCGCTTGATTTGATTAATTGATGCTTAATAAGCACCCCATATTCCTACGTATTACAGTTATATTATAAATCCCCAACATTATCACTGCTCCTTTACACATTTGTGTGTAAAATAACCAATGATATGATTGGTAGTGTTTTATATAAGTTTGAAAAAGATAATTCATGTATGTTAAATTGAGGAAATTGATATTTTTCTTTTAAAAAATTCAGTTGCCATTTGGTTCATACAGAATTTTGTTTTGCATCCTATGCATATTTTGGTTAGCATGTTTACTGGCAACATTTTCTTAGATCTGACTGAGGAGGTTTTTTGTGGTGTCTTTATATGAAAACTTTTGTCATTGTGTTCATAGGCTATGTTTGTTCACAGGGACAATCTGGTTATTCAGTAATAATCCGTTAATGATTTCTTACTTTCTCGTGCAATGATACAGTTGATTGTATATGCCACTTGTTAGTTGTACTTCATGATGGCATAGTGTCTCTTGTTGTCTAGTTTTATTGTTCGAATTCTAACTTTGTCACTGGGTACTGTGGGATGATTAAGTCTTTAAAATTAGTGGAAATCAATCCCAAATTTTCGTCTTCTCCTCGACTGTCATGGTGGTTGAAGTTTAGAAATTCGATTATCAACATCTCTGTTCGGGACAACCAATGCATAAAATGTCTCTTTCCAGTTCTGAAGCATGCTTTATCCATAAAAATTATTTTTGTATTTATAATGATACTCTTTGTTTGCTTTTGAAAAAATTCTTGTGTTGACCTCTGAAATCATTACTTATTTGGCTGTGCTTTCTATGCAGTTTTTTATCCTAGTTTATGAAATTACAAAATTGATTAGAGGGCTTTGAGGAGGCTCTTTATAATTATACCCAAGGCTTCAGGTTCAGGTAATAATGCAAGAGGCAGGATTTAGTTGGTCATGAATTATGAATAATATGTTTGAGCCTAATTCCAGAAGCCCATCACCTGTTGATATTTCTGAATGATTGTCAAGGATGTAGATTATGTTTCCATTTTCTATATATGCCAAAGAGTCTTGTTATTTATTGCGATAAATTTATGTTGAATTATCATTGCAAAACGTAAACTTTCTCAATATATATCATTTTTCCATGCCAAATTGAGTTTTGATGTAGTAAAGAATTGAGAGTTAGACAAAGGAGTGATGATTATCAATTTGATATTTGTTTGAGTAAAAGTAGCCTCAGGAACATACTGAATTCTGAGAATATTTGTATTCAAATACATAATTTTCTTCCACTGAAAATATTTGAATTCATCCCCACTGTGAGTTCAACTTGAAAGGCAAAGTAAAAAGAACTTGAAAAATACAGTAACTTTCTAAAAGACTTGTACCACTGAAAATGAAAGTAAAAGGTCCAACACAATGCCATCCATTCATCAAGAAAAGAACATACATATCTCTACTATTAAAATATGAGAAACATAATACACTCCAACTTCCTAGTGTGACAACTAAAAAATTGATCATACATTGATGCAGGATGGTGTGAAAAGCCATTATCGCTGTACTTTGATGCAGGATGGCGTTACCTTGGTTGATTCTTACACTAGTCTTTGGCAGGAACGATACATGGTTGACTCTGAATAAAATATGGTATCGATTGAGCTTGATTCTAAGGTATTATGTTTGCATTATATTGCTGGCACAATATGTGTTACTCACGCTTAGTGACATATCTTTTCCTTGGTAGAGGCCTCATAACAATTCTGTAGTGTTTTTTCAATCAATTTTGATAAATTTATAGCGCCTATTATTACTACAAGTATTGGTGCGATTAGAAGTCCGCTTTATTCATATAACCTCTCGTGTAGTTCCTTAACTCATGCAGGTGCAGGAATCAATCGTGAAGCAACTTTACAAGGCCCAATTGAGGAGCAACTTTACAACTTTACAGTGCTGATTCTTCTTTCAAATCATCTTAATATCTAAATACAATAATTACTTAATTATAATACTTACTACTATTTTTAAACTCTTCAGAATCCATAATGTTGTTCATCTTTTCAAATTCTGACCTTGGAGGACCTCATCCTTTATGTTAACTACCTGCCTATATAATGAAGTTTACTAATGTCTTAAGTTTAGCTGTTGGGCTACCAAATTTCAAAATATGTCACATTCAAATACTGATAACTCTAATTGCATGCAAGTTTTTTGCTTTAATGATCCAATCAGTTCCATGGTGATTAGTATTTTATTCATCTTTGTCTAGACGACTCTTTGTTGGATTATTATTGCAATACTTCTTGCATGTGCAGTTTTAAGGTTTGTCATCCCCTGAGCAACAAGCATTCAGTAATTGGCATTTGGGTCAACAAACATAGATTACCTTATGCACAGGAAAACTAAATATGTAGCTATTAAGCTAATATAGCAGACAAATACTCTTATCAACTACAACTAACTAAGTTTTTAACTGTATGCAGGCATATGATGGCATGATTGTTGGCAAACATTCACGAGATACGGATCTTGATGTAATGTGAACTTTCTTTTCCTCTCATATAGTTATTATGGTTTCTCTAGGTGACTTGGTGTTTTTTTTGTCTATCATAGGTAAATCCAGTGCGGAATAAGGAACTCACCAATATAAGGGCTGCGAACAAGGATGAAAATGTGAAGCTATCTCCTCCTCGCCTAGCTAAAAGGTTTATTTTGTCGATGTAATCAAATTCACAATTCAATATAGTAGTAATTTATATTAAAAAGTGAATTTGAGATGTATATACGGATAGTTTGGTATATATTTTGAGGATGTAGTAATTTAAAATTGTAAACGAATGATATTATTGGGATGTATTTTGAATGGTTGATACATTTTGGCTTTAAATTTAAATGAGAATTTATACATTTTAGCTATATATCATGGCATTAGCAGATTGTAGGTGCATTAGTAATATATGTGAACCACAACTTTTTCTTTTCTTTTTTTTTTATCTACAACATTTTAAAAATGTTGTATATTTGTATAAACTACAACATTTTTATCTAGAAAACGTTGTGGAATCATACCTTCTATAACGTTTTCAAGCATCTACTAATTTATGGAAAATAAATCTACAATATTTTTTTTCTTAAAAACGTTGTATAATGTGTCTAACTACAACGTTTTAAAAATGTTGTGTAAGTGTATTAAATAGATGACACCCTTAACCACGACGTTTTTCTGATTGAAATCACAACATTTTTTTCGCCTTATCTATTTACTGTTTTGTAGTAGTGAAAGCTTAACAACTGCAAGATCAAAGGCCTGCAAAATGCTTGTCAGACAGATTCTGGGTTTTTTGGGTTTTCCAGAGCCCAGTTTCTGTGACTGGTTAACCGTATTTGACCGTGAATATCTTGGAATCTAGATATGTTATGGACTTGATTCCATTTCCAGTGTACTCTCTTTATGGCATACTATATCAATGATACACTTACAACCTCAAACAATAAATAGATTGAAATCTAGAGGCTTTAACATTTGACTATCAGACCTCATTTTAAGGTTCTTGATTGTTTTCTAAAATTCCTATTTTCATGCACTTAGATGTTATGGATCCATGATGTATCATCATAGATCACTAAATAACATCATATAACATATATCTAAACATCAAAACACATAGTTTATAGAAATCATAAGGATCTAGCTTGAATTAGGGTTTATACCTTTAATGCTCCAATCTTTGATTTTGCCCTCATGATCTAATCTTGGCTAGCTAAGAGTGGTTCTTGGTTTTATTTTGGACTTAGTTTCTCTCCAAATTTTTGAAAGTTAGAGAGAGAGAAGGGCCTTGACTTATGAGAACTAAAGTAAGATATTTTCTTAGTTTAAGTTTCTAATTCTTTGATTTCATGGTTGCCAATGTTGCTAGGTGGCCAAAATGGTTGATTGGTGTGTATTTGGAACACTTGGAAAGCTTCCTTGGTGAATCACCAAGAATTAGAAATATCTTTTACTTAAAAGTAAAGTAAAAGGGTATTTTGGTAATTTCGCACATACTAAGGATATTTTGGTCATTTCCCCTACAACTTGAAGGGCAATTTAGTCTTTTCACATATATCACATAACTCTTAACCCTTAGGGTTTTATACTTAGCATTAGGATTCCTAAATTAGGGTTTTGAAATTCCCGATTAGGGTTTAGAGTTGTCGAAACTAAAATTAGGGTTTATAACCAATCGTTAAGGTTTCTTAACTGAACATTAAAGTTCTTAACATAACATTAGGGCTTACCAATGTTATCCTTTACCTGACTCATAATTAGCCCTTAACCACATACTGTACACACATAATCTGTAAGACCCCAACTTTTATAAATAAAGATGAATTTTCTATAAATATCATTTTTGAATATTATGGAGTTAATTTGATATAATGTTATAGTTGTGGGTAATATTTATAAATTTTGCAAAGTACACAAGTTGTTATATAATATTCGATTGGTCGGGAAATATTCGTTTTAACAGGGAATATTCGTACAACGGCACAATCATTGGTGGACCCCACAACGGAATTATTGTCGGATTGAGAAAATGACAAAAATATTTTATTAAAAATAACGGCGGAAGTTTTACCATTGATACTGTTGAACTACTCGGTAGTAAAAGTACAGTAATACGTGTGGTTGCATAGTAGCACACTGTATTGATTATTAATGCTTATGTGAGAAGTCACTCAGTTTGATTCAATTATTGTCAATTACTAATATGGATTATTTAGCGATAATGAAGTTTTGTTTTATTCGTATTATTAACGTAATAAAACATAAACATCTTTTTATATAAAACAGAATGCTTTATTAAAGTTATTCTATAAATAGAATATATTATATTTTATTTAAAAGATTTTTCTTTAAATATGGACCGTCAGATTAAAGTAATCAATCTGGACCGTTCATGGATTAGTTACTATGCATTCCATTTTTCTATAAATAGAAGCTCATTCCTTCATTATTTCTTATGAATTCACTGAACTCTAGAGAGAGAAACTGTAGAGAGAAACAATAGAGAGAGAGAGAGAAGAAAAGTATTCTGTTACTTAACTACTTCCTTATTTCAGTTCTTCTTTAAAACGGTAAGGGGTGTTATTCTTTCTTATTCATGAAGAGAACTGTTGTTATTCCATTTCTTATTATTCTGTTGGAATAACCTGTATGCGCGGTCTACCCTATACTTGGTGACATTCTTCTATTATTCTGTTGGAACATCATGTCTTTGTGTTTTACACTGGACCTGGTTCCGTCTTTATTATTATTCTGTTAGAACATCCTGTCTGTGTGTTTTACACCGGGCCTGGTTCCGTCTTTATTATTATTCTGTTGGAATATCCTGTCTGTGCGTTTTACGCCGGACCTGGTTCCATTATTTATTATTCTGTTGGAATAACCTGTCTGTTTGGTCTATCGCATGCATGGTGATTTCTTTTGTTATTCCATTCTTTATTATACTCAGTTGGTTAAGTTTTGACTTCTATACTCCATGAAATTTGTGGAATATCCTTGATAATTGCGTTTCATCCAGTATCTTTTCATGAAAATATTCTTATAAGCATTCTTGAATTTTACTCCACAAAGCAGTATCATGTTGACAATTTGGACGTTGTTAATTCTTGGATAAATTAATTCTTGAACTTGTTTTATTGAATTCTTATATCATTGTCATCATCCTCATGTTTATAAAATGTTGAAAGTCATATGTGGCATGTAGTGCATAGATGGACTTGGTATGATTATGACCAGGGATTATTTGGTATAATCATGATTGTAATGTTACAAATGATGTGGTAAAAAGTCCTCATTGGTCCGTAGTGCATTGATGGACAGTTGTTGGCATGATCATGACCATTAATGAATACACGGATATCCTTGGCCGTAGTGTAGGGGTGATTCGATGATGTGGATTATTTTATTAAGCTGAGTCCCAGCTATAACAGTGTTGAAAAACCTTTTAAATCATAGAAGATAGTAGATTTTATTTTCTACTTGACTCTTTTAATGGATTGCTTGTTCCGCTGCAGTTAAACTTGATGTTCGTTATATTTTACCAGTTTAACACTGTTGAAGGCTAATGATAATTTATTCTGCATTATCTTAGTCATAATATTTCTTACTGGGCTAGTTGAGCTCACCCATTCTTTCACTGTTCTCTTCAGGAAATGAGAATTTTGCTGGGACGAGTCGGGGAACGGAGTGATGGACCAGATGATAGTATTAGTAGCCCTCACTTTTCTGTTAAATAGTGTGACAATAATTGTAATGAGGACTCCTTTTGAGTTTGTATAGTCTCTAGTAGACAATAATTGTATTCAAACTCATAGTTATGTTTTGTCGTATTGTACACGACAGTTGTATTAGTAAGTTATATTTGTATTCTATACCATGTATCTGACGACCCAATATGGGTGATGTATACCTAATTTTGGGGGCGTCACAGTTGGTAACAGAGCTTAGGGATATGATCCCTAGCTAAGATGTGAGAATAGAACTAGGAGGGGAGAGACGGGGAATTCCTTCGCTAGTATGACCTACCTAAGTTTAGTTGCATGGTATTTAATTGGTCGGTCAGAATATAAGGATAATATATGACATATCAATTAACTTTTATTTTGTGGCAGTATCTGAAAATGGCATCCGAGAATGTTGAGAATAGCAATGGAGCACAGGTGACTGTTGATTCACCACATATCAATAATCGGGATAATGTGCATCAGGAAGGAGGCAATCCTCATGCAAACAACAATACTGACCAAATGATGAATGATGGAATGTTCAGAAGCTTTATGCAGTTCATGCAACAGCAGGCGAGAGCGGCTCCTGTTCAAAATATAGGTGGAAACACTGAAAACTCTCGGGCGGTCACCGCTAAACAGTTCAAGGAGCTGGGACCACCGGAGTTTAAGGGAGAGCCAAAACCACTTATAGCGGAAACATGGATAAAGCAGATCACCAAGATATTTGATGTCTTGGGATGCTCCGAGGAGCAAAAGGTTCCCTTTGCCGCCTTTATGTTGCAAGGAGAGGCAAATTACTGGTGGGAATCGATTAAGCGTACTCAACCTACTGCACTAAAGATGTTTTGGGAGAAGTTCCAAGAGCTGTTCAATGACAAATACTTTCCCGAAAGTGTTCGACACATGAAGGATGTGGAGTTCATCAAATTGGAGCAGAATAATATGACTGTGTCGTAGTATGAGGCTAAATTTGTTGAGTTGTCCCGGTTTGTGTCCCACTTGGTGGATAATGAAGAGCGAATGACGCGAATGTTTTTGCGAGGTTTGAAACTTGAGATACGTCAACATCTTATTTCTCATATAACGAGTCAACACAACCAAAAGAGAGCAGTCAGCAAAATGATAATACCAGTGAGAGCAGTCATCGAAGCGGTGACAACAAGTGTGGTGGGAATCAACAGGCCAGAAATGGTAACCACTTCGGTGGTAATCAGGGCCAAAACAATAAGAATGGTCATTTTAAGAAGAGGAGATTCAACAATGATGGAAAGACGTCAGCACCAGCACCCGTTGTTAAGGAAGGAGAACGACCACCTATCATATATTTCAAATGCGGAGGGGAAGGGCACATCAGTCCAAACTGCGCGATGCCGTCTAAAGCATGTTATAATTATGGAAGAGAAGGTCATTTAGCTCGATTTTATCGTTTACCAAAAACAATTTCATCCAGGATGGAGGCACCGAAGGCTGTCCCAGAAAAGTCAAAACCGGTAGTGTAAGGAAAAGTGTTTGTTGTGACCTCCCAGAAAGCAAGGAACCCGAATGAGGTTATCACGGGTAAGCTTATCATAAACTCTAATGAAGTTTATACTTTATTTGATACCGGTTCTACCCATTCTTTTATTTCTCCTACTTGCGCTCATCGATTAAATTTGACTTCGGAAAAATTAGACTTTGACTTATCTGTTGAAACTCCATTGGGAGAAACCTTCATTACATCCACAGTTTATAAGTCTTGTTTGGTTCAAGTTGGTACCCACACATTACCTGTCGATCTGATTTCATTAAAAATACTTGCATTTGACGTGATTCTAGGGATTGATTGGTTAACTACTCATCATGCAAAAATTGATTGTTTTCGTAAGGTTGTTAGCTTTCATATTCCTAATCGACCTATTATGCGAATTCAAGCAACCAAACCATTAAAATCAATCGTAGTCATCTCAAGCCATAAAGCTATTCTTTTATTGAAAAACGGATGTTAAGCTTTCTTAGCTCATGTCACGGATCTAAACAAAAATACGTCAGTTTTGAATGATATTTCTATTGTTAATAAATTCCCTGACGTATTCCCTGAAGAACTTCCTGGCCTACCCCTAGAGCGTGAAGTTAAATTTTGTATCGATCTTGAACCCGGTACAAAACCCATTTCCAAAACCCCATATCGAATGGCTCCTATTGAAATTCAGTAGTTAAAGATCCGACTGCAAGAATTGTTAGACATTGGCTTTATTCGTCTTAGTACTTCTCCTTGGGGTGCTCCTGTTCTATTCGTGAAGAAGAAAGATGGAAGTATGCGACTTTGTATTGATTATCGGGAGTTGAATCATGTCACCATCAAAAACAGGTACCCATTGCCACGTATTGATGACCTATTTGACCAATTGCAAGGAGCACAATTCTTTTCAAAGATCAATCTTCGTTCTGGAGATCATCAGTTGAAGGTTAGATGTGACGCCCCCAAAATAGGTATACATCACCCATCTTGAGTCGCCAAATATATGGTACAAAATTCAAATACAACTTAATAATACAACAGTCGTGTAAAATACGACAAAACATAAACTGTGAGTTTGAATACAAATATTGTCTTCTAGAGAGTATCCATACTCAAAAGGAGTCTCATTACAATTATTATCACACTATTACATAGAATAGTGAGGACTATTAATGCTATTATCTGGTCCATCACTCCGTTCCCCGACTCGTCCCAGCTATATTCTCATTTCCTGAAGAGAACAGTGAAAGAAAGGGTGAGCTCAACTAGCCCAGTAAAAAATATTATGACTAAGATAATGCAGAATAAATTATCAATAGTCTTCAACAATGTTAAACTGATAAAATACAATAGACATCAAGTTTAACAGCAGCGGAACCAGCAATCCATTAAAAGAGTCAAGTAGAGAAATAAAATCTACTATCTTCTATGATTTAAAAGGTTTTTCATCACTTTTATCGCTGAAACTCAGCTTAATAAATAATCCACATCATTAAATCATCCCTGCACTACAGGCCAAGGATATTCTTTAGTATCACGACCACGAATTATCCATGCACTACATGCCAAAGATAATCGTGTATTCATTAGTATCACAACCACAAATTATCCATGCACTACGGGCCAAAGATAATCGTGTATTCATTAGTATCACGACCACAAATTATTCATGCACTACGGGCCAAAGATAATCGTGTATTCATCAACGGTCCTGATCATGCCATAAAATAATTCATCTTTGCACTACGGCCAAAGAGAATCCATAGCCATAATCATACCAAAAACTGTCCATCAATGCAATACGGGCCAATGATGACTTTTTTCACATCATTTGTAACATTACGGTCATGATTACACCGAATAATCCCTGGTCATAATCATACCAAGTCCATCTATGCAATACAGGCCACAGATGACTTTCAACAAAATATAAACATGAGGATGATGAAAATAATATAAGAATTCAATAAAACAAGTTCAAGAATTAATTTATTCAGGAACTAATAACATCCAAGTTGTCAACATAATACTGCTTTGTGCAGTAAAATTCAAGAATGCTCAGAAGAATATTTCCATGAAAAGATACTAGATGAAGCGCAAATATCAAAGATATTCCACTAATTTCATAGAGTATAGAAGTCAAAACTTTAACCAACTGAGTATAATAAAGAATGTAATAACAAAAGAAATCACCATGCATGCGGTACTTCGCATAGACAGGTTATTCCAACAGAATAATAAGTAACGGAACCAGATCGGGCGAAATTCGCATCAACAGGATGTTCCAACAGAATAATAATAAAGACGAAACCAGGTCCGGCGTAAACCGCACAGACAGGATATTCCAACAGAATAATAATAAAGAATGGAACCAGGTCCGGCGTAAACGCACAGACAGGATATTTCGACAGAATAATAAATAATGAAACCAGATACAGCGTAAACGCACAGACAGGATATTCCGACAGAATATTAAAGAACGGAATATTAAAAGAATTTTACCATATATGCGGTACTTCGCATAAATAGGTTATTCCAATAGAATAATAAGAATGGAATAACAACAGCTCTCTTCATGAATACAAAAGAAAATAATACTCCTTACGAGTGCAACAAATAATATCCCTTACCTTTAGAAAAATTGAATACTGGAGAGTGAAGTAGCAGAATACTTTTCTTCTTTCTCTCTATAATTTCTCTCTCTAGAGTTTCAGTGAATTTGTAAGAAATAATGAAGGAATGAGCTTCTATTTATTAGAGAATGGAAATGCACTGTGTAAGGATTTCTTCACAGATGAAATAATTCAAAGACTCATGGATGAAAATTTTGATACTACATATTCAAATTGTCAAACCTTCAACCAATCATAACAAAGCAAGACAAAATATAATATATATATATATATATATATATATAATACCAATCACCTCTTTAAAAATAACTCCATCACCCGAACAACTTGCTAGATTTTTTTTCTCCAAATTCATTTTCAACACCCGTGGGCCCCACGTGTTCCCCTCCACCAAAATCCACTCACTCATTCAATATATATATATATATATATATATATATATATATATATATATATATATATATATATACACACACACACACACACATCACATACTTATATATATTAAATCCCTCCCCTATATGTAACTTCCTCTCACCCCCAATTTTAAAATAAGTTTTTTTAACACATATGGGCCCCACATGTGGGCCCCACCTTTAAATAATTTTCTACCAATTATTTTGAAAAATGGGTAAATAGGAATCCAAATAATAAGCAAAATGGAATGACTTCTCACGTAAGCATCAATAATCAATACTGTGTGCTACTATGCAACCACGCGTATTACTGTACTTTTACTACTAAGTAGTTCAATAGTATTAACGATAAAACTTCTGCCGTTATTTTTAATAAAAATATTTTTGTCGTTTTCTCAATCTGACAATAACTTCATTGTGGGGTCCACCAATGATTGCGCCGTTGTACGAATATTCCCCGACCAATTGAATATAATACAACAACTTGCATACTTTGTAAAATTTATAAATATTACCCACAACTATAATATTATTTCAAATCTACACCATAATATTCAAAAAAAAATCGAGAAATTTAAATCTTTATTCATAAAATATGGAGTCTCACAATCTCCCCTCCTTATGGAATTTCGCCCTCAAAATTTACGTACGTACCTGGTATGCCTAACAGATGAGAACACTTCGTCAAATTCTAACTCTTGAGGTATAACCTTTAAGCGTAGAATATATTCTACGAATTTAACAGGTACATCTTCATACGTTAAATCATCCGCTATCTCGTTCGGTTTTAAATCAATAATGTGGTTCGGGTCGTCCACATATTTATGTAACATCGATACGTAAAAAAAACATTCTGAACATGCAACATACTTGGCGGTAAAACGAGTCTATAGGCCACAGTTCCTATTTAGTCGAGGATTTCAAATGGGCCAATTAAATCGAGGGTTGAGATTTACTCTATTCATCGATTCTTGATTCCAAAATAACGCCTTCTTGAACCTTCTTCATTCTTCACATTAATATGCTCCGGGTGTGTAGCTTGAGCGGCTTTAACTTTATCGATTAAAGTCGATTCTAATCGTATATTCGTTATCTTCACGTGGGTTCGTATATTTGTACTTGTAATCGTATACGATCTTCTACTCAACGCGTCAGCTACCTCGTTCGTACTTCCACAATGATATTGCATGGTACGATCGTAATCTTCAACAGCTCGAGCCAACTTCTTTAGCGCATTATACGTTCATTTTGGTTGAAGAATTATTTGAGGGTTTAAGAAATGGGTTTTGTACTGGGGTCAATACAAAATTCGATTTCACGCTCTAGGGGTAGGCTAATAAGTCTTCAAGAATACGTCAGGAAATTTATTAACAATAGAAATATCATTCAAAACTGTGACCCTCATCCAAGACTTGGATAGTATGTCATATTGATACCTATAAACTTGCCATCGTCATTCACAACATCTCCTATAGAAAGTCTGGCTTCGGTGCATTCCACACAACAAAGTCAACAACAAAAGGATCGGGGCTCTTTATTTATGGCTTGGTATGACAATGATTGACTTTAGTAGTTTGGTTACTTTAAATTCGCATAACAGGTTGGTTAGGAGTATGAAAGCTAACAACCATACGAAAAGCATGATGAGTAGTTAACCAACTGATTCCAAAAATTACATCAAAGGCAAGTATTTTCAAAGAGATAAGATCGATAGGTAACGTGAAAGTGTCGATTTGAATTAAATAAGATTTATAAACAGTGGAGGTAACGAAGGTTTCTACTATCGAAGTTTTAACCAATAAGTCAAAGTCTAATTTCTCTGAAGTCAAATTTAAACGTTGAGCGCAAGCAAGAGAGATAAAAGAATGGGTAGAATCGATACCTAATAAGGTATAGGCTTCGCAAGAATTTATAATTAACTAATCCGTGCTAACTTCGTTCGGGTTACTCGCTTTTTTTTGAGAAGTCACGAAAAACGCTCTTTCTGAAACCACCGACTTTGTTTTGTCCTTATCCGCCTTTGGTGCCATCGTCCCAACTGGACTTGATTTCGCTACAGGATAAAATCGAGCTATGTGACCTTCTTTTCCACAACAAAAACATACCTTGGAAGGCTGTGAACATTTTGGACTTATGTGTCCCACCTCTCTGCATCTATAGCATTTTACTGGCGGTCGTTCTCCTCGCCTAGAATTTGTTGCTGGTGTTGGTGCTGCTATCGACGTCTTCCCATTATCGCTAAATCTTCTCTTCTTAAATTTTCCACTTCTATTATCTTGACCATGATTACCACCGAAGTGGTTACCATTTCTTGCCTGATAATTTCCCCCACGATGGTTATCATTGTTCCGATGGCCGTTGCCACCGGTACGATTATTATCGTGTTGTTTGTTGTTACCTTTTGGTTGAGCTAACTCAATGGTTTCATGTGCTTCATTGCTTATCTCAGCATTTTCAGATGTCATTTTCAAACACTGTCACAAAACAAGGGTTAATTAACATATCACATATTATCTCTATACTCTGACCGACCAATTAAATACCAAATAAACTTAGGTAGGTCATACTAGCGAAGGAATTCCCCGTTTATCCCCTCCTAGTTCTATTCTCACATCCTAGCCAGGGATCATATCCCTAAGCTTTGATACCAACTGTGACGCCCCCAAAATAGGTATACATCACCCATCTTGAGTCGCCAAATACATGGTACAAAATTCAAATATAACTTAATAATACAACTGTCGTGTACAATACGACAAAACATAAACTGTGAGTTTGAATACAAATATTGTCTTCTAGAGAGTATCCATACTCAAAAGGAGTCCTCATTACAATTATTATCACACCATTACATAGAATAGTGAGGAATACTAATGCTATTATCTGGTCCATCACTCCGTTTCTCGACTCGTCCCAGCTATATTCTCATTTCCTGAAGAGAACAGTGAAAGAAAGGGTGAGCTCAACTAGCCCAGTAAAAAATATTATGACTAAGATAATGCAGAATAAATTATTAATAGTCTTCAACAATGTTAAACTGATAAAATACAATAGACATCAAGTTTAACTGCAGCGGAACCAGCAATCCATTAAAAGAGTCAAGTAGAGAAATAAAATCTACTATCTTTTATGATTTAAAAGGTTTTTCATCACTTTTATCGCTGAAACTCAGCTTAATAAACAATCCACATCATTAAATCATCCCTGCACTACAGGCCAAGGATATTCTTTAGTATCACGACCACGAATTATCCATGCACTACAGGCCAAAGATAATCGTGTATTCATTAGTATCACAACCACAAATTATCCATGCACTATGGGCCAAAGATAGTCGTGTATTCATTAGTATCACGACCACAAATTATTCATGAACTACGGGCCAAAGATAATCGTGTATTCATCAACGGTCCTGATCATGCCATAAAATAATTCATCTTTGCACTACGACCAAAGAGAATCCATAGCCATAATCATACCAAAAACTGTCCATCAATGCACTTCGGGCCCATGAGGACTTTTTTCACATCATTTGTAACATTACGGTCATGATTACACCGAATAATCCCTGGTCATAATCATACCAAGTCCATCTATGCAATACAGGCAACAGATGACTTTCAACAAAATATAAACATGAGGATGATAATAATAATATAAGAATTCAATAAAACAAGTTCAAGAATTAAATTATTCATGAACTAATAACATCAAAGTTGTCAACATGAGACTGCTTTGTGCAGTAAAATTCAAGAATGCTCAGAAGAATATTTACATGAAAAGATACTAGATGAAGCGCAAATATCAAAGATTTTCCACTAATTTCATGGAATATAGAAGTCAAAACTTTAACCAACTGAGTATAATAAAGAATGGAATAACAAAAGAAATCACCATACATGCGGTACTTCGCATAGACAGGTTATTCCAACAGAATAATAAGTAACGGAACCAGATCGGGCAAAATTCGCATCAACAGGATGTTCCAACAGAATAATAATAAAGACGAAACCAGGTCCGGCGTAAACCGCACAGACAGGATATTCCAACAGAATAATAATAAAGAATGGAACCAGGTCCGGCGTAAACGCACAGACAGGATATTTCGACAGAATAATAAATAATGAAACCAGATCCAGCGTAAACGCACAGACAGGATATTCTGACAAAATATTAAAGAACATAATATTAGAAGAATTTTACCATATATGCGGTACTTTGTATAAACAGGTTATTCCAACAGAATAATAAGAATGGAATAACAACAGCTCTCTTCGTGAATACAAAAGAAAATAATACTCCTTACGAGTGCAACAAATAATATCCCTTACCTTTAGAAAAACTAAATACTGGAGAGTGAAGTAGCAGAATAATTTTCTTCTTTCTCTCTATAATTTCTCTCTCTAGAGTTTCAGTGAATTTGTAAGAAATAATGAAGGAATGAACTTCTATTTATAGGAGAATGGAAAGGCACTGTGTAAGGATTTCTTCACAGATGAAATAATTCAAAGACTCACGGATGAAAATTTTGATACTACATATTCAAATTGTCAAACCTTCAACCAATCATAACAAAGCAAGACAAGATATATATATATATATATATATATATATATAATACCAATCACCTCTTTAAAAATAACTCCATCACCCGAACAACTTGCTAGATTTTTTTTCTCCAAATTCATTTTCAACACCCGTGGGCCCCATGTGTTCCCCTCCACCAAAATCCACTCACTCATTCATATATATATATATATATATATATATATATATATATATATATATATATATATATATATACATACACATTTCTTACTTTTCCACCAACATGTCCACATCACACACATCCATATTCACACACATCATTCTCACTTCTTTTCCACCATTTCCCACTCACACACACAACATATACATATATATATATATATATATATATATATATATATATATATATATATACACACACACACACACACACATCACATACTTATATATATTAAATCCCTCCCCTATACGTAACTTCCTCTCACCCCCAATTTTAAAATAAGTTTTTCAACAAATATGCGCCCCACATGTGGGCCCCACCTTTAAATAATTTTCTACCGATTATTTTGAAAAATGGATAAATAGGAATCCAAATAATAAGCAAAACTGAGTGACTTCTCACGTAAGCATCAATAATCAATACCGTGTGCTACTATGTAACCACGCGTATTACTGTACTTTTACTACCAAGTAGTTCAATAGTATTAACGGTAAAACTTCCGCCGTTATTTTTAATAAAAATATTTTTATCGTTTTCTCAATCCGACAATAATTTCATTGTGGGGTCCACCAATGATTGCGCCATTGTACGAATATTCCCTGCCAAAACGAATATTTCCCGACCAATCGAATATAATACAACAACTTGCATACTTTGTAAAATTTATAAATATTACCCACAACTATAACATTATTTCAAATCCACACCATAATATTCAAAAAAATATTTCGAGAAAATTAAATATTTATTCATAAAATCTGGTGTCTCACATTAGAACTGAGAATATTCCAAAGACGGCTTTCAGAACTCGGTACGAGCATTATGAATTCCTAGTCATGTTCTTTGGATTGACTAATGCTCCTGCTGCCTTCATGGATATGATGAACTGGGTATTCAAGGAATATTTGGATCACTTTGTGGTCGTCTTTATTGATGGCATCCTTATTTATTCCAAAAGTCGTGAAGATCATGAGCAATACTTGAGGCTGGTACTCCAAAAGCTTCGTGAATACAAGCTTTATGCCAAGTTGAAGAAATGCGAGTTCTGGCTGGAGGAGGTAGCATTCCTTGGGCACGTAGTATTAAGTCGTGGAATATCTGTTGACCCGGCAAAGATTAAAGCTATTAAAAGCTGGGAGCAATGTAAATCAGTAACCGAAGTACGTAGCTTTCTCGGTTTAGCTGGGTATTATCGGAGATTCGTGGAAGGATTTTCTCAAATCGCTACTCCACTAACTCAGCTGACTCGAAAAGATACAAAGTTTGGTTGGAGCGAAGAATGTGAGAAGAGTTTTCAAGAACTCAAGAGAAGACTCATTTCAGCACCTGTTCTAACAATACCATCTGGCTCGGAGGGATTTGTCATCTACAGTGATGCTTCGAGCAAAGGGTTGGGATGCGTTCTCATGCAATATGGAAAAGTCATAGCCTATGCATCAAGACAACTCAAGAAATATGAGAGGAATTATCCTACTCATGATCTAGAGTTGGCAGATGTTGTCTTTGCACTTAAAATTTGGAGGCATTACTTGTATTGGGAGAAGGTAGAGATCTTTACGGATCATAAAAGCCTCAAATATTTCTTCACTCAAAAGGAACTCAACATGAGACAACGACGTTGGCTTGAACTGTTGAAAGATTATGATCATACCATTCAATACCATCCTGGAAAAGCGAACGTGGTAGCTGACGCATTGAGTAGAAGATCATATGCAAGTACGAGTGTGATATTATCAACACAAAGGCCCATTTTGTGTGTCTTGCAAAGGATGGAGATAGAGTTAAAGACTCAAGGGACCCATGTGATGATGGCAAATTTACGAGTAGAACCAACTTTAATCGATAAAGTTAGAGCTGCTCAAGCTACAGACCTGGAGCTAATGCGTATGAGGAAGAAAGTGCAAGAAGGTGCTATGCCGGAAGCAAGAATCGATGAAGAAGGAATACTTCGAGTCAACTCCAGACTTTCTGTTCGTAACGACCCTGATTTAAAGTATGAAATCATGATGGAGGCGCACAACACACCATTTGCAATCCATCTTGGGAGTACAAAAATGTATCATGATCTTCGTCATACATTTTGGTGGAGCAATATAAAGCGAGAGATAGCGCTGTTTATCTCAAGGTGTCTAACTTGTCAACGAGTCAAGGCGGAGCATCAAGTACCAAAAGGTCCATTGCAACCACTTAAAATTCTAAAATAGAAGTGGGAGCACATTACCATAGATTTTGTTACCGATCTTCCTAAGGTTTCTCAAGGTATTGATGCGATTTGGGTCATTGTTGATAGATTGACCAAGTCTGCTCATTTTTTACCGATACGAGAAATTTCTACACTTGAACGTCTTGCTCATATGTACATAAACGAGATTGTAAGACTGCATGGTATGCCAGTATCCATAGTTTCTGACCGAGACCCAAGATTCACTTCACGATTTTGGGTTAGCTTACAAAAAGCTATGAGCACGGATTTACGATTTAGTTCGGCATATCATCCTCAGGCGGACGAACAATCAGAGAGGACTATTCAAACTCTGGAAGATTTATTAAGACTCTGTATCCTTGACTTCAAGGGAAGTTGGGACAAGTTCTTATCATTGGTGGAGTTTTCCTACAACAATAGTTATCAAGCAAGTATTGGCATCGCTCCATTCGAAGCGTTGTATGGAAGAAAGTGTCGTTCTTCAGTATGTTGGGATGAGGTGGGTGAAGCAATGTTGTTGGTACCGGAGTTGGTACGTATGACTACAGAAAAGATTCAAACGATCCGACAACGTATAAAAACCTCACAAGATCGACAAAAGAGTTATGCTGATCTTTATCGAAAGGACGTGAAATTTGATATAGAAGATTATGTGTTCTTACGTGTTGCTCCATGGAAAGGAGTTACGAGTTTTGGAAAGAGAGGAAAGCTCAATCCTCGATTCATCGGTCCATTTTTAATCCTCGATCGAGTAGGAACTGTGGCTTATAGACTCGCTTTACCACCAAGTATGTCTCGTGTTCATAACATTTTTCACATATCCATGTTACGTAAATATGTGGAAGACTCGAACCACATTATTGAGTTAGAACCAGACGAAATAGCGGAGGATTTGACGTATGATGAAGTTCCTGTTCAAATCTTGGATAAGAAGGAACATATTCTACGCTCCAAGGTTATACCTTAAGTCAAAGTTTTGTGGAGAAATCACGATGTTGAGGAAATGACTTGGGAGTTAGAATCTGAAATGAAGTCAAGGTATCCTTACCTCTTCGATATACCAGGTACGTACCCTAATTTCGAGGGTAAAATTTCATAAGAATGGGAGGTTGTAAGACCCCAGCTTTTATAAATAAAGATGATTTTTCTATAAATATCATTTTTGAATATTATGGAGGTAATTTGATATAATGTTATAGTTGTGGGTAATATTTATAAATTTTGCAAAGTACGCAAGTTGTTATATAATATTCGATTGGTCGGAGAATATTCGTTTTAACAGGGAATATTCGTACAACGGCACAATTATTGGTGGACCCCACAACGGAATTATTGTCGGATTGAGAAAACGATAAAAATATTTTATTAAAAACAACGGCGGAAGTTTTACCATTGATACTGTTGAACTACTCGATAGTAAAAGTACAGTAATACGTGTGGTTGCATAGTAGCACACGGTATTGATTATTAATGCTTATGTGAGAAGTCACTCAGTTTGATTCAATTATTGTCAGTTAATAATATGAATTATTTAGCGATAATGAAGTTTTATTTTATTCGTATTATTAACGTAATAAAACAGAAACATCTTTTTATATAAAACAGAATATTTTATTAAAGTTATTCTATAAATAGAATATATTATATTTTATTTAAAAGATATTTCTTTAAATATGGACCGTCAGATTAAAGTAATCAATCTGGACCGTTCATGGATTAGTTACTATGCATTCCATTTTTCTATAAATAGCAGCTCATTCCTTCATTATTTCTTACGAATTCACTGAACTCTAGAGAGAGAAACTATAGAGAGAGAGAGAAGAAAAGTATTCTGCTACTTAACTACTTCATTATTTTAGTTCTTCTTTAAAACGGTAAGGGGTGTTATTCTTTCTTATTCATCAAGAGAACTATTGTTATTCCATTTCTTATTATAATGTTGGAATAACATGTATACGCGGTCTACCCTATACTTGGTGACATTCTTTTATTATTCTGTTGGAACATCCTGTCTGTATGTTTTACACCGGACCTGGTTCCGTCTTTATTATTATTCTGTTGGAACATCCTGTCTGTGTGTTTTACACCGGACCTAGTTCCGTCTTTATTATTATTCTGTTGGAACATCCTGTTTGTGTGTTTTACACCGGACCTGGTTCCGTCTTTATTATTATTCTGTTGGAATATCATGTCTGTGCGTTTTACGCCGGACCTGGTTCCATTATTTATTATTCTGTTGGAATAACCTGTCTGTGCGGTCTATCGCATGCATGGTGATTTCTTTTGTTATTCCATTCTTTATTATACTCAGTTGGTTAAATTTTGACTTCTATACTCAATGAAATTTGTGGAATATCCTTGATAATTGTGTTTCATCCAGTATCTTTTCATAAAAATATTCTTCTAAGCATTCTTAAATTTTACTCAACAAAGCGGTATCATGTTGACAAATTGGACGTTGTTAATTCTTGGATAAATTAATTCTTGAACTTGTTTTATTGAATTCTTATACCATTGTCATCATCCTCATGTTTATAAAATGTTGAAAGTCATCTGTGGCATGTAGTGCATAGATAGACTTGGTATGATTATGACCAGGGATTATTCGGTATAATCATGATCATAATGTTACAAATGATGTGGTAAAAGTCCTCATTGGCACGTAGTGCATTGATGGACAGTTGTTGGCATGATCATGACCATTAATGAATACACGAATATCCTTGGCCGTAGTGCAGGGGTGATTCGATGATGTGGATTATTTTATTAAGCTGAGTCCCAGCGACAACAGTGTTGAAAAACCTTTTAAATCATAGAGGATAGTAGATTTTATTTTCTACTTGACTCTTTTAATGGATTGCTTGTTCCGCTGCAGTTAAACTTGATGTTCGTTATATTTTATCAGTTTAACACTGTTGAAGGCTAATAATAATTTATTCTGCATTATCTTAGTCATAATATTTCTTACTGGGCTAGTTGAGCTCACCCTTTCTTTCACTGTTCTCTTCAGGAAATGAGAATATAGCTGGCACGAGTCGGGGAACGGAGTGATGGACCAGATGATAGTATTAGTAGTCCTCACTATTCTGTTAAATAGTGTGACAATAATTGTAATGAGGACTCCTTTTGAGTTTGTATAGTCTCTAGTAGACAATAATTGTATTCAAACTCACAGTTATGTTTTGTCGTATTGTACACGACAGTTGTATTAGTAAGTTGTATTTGTATTCTGTATCATGTATCTGACGACCCAAGATGGGTGATGTATACCTAATTTTGGGAGAGGCACATAATCACCATACACAAAACCATATACACTTATACACTTAACCATATACCTTGCTATCAGATAATCAGTTACAGCTTATATACCATATAGGTCCTTCAAAAAAAATTTAAATCCATACCTTATTTCTGGTCTAGGTCTTATTATTTAACCTTATTTAATCATTTAAGATTTATTAATCTTATAAATTATCGGGTTGTCACAAGAACTAGAGGTAATTAATTAATTACTATTTAACTAATATTAAATGATAATTAAATGAAGATAAAGTTAATAAATGATAATTTAAATGACTCATTAATTAAACAATTATAATAAAATGTTTAAGGATCTAATAAGTGTTTATTACTTAAGAAAAACCCTATAAATTTATTAAACCATTAACATAAGATTTATTAAATATCTTATAGGATTAATGATGGTACATTATACTATGTGTACCTTAAGATTGAATTATTTTCTAGATAATAGCATAAGTAAGTGTATAGACGTACAACTATACGCAGTACTAATTAGTAAACCACTATTGTCAATGCTAGGTCGTTCAAAGAGTTTTAATTAAAGCTAGTTAGCCATAACTCATCGAACATACAAGTTCCCTAACTCAAATTCGAGTATTATTTTTCAAGCATGTTAGTGGATGATTATTGTTGATTATTTCACATCTTTGATTATTATTGAATATTCGCAATTATTACAAGTTCCCCAACTCAAACTCGAGTATTATTTTTCAAGCATGTTAGTGGATGATTATTGTTGGTTATTCCACATCTATGATTATTATTAAATAGTCACAATTATTGCAAGTTCTCTAACTCAAACTCGAGTTATTATTTTACAAGCATGTTAATGGATAATTATTGCTGATTATTCAACATCTAATATCATTATTAAATACTCGCATTATGGCACGTTTCCTAATTCCACTTGAGTTATTAATTTCAAAGCATGATTAGTGAATAATTATTGTTGGTTATTCACATCCGTAATGATTATTGTTATTCGCACCTAGTGCGTCTGATTTCTTGATATATTACTTGAACTGTGAAATAATTTAAAGTTTTTTATGCATGAACTGTTTATGAAATGTGTCTCAGCTATTTGTTTTGGCGAGACTATTATTTGTTAAAGCGTGAAACATTATATTTATTATGAGTTGTGTTATTATTGGAAGATTTATGTCATTTGCTTCAGCTAGATCAACATTGATATTATATGATAAATTCATAGCAATTCTTTGAATTCAATCCAAACCATATTGTCATGGTATGAACTCATGATGTAAGACTGAGAAGAACAACCATTATAAAGGGGGAACTTTATTGTCGTAAAATGACCCATGCGTGATTTTTGAGTATTATGCATAATATAGGGTACAATGGAGCAGATCATTGTTAGCTTTGTAATATTCAAGAATGCAATCAAATTGCACAAATTAAGCGGAAATGTGGAAAAATCAGAGTTTTAAAATTTTACAAACCATATACTCGGATCACCCTTTATGCATAATTATTAATTAAACGAAAAGATAAAGAACAAGAATCATACCGTTGAAGATTCGAGCTTCCTCAGGTACGAGTTCACCTCCAAATCCTTTCGCGTTCAACTTGAATCCACCGAGTTTGGTTATTTCCTTTGATTAACGTTACCCACCCAAGTGTTTGGCCTCTAGAGGTGATCCACCAAGGAAGAAGAAAGATTCAAGAAGATGGATGTTTGACAAAATCCTAGTTTTTCTATCTCTCACAAAAAAGGAACGTACTCTCCAACTATTGGAATTACGTTTGTTGTGAAGAAGTCAACAACAACTCTATCACCCATAATAAGACTTCTCTTATTTATAGATGTGGGCAACCTTCCTTAACAATTAAGAAATTGTGTTTTATTTTAATTAATTAAATTCCTTTAATTAATTAGGCTCTCAATCTTATTAGGAATAATTAATTAAACTCTTTTAATTAATTAGTATCATAATCTTATTAGGATATATGAGAGTAGTTTTATTAATTAATTTCTAAACTCCTTTAGGAATTAAATAATAATAGTAATAATAATAATAATAATAAGACTCATCTTACTAATTTATATTTAATATTTCAAAAATATCAAATAATAAATATTAAGCTATTTAATTTATTCTATCACCGTAGATTAAATTAAATATACTTAACTTATTATTACGATTATGCCATTTTCTTCTTAAATAATTATTCTTCATTTTATGCCATATTAAACTGGTTGTGAATAAATCAATTTGAACAATTCTAATCTTATTTAAATAAATAAATTAAAATATTAATTTATTTAAATAACTAATATTTATTCTACAATAGGGATAAGCCTCCCTAGCGATTAATGACTTTCCAGATAATATAGATTTTAACATTAATCATAAAAGAACCTTTGAGAAAATAGTTACCGTACAATTCAATCATTTCACCATACAATGTCCCAATTAAATATAAGACATGAAATTACTGTTAATTCTTATTTTATTTAATTATATGTATTTCGATCCTTAAATGCACAACTCTAAATAATGCAAATTAAAAACTCCTTTCTAATTTTATTCTGCCTTGGCCAATGACTACTGTGTTGTCATTTATCGAATCACATAGGACATTTTTCTTCTTTTACTAGAAGTGGTAGATTCTTTATTGATCATACATTATATCCATGTACAACTTATTATACCCAAGCATATCCTTTGATATACCCTAAGAGTCTTAAGGAATAAGTCAAAGTATAACTCATCATACACAAGATACTATGATGATCTCAAGTCCAAGGATCACTTGTACTACTATCACTACAGGAATTCCTATTGACATGCAAGTAAATCTTCATTAGGTATTCCTTAGTGAGCCATGTTCAGTGAACTTATTATCTAATAAGCACCTACATACTTACTTTAGTGTCTCCACATAAATGATCATGAGATCAATCATCCTCATCTAATGAGCAAGCAACGTATGTACCAATCTATCCAGATTCACTAACCCCAATTTAGTAATCCAACGATTAGGAACTATTTTAATTTTAAGCTTTCTAAGAATTTAGATCTCATTAGAATGATTATCATCATTATTCTAAAAGCATTGCTTAAAACTATGGGTTTATCACATATTATAAAATAACATCATGTAGAAAATTAAAAGCCTTTAATTAATTAATACTTTTTATTAATAAATGAATAAGATTGTTACAAAGTATATGCTTTATCATCAAACATGATTGGCTTGTGTGCATACTACTTGCAGAAGAGTATAATTAGTTTTTATAACTAACTTATATTCTTGGGGTAATTCAGTTTTAATTACTGATGATTCCTTGAGTAGTTCTTGATCCATTTGTGATCACTCAGCATGAAATATGAGAATATCCCACTTTTTTGAATATTGTTGTAGTATTGATAATTCTTCTTAATCAATTGAATATTATTGAACCTTCGATAGAATTTACTCTTTCATCCGTGGAATGTTATTCAGTATGAAACTTAAGAAAATCTTTGTTATTGAAAATGATTTATCATTCAGCTATTTCGAAATAGTTCGAATACCGTTGAAATTATAGAAAGTTAAATTCTTCTATATCTTTTATTGTACACTTTAACTTGCTGAGCAAACTCGTTGCTCACCCTTGCTTAAATAAAATATTTCAACTAAAGTCGAGGTAGCAGAAGGTTCTAATAAGGACAAAGATAAAGCGAAGGAGACCGAGTAGTATCAAGTTGTTCAATGATTGTTATATTATAATTGTGTTTAAGTCTTTTGTATTAATAGACATGAAAGGGTAAGGTTAGTTAACCTGGGATAATGATGGTATAATTATGTTTTAATGTATGTTTTTATTAAGGTAACGTAATGAACTATGAAATTCATAATTGAATGGGTAGTTAGATGGGATATGTATGATGGATCGTGAGCACCAAACTCGAGGTTAGGAAACCCAGATTTGGGGGCGTCACAGTACTCATGTAGTAGTACAACAACAGACCAAATTCAGGCTTTAACCTTCACATAACAAGAAACTATAGAGGCTCAAAGTCACTGTCAGAGTTATTCTTGGATTTTTGGGTAACCCATAATAGTGGTCATGGTTGGTCAACGCATTTGTGGCCTCTATATCTTTCAATTCGCGTGATAGATGTGTGTTTTGATTGTTGTAATATGTAGTCTATATATCAAGGAACATATATGATACACTGGTTTTGACTGAGCAAGACCCTAAGGTTTAGATTTATGTTGGTCAAAGTACAACCAGAGGCTGTTCTTGGTGTTCATCAATTTTCTGGGTTTTCCAAAAAATGCAGTCATACTCGGTCAACGATATTTGACCATTAATTCTAGTAATCCTATGAATTAATTAAGATTTTGAGTGTTATAGATATGTGGTATGTATGTCAGGGTATTAATTCATAACACTTAGACATCCTAACAACAAATAGAAAGCAATTTAATGGTTGGTCAAAGTAATCGGCTCAACCTGTTCTTAAGATATTTGGGTAACCCAGAAATCAGAACTTCGTGGTCGGTCAACAACTTTTGACCACTTATATCTTTCAATATACGAATTTAATAGACCAGTTTTTTTTCCAGATTACTAACCTTATGTAATACTATAACTAGCATATAATTAACAAACCTAGATATTAACATGCAAGGATCTACAGACTCTAACATTCGACTGTCAGACCTGTTTTTCCAGAATTTCTAGTTTGCTTAAAACATCATTTTGATACATGTAGATGTTATGAAAACATTATCTATCAACTTATCATACTTACTAACATGTTATTACACATATCTAAACAAATAAATTATAATTTAAACATAGCATCAAATATCTAGGCTAAAATTAGGGTTTGCACCTTTTCTTGAGTGATTTTGATTTTTGGCTTTTGAATCTAATCTTGCTATCACTAGGGCTTGTATAGGTATGATATATGAGTGTATAGGCTTAGGAACTTCGTGAGTTTGGCTTGAGCTAGGGCTGCTATTTATAGAATTTGAAATTTAGGGTTTTTGGTCATTTTTCACCAACTTGCCTCGCTAAAGATCTGATGTTCTGTTACTTGTGCTGCTTGGGGGTGCTACCATGTCATGTGCTACCTTGGAACTTGATGTGGTGACTTGGATCCTACTTGTGAGCTAGTTCACCAACTTTAGTAGCTTAATTATGCCCTAATCCTCCTTAATCTTGATTAGGGTTTTGATTTTTATGATTAGGGTTGCTTGATGATGTTTATTAATACCTAATTAAAGTTTAATAATCATGGTTAGGGTTTAGGATAACCTAACTAGGGTTTAATCTAACTAATTAGGGTTAGAGTTTCATAATTAGAGTTAGGGTTTGAAAATCTAGGTTTAGGGTTTCCTAATTTTGATATTAGGGTTACTAACTTAGGTTTTTACACAAATCCTAACAAGCACGGCAAAGTGTTTTGTCAGTGTAAGCACGACAAAGCAGCTTGTCAAAATACATATACAGGAAAGTCTGTTTTCAGAAGAAAAGTTTTAATCAAGAAGTGTCAAGCACGTCAACTTTTGGACAAAAACTTTATTTGACCTAATTTTATAACAGAGTATATAATAACACAATATACATTCAGAATGGAGAGATTATATTTAATAATACTGAATGTACATAACCGAGTTTTATTAGGATTTTGGGGTGTCACGAACACACAATGATTCTCCACCAAAAGTAACCCAAAAGGAAGCTTACCCACGTAGCAAGTGATGACAAGTATTGATTCTCCACTAATGTTGCACGAATTTGAAATTGTGAGCCCTAGCTTTGATAATTGAAGACTTGATGAAGAACCCTAGTTTTCGTGCTTTGAAAATCTGAGAGTTTGATGTGTATTTGGTGTGGAATGGATGAAATTGGAGTTGGGTTTATATAAGATTGCAATAGAGGACGAATTTGGTGTGAAGTGGGAGATTATAGAGGGAGTTCGTGGGTATTTTGGTGCTTTAGTTTTGATTTTGAGAGATGAAAATGGGGACTGCACGATCTGCAGTAGCCATTTAAAAACAGGATTCCCGTACCCCCGTTGGGGCGGGGTCTTTTTGCCTTCAAAAACCCCCTGGGGCAGGCATGTCCAGAGAGCCCCCCAACCGGGGTGGGCATGTTACGCCTAGAATACCCCCGCCGGGGCGGAGTCCTTTTTCTGCCAAAAAAATTTTACTTCAGTTTTCTGACCTGCACACACATTCAACTTCCACCTTTGTTCCTGAAATCCATTAAAACCCATGATTTGAGTTATTCACAAACAAATTGAGCAAGAATGTATTAAGTAACCATAAAATAACAAGATAATTAACTACTAACCTATGGATTACAAAAAATTGAACTATTTTCTACTAACATTATTAACTAAGCTACTAAATTATGCAATATGAAACTAAATACTGTAAATAACAAGAAAATTTGGTTGCCTCCCAATGAGCGCTGGTTTTTAAGTCTTTCAGCCCGACTACTCCCTGTGTTATGGCGCATCGGCAAGCGTAATCGCGATGGCTTGGTTATCGATGTCACCACCCCAATAATGCTTTAGACGTTGCCCGTTGACTTTGAATGTTTCTAGTAGATTCCTACTATATAGTTCAACAGTGCTATATGGGTAATGGTGAATGGCCCGACCAACGTGATTTAAGTTTCCTAGGAAACACTACAAAAAATGGGGCTTCAGCAACAACCGATTTTCTTTGCTAAAGGTGCCAAATTTCATTGCAAAAGGGTTTTGGCAACGACTTTAATGTCGTTGCGTCTTTCGTTGCGCAATGAGCTTTGCTAATTGTTCCGCAACGAACGTATTTTTTTTCGTTACCAAAAGTAATACATTTTGCAACGAAATTTGGTTTTCGTACAGAGGCATCGATCCTTTAGCAACAAAATGTATTGTTGCAGAACAATTAAAATTTCGTTGCTAAAAATCCCATTTCGTTGCAAAAGCCTGCTAATTGGCAACGAAATGAACTCTTTTTTTTTTTGCAACGACCATGCATTTTCGTTGCAATTGACACCATTTTACAACGACATTTTTCGTTGCAGTAAATTATGAAAATTGTTGCCTAAACTTGCTTTCGTTGCAGAATGTAAACTTTTTAACAACGATTTTCGTTGCTGATTATATTATTTGACAAAAACATTATGCTGAATCCGCAACGAAAATGTTTGTTGCTGGCTATTTTTTAACAACGAAAGTCGTCGATTAGCAACGACATTATATGTTACCGTTTTTTTATATGTACAACTAAAGTTGATATGACTTGCAACGATAAAAAATGTTGTCTTTTATTTTAGTATTAGCAACAATATCCTCTCCGTTGTTATTAGGTTAATTTTTTGTTGCCAAATATTATATTTTTAATGCCATTATCAAAGAAAATTTGTTGCTAAATGTATAAAAAAATGTTGCTATATTAAAACTTGTTCAAAGCTTTGGTAACAAATTATATTGTTGCCAATCAAAATTTGACATTTTTTTTTGTGTACCTGACTGGCTCAATATCCCCATAGCAAATAATGACAAAAATACAAAAACTAAAATATTATTAACTTAATAAAAGCATCCACTACATAATCATTCATTATCTTTACAATTAACAATCTAAAGCTACCACAGTTCTTCAATCAAAGTATATATCTACATATATAGATAGTACACTTCATAATTTTGTCCCTTGTCTTCCGTAAACGTAGTACAAAAATTTAATACACAGAATTGTAAGGCAAGTTGTAAAATCAATTTTCCTGCACATAAAAATAATAGCAAGCCAGGAAAATGAAGCAAACAGGTCACCAGAGAAACTTAGTGCCAAAATCAATATACAAAGACAATAGAGTTGCTACGTGGTACTAATGTACACCGTATTGCTCATAAGTAAAAAAAGACAAATAGACAATCACAATATCATTTGCTACAAATTCAAATAGAAAAAAAACCTTCAGTGCGACTATATGATAAATATGTTTACAACAAAAAATTGAAATCTTAATCGGCCATTCCATGAATTAATTTCAATAAGCATAGTGGTAAACATATTTTCTGTTACAAGTCTTGTAGATTATTATTATATGTTGACCTCGAGTCAGAATTCAGTCACATTCAACAACCATAAGCATCACACAATCTTAAATACCATCACACAATCTTAAATAACAATGTTTGAATTTCTATATAGAAAGGAAGACAATTATGGAAAAGTTGAGGTTATTAGTCAATGTGAAAAAACTTTTCTTGAGACGACAAATTTCCATACAATATATGCCCCAAAGATGCTAGCTATAATCACAGACATCATAGATTTATTTACCAAGAATTCAACATGTTGCAACAGACATTGAAAAGATACATTTACTGATAACTTGGGAATTTTTAATGGTACAGGCAAACATACCTAGGTCAGCGAGATAAATTCCCCCCCTTCATAATTGGGTCCTACAAGAATAGTCCCTGATGAAGAATAGTCCCTGAGAGTTGGTATGGTCATATCTTAAATGTCGAACATCTCTCATTTTGATCATGAAACCATCAGAACTGCTCTTCACCTCAACTATATTGAAAAACAGATGAAACACATAAATAGATTATATGCTATTTTGCATATACTTCATTATTTAAATCACAAAAAAATTAAAAACCACCAAAATTAGTACTCCCACTATTCCACAAAAATAAATCCATTCGTCAAAAAAAACAAAAAAGTGTTCTACAAGATTAGTCCTCATTTTATTGATAGTAATATAAAATGACAAAGACCCTCAAGTTTGCCATTATAATTTCATTGTAATACCACTACTATTAAACTAACTTCTTATATTTTTAGTGGTAAACATGGAACAAAATATATCCTTAATAATTGATTATTTGTTTTGCAAATAGGATTCTTTTTGTAGAACGGAGGAAATATTATTTATGCTATTAAAAGATTTAGGTAAAAGAAAAGTAAACTATTAGTTTGTCTAATCATGACATTAGTAAAGTACGCAAGCAGAAACACCAGAAATTGCTAGCACAAAGCAGACGAGCAATACCAGTAACTCAACAAGCAAATGACTCACCCATTCACCCGGGCAGAGGGAACGATAGTATTTGGCAAATTTCTCACATTCAGCAGACTTATCACCCTTTGCTGTGACACACCTGAAATTTGTTAACTGAAGTATGAGGGAAAAGAGGCACATGACTGTTCATAATCAGCTTAGGCTCACTTGCTAGCCAGCTCTTCTATGCAACACATTATACTGAGATCGAGAGCAAGCCCGGGCTTACCTCATATACAAAAACAAGTCTGAATAGGATAAACTCCAGTTTATTATGCCCATGAAACATGATTTTTTTATGTAAGTTAGCGTTGTATCAGTTTCTCATTCTACACAAAAATACTCCCACGACAGAATTTGTCGCGTTTTTCTGGGATTATACTTGCGTTCCAAAATAAGGACCAGTAAAATCGAAGATATATTTTCGATCTAATATATTCAAATTTATTATAGCAATTAAACTTTCATTTATTAGGTTGTCTTGAATTAAATTCTCACATATAGATAAATATACGTCTTAAAATCAAAATAACAATTAAAACAGAACCAAGTAAGCAAGGATTAGCTTGATGAAGTCTACAGGAGATCTAAAACAAATGTTGGAGCTTCATAAAAGCACAAACAGTCTAGACCTAACTTATTTGATTCATATTTGCAGCCCTAATTACCTTAAGTCAACTAAGAAGTAAATATAGGCGGCAAAAATATATGAAACTGTCAAAAAATAAAAAAGAAAGCAACACAAAAAGCAATTGTGCTGAGCAATTGTACCTGTGAAACTCGATGTGCCGCGTGAAGCAATATCTGCTTTGATTTATTGTTGGGAAGCGATAATCAGCTGGTGCAGTTTTCAGTTCAATCTAAAGGAAAACAACACAATGAAAAGGAAAAGGAAAATGAAAAGGAAAAGGAAACCAACACTACGAATGTCAGTAAAAGGCTAGATAGCCAGTTTATCTGAAAATATATCTGAATGTATATTTTTGAAAATAGTAACAGGGGTTCAACTTCTCTGCACCTAAAATAAATAGTTATCCTAGATTTATAATGAAATGAAAGAAAGTAGCATCAACATCACGAAGCAAATAAGAGTCATGAGATCGTTACTTTCCTCTTCAGTGATATGAAGTATCTCAAATTTTTGAAATTAGACACGTAATGGATGTCAAAAGAAAGTCTAAAATATAATAAGATAATACACAATAAGAAAACAAGAAGCAGGTGGATCAAAAAAAATATAAATGGCTAGAAGTTAAGCCTATGCATCTCCTGTACAAATACCACCAACCATACTCTACAAGGGCCTCAAACAAAACTGAACTCTCCGGAACACTCAACAAAGAATAAGAAGCAGGGTAGACTGTCCAATCTCTCAAACATTTGTTTTCTATGAATCTCAGAAAGATTGCCTGAAATAAAGCCGTAGCCAACTCTTGGTAGCCAGCCAGCCACTCGAATCGGCATAAACTTAAAAATATATCAACCAGACCAAGTTCTTTTTGAATGATAGCTGGATCAAGCAAATGTGCACTAGCAATTTGGTTAACCTGCGTCAAGAAATAGCAATTGGAGTCAGATTCCTAATGTGAAGACTTCACATCATTAAAAAGTAATGATATAATTACGTAACATAAAGAAAGGGGAAAATACATGCAAAATCTTGAAAAGAAAAACCTAGTTTTTTACTTTTCAAATTTTAGTAAAATGCTATGGGATATTCTCTGTAAATCGTTATCAGAACCTTAGGCATAAAGAACAGTATTGGACATCAAACATAATATTGCAAGACAATGATAATATTTTCTAAATAGCGTACTACAACATATACAGTTAAAAACAAAATTAAGGTCAGAATTTGGAATCCACAAATGCCTTCCTAAGCATCTTGAAATTCTGTTCATTTTTCACAAAGTCATTTGTTTTTACCAGTTTGCTTACTGTAGAAAGGTGGTGTACTGGGGGGGATAGGGTTTGGCGGTGTATAGAGCTAGTCAGGAGGCATGGCACACTTCAGGAAAAGGGCTCCTTAGAGTAAGTGAGAGCTAGCTAGTCTTAAACGTTGTTCCCTAAAAAATCAAGAACATATTAGTGGGATCTCAAACTTCCCAAATTCATGGAAAATGTTGGGAGGGATTCCATAGTTAACTTTGAGTTCAAACGGAGTTTCAATTAACAGTCTAATAATTCATAACGAGTTGGCTAGCTGAAATGATTAAACAAATACAATCACTTTGGGATTAGAAGAAAACAATCTTTTTATATCTTATTGAATCATTTTGAGAAGAAAAATAAAAACTTAAAAGTGGAAACTTTTAGTCAAACGGAGGTAATAATATATTGAAATCATTGATAATTCAGATACTAATCAATCTATGTAATGTTTATAAGTATACTGGAAAAGAGCGAAAAATGTAGACTAAAACATCAAAGTCAACCGCCTCAGAGTTTATCCACACCACATCATACCAGTTCTAATTATCACCCAGAATAAAGAAATAACAATTCTCAAAACACCAAACACAAAAGGGGAAATATTTACAACAATTTGACCGGAATTTTACATCAAGGGTAGACATAAATACATCAAAACAGTCGACTACATTCATAAAGAGGCAAATACAAGTTTTAAAATTACAAGTAGTTATTTTCTTAAATGGGTACGAAATTAATCAAAAACTACATTGCCAAGTCATTCAAAATTGTTTAGAAATTGTCAAAAATAACACCACCACCATTCGTGTATTCATGTATATATCAATGTATTTAGAGAGAGAAAATTGAAGACAAATATTTGGCCCTCTATTAAATTACACAAATTAAAGACTTTAGAACTCAAAATTTAAGGAACAAGAAGTAGTGATAAGATTCCATCCTAGCTCGGTGTCGGAGATGAGTTTCCGTCCAGATTTTGGTCTGACGTGCGATTAGGGCAGAAACAGAGATGAAAAATCGAGATCTAGGGTTCTGGCTTTTGGGTTAGGGGCTTAGGTTAGGGTAGAAACAGAGACGAGAAATCGAGATCTGAGAATCTGAGGGTCTGAGGAATGATCGGATGAGAGATCGAGATGAGAGATGTTAGAACTCAGACGAGAGATGAGAGATCGAGAGTTCGACTGTTAGAGATCGAGAGAAATTGGGGCTGAGAAATGAAATGAGAGTTGAGAGTTCAGAGTTGAGACTAATTAGGACTAATGGACTATTATTATTTTACGTTAGCTTTAGTATTAATTATTATTATTATTATCTTTTATTATTATTTCAAAATTATTATTATTACTATTACTATTATTTTGAAATTATTATTATTATTATTTAAACAAAATAAATTTTAGTATTGCACAGTTAGCATTCCGTCCGTTTTTTCGGACGAAAATTTTAAGTAATAACCATTTTATAATTTTTGAGAGTACAGTTATTTGATTGTAACAAAAAATATTTCGGTAACCACAATAAAAATCGGATCGTAGTACAATAACCAAAAAGTGTATTATCCCCTATTTTCTCTAATAATTCTTTCTGCCAAACGATTAAGTAATGCCCTAACCACGCTAGTTATCGTATGTTAACCATTAATCCACCCGTCAATTACGTTTATTTTTTATTATGGACCCACATGATTTGTTTCTCCCTTCAATATCGACGGCTTGGATCAGTTGGTGAAGTGTCATGCTGGTGCAATTGAATTATGGTCAATAATAATGAAGTCAATGAGTTATGAGTCTATCCTCATAAGTCAACCAAAAAATAATACTCTATCCGTTTTTTAATATAAATCGTTTTAAAATTATACACAATTATTAAAATAATAATAATTGTATAACATTAAGAATAATATCAATTATCTATATTATCCTTATATTTAAAAAAATATTATTTATTAGGAAAAAAATTAATAATGAGTAAACCAATGATATATATATATATATATATATATATGGGTTCTGATTTTTATTGTCGTTACCGAAACTTTTTTTTTACAATCGAATAAATGTACTCTCAAAAATTACATAATGGTCATTATTTTTAATTTTCGTCCGAAAAAATTGACAGAATGTTGACTGTGCATATTTTCGCTGACTGTGCATATTTTTGATGCCAAAAATTAATCTTGAAGTCCAATGCAGTGCTCATTTGCTCTGTTTTGGCCTTATGCTCTTGTATTGTCTTAGAATCTGAGTTTCACTATTTGTCATGTTGAGTTCTCATTATTGACATTTCGTAATTAAAACAGATCCCCTTTCCTTAGATCTGTTACGTACGTACATAAATGTACATAACTAATTGCGTGATAATAATAATAATTATTGTTATTGTTATTGTTATTATTATTATTAGTAGTAGTAGTACTATTATTATTATTATTACTGTTATTATTATTATTATTATTATTATTATTATTATTATTATTATTATTATTATTATTATTATTATTATTATTATTATTATTATTATTATTATTATTATTATTATTATTATTATTATTACTGTTATTGTAATTATTATTATTATTAGTACTATTATTATTATTATCTTAATTTAAGGCAAATTTTAATTGTCGTTGCAAAAAGTTGTATAAAACATGCAACGAAAATAAAAACCGTTGCCAATGAATGTAGTCCATATTAGGCAACGAAATATAGCAACAAAAAAACTTTTGTTGCCCACGATGAGGAGAAATCAAGTGGTTAGAAATTTTGCAACGAATTTTGTTTCCAAATTTTGCAACTACTTATGAATTTCGCTGCAAAAAGTAAAAGCCTGACACAATCTGCAACGAAGGGCAAGTTTCATTGCTAAACATACACTTTTAGCAACGACTTTATAAGTCGTTGCTTGAAAAATCGTTGCTAAAGCCTAATTTTTAGCAACAAAAAAACTTTCGTTGCCCACGATGACGGGAAATCAAGTGGCCGAAAATTTTGCAATGAATTCCTAATGAATTTTTTTTTCGCCAATGAATTAGCAACGAAAATTTGCAACGAATGACAAAATTCGTTACTAAACATACTTTTAGCAACGACTTATAAAGTCGTTGCCCGAAAAATCGTTGCTAAAGGTCCATTATTTTGTAGTGAAATACACTACAAAAAACAGGTCATTGCCGACGGGCTATGTCGTCGCCAATGATCCTATTGCCGTCGTCAATAAGGTTATTGGCGACGACAGAGTTCGTCGCCCTTCCCGTCGCTGTATGGGTCATCGACCTTGTCTCCCGTCGCTCGTCGTCGGTAAGATAGTCATTCCCGACGGGGTCATTGGCGACGGCTACCCGTCGATAATGATGTATTGGCGACGAATAAACCGTCAGTGATGGTTAATTCTAAAAATTCAAAAATTGTCATTACCGACGGCATAGCCATCGACCCTCCACTCCCCGTCGCCAATGAGGTTTCTTAAAAATATTTTTTTTTTAAAAAAATATCAAAATACCCCTATTCATTTACATATACATAATTATACTTGTAATAAACTAAAGAAAAATAAAGAATTCTTCACAAACACATATCAATAACAATAATAGCTTTTGCTATATCAACCATCAAATATATAAACAATGTAATGACTTATAGATAAAAGTCGTACGATGTAAATACAAAATATAATCATAAAGAATCAATATAGTTAGATACATATACCATCAACCTAACTAGATACTAAACCCTAGTCTGTACAACTCAAAAGTTGTATAAATATACATATATGAAGGTCAAAATATAAACACAATGGGTACTATAACCCAAGATCAGGAATGTCGGTATCATCATCGCTACCGGTCCCACTGTCAGTCCCACCTATGGTCCCACTGTCGGTCCCACCTCCGGTCTGACTGTAGGTCTCACCCTCAATAGTCCAATCAGCATCAGCCCGGCGGTCATCACATCTCCACCACGGGCATCGCCCGTGCCATAGCCTACATCCGCCGAAGTCTCATCAACAAGACCCTACAAAATTAAAATATTAATAACGAATTCAAAAATAGAGCATATTTAAATTAGTTTTGTTTGTGTTCTTCAAGTGTTATTGAGTGTTCCAAACTGTGTGATAACTCAGTCTCCGTATGTCAGAATTGAGTCCCGTAAGTTGTAACGCGTGTCTAATACCTACGCGGTGCTATGTGTGTATTTGCATGGTGTTCGGACGGCCAATGCGGGTTTTAGGTTCTTTTTCGGCTTTTTGCCTAAGTGTTATTGAGTTTTGCAAACTGGGCGATAACTCGGTCTCTGTATGTCGGAATCAAGTCCCGTAAGTTTTAACGTGTGTCCAATATCTACGCGGTGCTATGTGTGTGTTTGCATGGCGTTCAGACGACCGATGCTGGTTTTGGGCTCTTTTTTGGCTTTTTGCCTAAGTGTTGGCGAGTTTTGCAAACTGGGAAATAACACAGATTTCGTATATCAGAATCGAGTCCCGTAAGTTCTAACGTGTGTCCAATACGTACGCGGTGCTATGTGTGTGTTTGCGTGGAGTTCGGAAGACCGATGCGGATTTTGGGCTCTTTTTCGACTTTTTACCTAAGTGTTGGCGAGTTTTGTAAATTGGGCGATAACTCGGTTTCCGTATATTGGAATCGAGTCCCATAAGTTCTAACGCGTGTCCAATACCTACGCAGTGCTATGTGTGTTTGCGTGGGGTTCGGACGGCCGATGCGGGTTTTGGGCTCTTTTTCGGCTTTTTACCTAAGTGTAGGCGAGGTTTGCAAACTGGGCGATAACTCGGATTCTGTATGTCAGAATTGAGTCCCGTAAGTTCTAACACATGTCTAATACCTACACGGTGCTATGTGTGTATTTTTGTGGTGTTCAGACGACCGATGCGGGTTTTGACATCTTTTTCTACTTTTTGCCTAAGTGTTGGCGAGTTTTGCAAATTTGGGTGATAACTCGGTCTCCGTTTGTCAAAATCGAGTCCCGTAAGTTCTAACGCGTGTCTAATACCTGCGCGGTGCTATGTATATGTTTGCATGGCGTTCGGACGGTCGATGCGGATTTTGACCTCTTTTTCGACTTTTTGCCTAAGTGTTGGCGAGTTTTGCAAACTGGGTGATAACTCGGATTTCGTATGTCAGAATCGAGTCCCGTAAGTTCTAACGTATGTCTAATACCTACGCGGTGCTATGCTATATGTGTGTTTGTGTGTCATAGCAATACAATTAAAAATTACAATTATAAATTACATAAATTAAATAAAGAAATACAAAATTTAATTGTTTTTACATGTCGAATATATGGTGGAACGATGTTAGCCAAGACAACTGCACATACGCGGTTGGCCTCCTCCCGTACTACACCCATGAGGTCGTCAACGGCGGTTGTAGGATCTATAGAGCCGTGGACAACCTCCTGAGCCAGCTGGTAGATTCGCTCACGTGATGGTGCTCCTGACTGCACAACACCACTCGCCATGCACCCCTATATGATTCACCAGAAGAAGTTGTTGGATAATGAAGGGCCGGCACCCGATCCACTCGCACCACTACCTTCAGTGGGTGGGCATCGCCGAGATGTTACAGCAGGGACTAGAGTGTAAGCTGGGACACGAGGAATGCCCACAGCTCTACCCTTCTTCGGTCCCCCTGTAGCCTGCAGCCAGTCCTCTATCTCCTCATCGGCACACGTAGACTCGTCTACTGGAGTGTCACCTCTCTGGCTGCTCCGTGCCACTGCAAGATCCTATAAGAACATCAAGAGATATACACTGATCGAAAATTCAAAAAATATAAATACATGCTCAAGTCGTTAACACCGACCTAAGTGAGATCGGAACATACAAGAACAGTCCCAACACGGGGACTATTTGAGATTCACTCCTACTAAGTGAATCTCAAACGGGTTTCTAAGCTTCCTAAACTATATGAAAATATATGTGCATGTCAAAGTAAGGATTATTCTATATAACTACACATTCACTTTCCAAACCATTAATGCCAACAATGTTAAACAAAATAAGTTTCATTATGTTAGTAATGTAGAGGGTGTGAGAGATTACAAAAACTCCATCTATTTTCTTTCCTTTTCTGTTCATTAAAAAATACAAATAGCAACACTATTCAAATATTATCTCTTTCATTTTGTTTATCTGGTAAAAAACACTGAACCCAACAATGCTAACTGTTTGCAGAACATAATCGACCTATCAAAACCTAAAATCTTTCAACAAATCAAAACACATATGTATGAGCATATGTATTATCATTCAATACTCATATGTATTAATTTACTGTCAACTATGGTGGCTTCATCACATCCAAGATACAATAGCATGATCAAGTCGTTATAAAAAAATGTGGTCTATGAGGTCTATCTTCAAAACAAAATAAAATCCATATAAAAATATACAAACTTTCTACTCAACAATTTGGCTATATGTACTTAGATATGTTATGACAAAAAAGGGAATTAAAGTTTATCTACAATGTAAAGAACTAGAACTAGCTTGTGAGAATGTTACCAAAGTCATTAAGAGACGTAACAATTTCGTAAAGGCAACGGCAAAATCATTGTCACCAGTTAACGTCAAAATCTACCCCACCCAATCCCAGTCCCAAGTTGTCCCACTTACTGCTTGAGTTTACACAAGACACACACCCCCTCAACAACTCCTTAACAACTCCTTAACTCAGTGGATAAATAATCAAGAAAACATTTGATTATAGGTCTTGAATTCGAAACACATGATAAACACTATTGATTGCAGGTCTTGACATTTTATATACTGTCATTATTGATCCATTTATCTAATCTGATACTTCCTTCATAAAATGAACATCTATTATTGGGTTGAACCGTGCTTTCAATGAACCTTCACAATTTACACTGTAAAATATATAAGAAATAACATGTATACAAAACAAAAAATAAAAATTAAAAGAAATACTTTTAAGGAACACCAGTCTAACTATAAAGTTTTTTCTTTCAAATTTTTACTAATGCTGAGTATGTCACCAAAATTTATTACATGTGAATGTTGACAAAACACTTCTATAGTATATCACATTCTTTTAGTTTCCAGTCCCTCATTATTTTGGAGTTTCAGTTGAGCTCAAATGTAAATATTTCTATGATTAACATTTGGATCATTCCATAATACTGACAAGGAATCACTCCTCAACTGACACCCTTAACTGGTCCATAGTCCTGACAATTCCTACACGACCATAGTTTCTATAACATATATATTCTCTTTTACCAAATTATTGAAGTATCTCATTCATATGCTCCCAAAAAATGATCATTCTTACACATACTGATAAAATGAGCAGAAATTAACGCATGATAAACTCTAATCAACTCAACATAAGCAAATATAGCAACTAAAATACATACAGAGAGATGGAGGAACGGTACCTCTAGAAGCTCAGCAATGCACGCCTCTCCACACACACAAAGATGATGAAATGGCGAGCGAGAAGTGACCAAAAAAAATGGGCTCAAGTACTGCAGCGGCCGAAAAATGAAACGGGCAGGCGAGATGATGAAGGTAAAATGATGATGGATGGGGTGACAATCAATTCGGCAAATCAATTGAAAGTTATGTTAATCTAGGCTAATAATCAATGGCGAGGAGTGGGGAAACTGAGAGCGAAAAATAAAAAATAGAGAGGGAAGAAAGGTAGAGACGTTGCCATCGCTGGTAGGGCTAAAAATAGAATGTCATTCTCGACGGCAATGCCATCGCTAGTAACCCCGTTGATAATGACTCATTGGTGACAGCAACCCCGTCGCCATGCACTCTAGACCCCGTCGCCATGCACTCTAGTCCCCGTCGCCAGTGACTTTTCCCTCCATCGTAAAATTTTCCCACCAAGTAATACCTCATTACTGACGGGACTCATTAGCGACGGCTTACCCGTCGCCATTGACCTTATTATCGATGGCAACACTGTCGTCATCATTACCCCTGCGACAATGGCCCTTTTTTTGTAGTGAAAATCTCAGTCGAGAGTTGTACAATAATACCGCTTGTCCCAGTTCAAACTTTCTATTCACAATTTTCTGGTCGTGCCACTTCTTGACCTTTTCTTTGTATAACTTAGAGTTCTCATAAGCTTGAAGACGGAACTCATCTAGCTCGTTAAGTTGTAGTAGTATTTTCTCCCCCGCAACTGTTTGATAAAAATTCAACTTCTGATTAGCCTAGTATGCTTTGTGTTGTAGTTCAATCGGGAGGTGACACGTTTTCCCGTAAATAAGTTTATACGGAGATATACCAATTGGTGTCTTATAGGCTGTTCGGTAAGCCCATAGAGCGCCATCCAATTTCAGAGACCAATTTTTTATGTTCGACTTCATTAGTTTCTCTAAAATTCTTTTCACGTCTCTGTTTGAAACTTCAGCTTGGCCACTCGTTTGGGGATGATAGATCGTCGCAACCCTATGATTAACCCCATATTTTGCCAAGAGAACTGTAAAGAACTTATTACAGAAGTGACTTCCCTCATCACTTATAATTGCTCTCGGCGTGCCAAATCTCGTGAAGTTATTTTTCTGAAGGAATTTCAAAACAACTTTGGCATCATTTGTTGTTAGTGCCACAGCTTTAACCCACTTCGACATATAGTCCATAGCTAGTAGGATGTATAGATTGTTGTATGAAGGTGAAAAAGGTCCCATAAAGTCAATCCCCCATACATCAAAAACTTCGACTTCAAAAATGGTGTTGAGCGGCATCTCATTCCTTTTTGAAATATTGCCCACCCTTTGACATCTACACAGCTTTTTATAAATTGGTGGGTTTCTTTGAACATAGTAGGCCAGTAGAATCCTACCTGAACAACTTTTTTTGCCATTCGCTCACTTCCATAGTGTCCCCTATATATAGATGTGTGGCATGCATGCGAGATGTTATTAACTTCATTGTGGGGCACGCATCGACGAATCATCTTATATGCACACTGTTTGAAAAGATAAGGCTCATCCCACATGTACCACTTGACATCATATAGGAATTTCTTTTTCTGCTGACGTGTCAAGTCTGGATGAAGGATCTTGCTCACCAAGTAATTAGCAAAATCCGCATACCATGGAAATTCTGAATTTACTCCAAATAATTTTTCATCCTGAAATGACTCGTTTATCAATACTTTATCTACCTTGTCTTTGTCAGGATTTTCCAACTTCGAAAGATGATCAGCTACTTGATTTAATGTCCCCTTTCTATCCTTTATTTCTAAATCAAATTATTGAAGGAGTAGAATCCAACAAATTAGCCTAGGCTTTGTATCTTTCTTGGAAATTAGATACCGAATCGCCGAGTGGTCCGTGTATACAACAACCTTTGTTCCTATCAGGTATGAGCGAAATTTGTCAAAGGTATACACGACCGCAAGTAACTCCTTCTCGGTAGTTGTGTAGTTCAATTGTGCATCCGCGAGGGTTTTACTTGCATAGTATATAGCATGAAAGATATTGTCTCAACGTTGTCCCAAAACATCCCCTACCGCGTAATCACTAGCATCACACATCAATTTAAATGACATCATCCAATCCGGTGCTATGATTACGGGAGTTGTTGTCAACTTCTTCTTCAACTGTTCAAAAGCTGATAAACATTCTTCATCAAATTTAAAAATTGCCTCTTTCTCTAGAAGACTACATAGTGGTTTTACAATCTTTGAAAAATCTTTGATAAACCTACGGTAGAATCCAGCATGCCTGAGAAAACAGTGAATTCCTTTAACTGAGGTCGGTGGTGGTAGATTCTCAATTATTTCCAACTTTGCCCGGTCAACTTCCAACCCTTTCATAGAGAATTTGTGTCCGAGGATGATTACTTCTTCGACCATGAAATGGCATTTTTCCCAGTTCAGCACAAGATTGGTTTCCATGCATTTCAATACCATAACCAGATTCTCAAGACAACTGTAAAAGGTATTCCCATATGTTGAAAAGTCGTCCATAAAAACATCAATATTATGCTCCACCATATCTAAAAATATAGCCATCATACATCTTTGAAAGGCCGCCAGTGCATTACACAGCCCGAATGACATCCTCCTGAAAGTAAAGGTGTCATATGGGCATGTGAATGTAGTCTTCTCTTGATCTTTCGATGCAATGATGATGTGATTATACCCTAAATACCCGTCCAACAAGCAATAATACTCATGTCCGGCCAAACGGTCCAACATCTGATCGATAAAAGGTAAAGGAAAGTGATCCTTCCGGGTTGCCTTGTTAAGCTTCTTATAATCCATGCATACCCTCCATCTGGTTACTGTCCTAGTTGGTATCAATTCAATATCTTCATTAGTCACAACTATCATCCCACCTTTCTTCGGGACACATTGCACTGGGCTCACCTATGAACTGTATGAGATAGGGTAGATTATCCCAACATCCAGCCATGTTAGAATCTCTTTCTTCACAACCTCTTTCATAATCGGGTTGAGACTTCTTTGTTGTTCCACTATTGGTTTTGCCTCCTCTTCTAAGAGTATCTTGTGCATATATAATGAAGGGCTTATTCCCTTGATGTCAGCAATTGTCCATCCTATCACAGACTTGTACTCTCGAAGTACCCTCAGCAACTTACTTTCCTGCAAATCGTTAAGTGTAGATGTAATAATAACAGGTAAAGTATCATAATTGCCCAAAAATGCATACCTGAGGTGTTTATGAAGAGGCTTTAGCTCAAGAGTGGGTGGTTCCTCAATTGAGGGTTTCATCCGTGCTGACGCTTTCTCTAGTATGTATTGGCTCAAATGGCACCTTGAATCTACTCACTCTAGGTAATGAATCCAACATATGCAAATAGTACACAAATTCTGAATCATCCAAGTCGGCATCTCCCAGCAACGATTTTTCCAACGGATCCTTATCTAAACCTCGAATCAAGTCTTTATTAGCCATCTTTTCTATCACATCCATTCTGAAACATTCTTCTTCATTTGTAGGGAATCTCATAGCTTTGAACACATTGAACTTTACTTCTTGGTCTTGCACTCTCATCGTTAACTCCCCTTTTTGAACATCAATAAGAGTTCTCCCAGTTTCCAAGAATGGCCTTTCTAAGATAATAAGAATGTTCTTGTCCTCTTCATAATCCAGAATGATGAAATCTACTGGGAATATAAACTTATCCACCTTTACTAGTATATCCTTAACAATCCCCCTCAGATAAGTAATTGATCCGTCCGCCAACTGTAATAAGATGTTTGTAGGTTCCGGTACCGGCAAACACAACTGAGTGTACACAGATAATGGCACGAGGTTCACACACGCACCCAAATCACACAAACATATGTTGAAGGCCATGTTCCCAATTGTGCAAGGAATAGTGAAACTCTCCGGATCCTTCAACTTCCTTTGCAATACAACACTACATTTCTCCGTCAATGCAACAGTCTCATAATCTTCTAACTTCTTCTTCCTCTATAAAATACCCTTCATAAACTTTGCATAGCTTGACATCTATTCTAGGACTTCTGCAAACAGAATATTAGTTTATAACTTCTTGAAGATTTCCAAAAACTTTGAGAACTGTTTGTCTAACTTATGCTTTTGAACTCTCTGCTGAAACGGTGGTGGAGGATAGACAACTGGTTCATCATCTGCCTGATTCTTATCCACTTGCACGTCTTCACCCTGTTTCTCTTCAACCAACTTTTCTTCACTTTCTTTCACATCTTTCTTTGGTAAATTTTCTGCACTTTGTCCCTCAAGATGTTTTCCACTTCTTAACGTGATAGCTTGACACTACTCATGATTTCTCCTTGGATTCTTCTCAGTGTCACTCGATAAAGTCCCTTGAGGTCTGTTATTCAATGCCAACGCCAGCTATCCCATCTGATTTTCCAAGTTCTTAATCGCCGCCGCTTTTGTTTTCATATCTGCCTCATTACCAGATATATATTTCAATAATAGTTCTTCCAAATCTGACTTTTTCTCATGCTGTGAAGCTAACTGTTGATGTTGATTTTGGGAATCGGGGGGATAAGACGGTCGTGGAGCTTGCTGATTTTGGTTGTTACTTCATGAAAAGTTTGGATGGTTCCTTGCCCCCGGTTATAACTACCTGACAAACTGAATTCTGTTAGGTTTGTAATATTTATGAACACAATCAAATTGCACAAAATAAGCAGAAACGTGATAAAATAGAGTTTTAAAATTTTACAAATCGTATACCTGGATCATCCTTTATGTACAATTATTAATTAAACAAAAAGATAAAAAACAAGAATCATACCCTTGAAGATTCGAGCTTCCTCAGGTACAAGTTCACCTCCAAATCCTTTCGGGTTCAACTTAAATCCACCGGGTTTGGTTCCTTCATTTGATCAACGTTAGCCACCCAAGTGTTTGTCCCCTTGAGGTGATCCACCAAGGAAGAAGAAAGATTCAACAAAATGTGTATTTGGCAAAATCCTAGTTTTTCTATCTCTCATTGAAAGGGGTGTACTCTCCCAATTATTAGAATTATGTATCTTGTGAAAAAGTCAACAACAACTCTATCACCCATAATTGGGCTCCTCTTATTTATAGATGTGGGTAACACTCCTTAACAATTAAAGAATTTAGTTTTATTTTAATTAATTAAACTCCTTTAATTAATTAAGCTCCCTAATCTTATTAGCGACAATTAATTAAACTCTTTTAATTAATTTAACCTCCTAATCTTATTAGGAATATATGAGAATACTTTTATTAATTAATTCCCAAACTCCTTTAGGAATTAAATAATAATAATAGTAATAATAATAATAAGACTCCTATTATTAATTTATATTTAATATTTCCAAAATAGTAAATAATAAATTTTAAGCTATTTAATTTATTCTATCACCATAGATTAAATTAAATATACTTAACTTATTATTATGATTATGTCATTAACTTCTTAAATAATTATTCTTTCTTTTATGATGTGACCCTTTAGATTCTCCATATTAAACCGGTTGTGAATAAATCAATTAGAACAATTCTAATCTTATTTAAATAAATAAATTAAAATATTAATTTATTTAAATATATAATATTTATTTTACAATAGGGATAAGCCTCCCTAGCGATTAACGACTTTCTAGATAATATATATTTGAACATCAATCATAAAAGAACATTTGAGTAAATAGTTACCGTACAATTCAATCCTTCCACCATACAATGTCCCAATTAAATATAAGACATGGAATTACTGTCAAATCTTATTTTATTTAATTATATATTTTTTGACTCTTAAATGCACAACTCTAAATAATACAAATTAGAAAATTCTTTCTAATTTCATTCTACCTTGGCCAAGGACTACTGGGTTTTCATTTATCGAATCACATAGGACATTTCTCTTCTTTTACTAGAAGTGATAGATTCTTTATTCAGCATACATTATCTCCATGTACAACTTATTATACCCAAGCAAACCCTTTGATATACCCTAAGGGTCTTAAGGAATAAGTCAAAGTATAACTCATCATACAAAAGATACTTGTAGACACTTGAAATTTTCTACACACCTGTTACTGACATTGTAGGAGGGCAGATTTGTCTTTTAGATATAACCCTGGAAGACAGCTCATATCCAGTCCGGATACAACTGAAATCTCAGTCTCAACCCCGGAACACACACCGGGAGTATCACTTTCAACCTCGGAGATAACCCCGAGGCCTGCAGTTCCAATACCAGAAATTCCACCGGAGAAGACCGATTTATCCTAGAGATAACCCCGAGATATTCTGTCTCAGTCCCAACACTGGGAGTAGCAAATTCTCACCTTGGAGATAACACCAAGGAAGGCAGTTACAGTTCCGGAGATAACCCCAAAAATGATTATTTCAAATGCATGCAATTAGCTTCAACCTCGGCTCTTACACCGAGGCACTCAGTACAAGACCCGGAGATGACACCGGGAAGACAGGCACACCTTAAAGATGATAGTGAGGACCTTCAACACTTTCAACAGTCCAATCTCAGAGACAACCCTGAGCAACGTCTGCTTTATCAGCCCAACTCGGAGATAACCCCGGTGAGGGGCAAAGTCGTCATCTTGCCACCTTGATGCCACATCACGCCATCTCAAACACTTCAGACATACATTTCTACACAGTAATGTCCCACAAGAATCAAGGAAGTCTAATCCCGAGTGACTATTACGTAAGGTAACGAATAGAATTTGAATCTTGAAGACCGGAGGGCATGGTCCCATCTTCCTGACTTCGTACAACCTCTAATCCGATGTCATTGTGTAACTCTCGACAATGGCAGTCCGAAATAGGTCTTACACACCTCAGTCGGATGCCCGGATTGAAGTTCTGAAAATTCGAGCGGACATCACGTTGCATGCGTGCACGTACGTCTAAACGGCAGGACCTGCGGAGCCCGGGGCACCCCAGGTAGCCGCAGGTACATCTGCGGCTCCCCCCTCTATAAATAGAGGGCTTGGGTTGGCCATTTTAAGAAAGAAAAAGGCGAGGAAGCCCTATCCAATTTGCTTTGTACACACCTCAAATTGAGTGCTTTCTCATTTTTAACACTTGTTAGCTCATATATAGCTACTTTTTATCGGCGGGAGCCGAGTGTTCATCCACTTAAAACTATAGAAGTCTTCTTTGGCAGCCCACTGTAAGCCTTCTTACATACTTTCAGGCCTTTCTCTTCATCTTTGCACACACTATTCTTGTTTAAAACTGAATTTTACACAAATTCAAACCCTTTGTATATAGGTACGAACGAGGCATAGCACTACTTTCAAATAACAGCACATTGACCCACACACACACACACATATTCATATAACAGTTTCTTGAAAAGTGGCGATCACCGTGGCAACACGGATGTCGGGGGGTGCCTAACACCTTCCCTCCGCATAAGCAAATCCTCGAACCCTAATGAATCTCGATTTCACAGACCGTTTAGCAGTGTCACGTCACTGGGTCAACTTACAAACCTTTTCTCGGTTGTGTTGGTATAACCAGTTAACAAACCAACTGGCGACTCCTAACAGTCCATCGTCGACATTACACATGTCGGATCTTTTTCACTTATTTTTTCAAACAAATCTCACCAAAAATGAGAACACCAAAAAATAGGAAACGAAAAGGGACAAATAAAAATTCCAACGTAGACAATACTATGATGATCTCAAGTCCAAGGATCACTTGTACTACTATCACTACAGGAATTCCTATTGACATGCAAGTAAAACTCCACTAGGTATTCCTTAGCGAGCCACATTTAGTGAACTTGTTATCTAATAAGCACCTACATACTTGCTTTAGTGTCTCTACACAAATGATCATGAGATCAATCATCCTCATCCAATGAGCAAGTAACATATGTACCAATCTTTTAGGATTCACTAATTCCCAATTTATTAATCCAACAATTGGGAACTATTTTAGTTTTAAGCTTTTTAAGAATTTAGATCTCATTGGAATGATCATCATCATTATTCTAAAAGCATTGCTTAAACCTATGGGTTTATCACATGTTATAAAACAATATCATGTAGATAATTAAAAACTTTTAATAAATTAATACTTTTTTTATTAATAAATAGATAAGATTGTTACAAAGTATATACTTTATCATCAAACATGATTAGCTTGTGTGCATACTACTTTCAATCTCCCACTTGCACTAAAGTCAATCGTCGTGGTATCTCATACCCTTCTTCTCTAAGTGATGATTATCATTCTGTTGGATAAGCTTTAGTTAATGGATATGTAATGTTGTTCTCGAGAGTCCACTATCTCTATAGTGATTTCCCATCTTTCAATGATTCCTATAATCAAATGAAAGCTCCACAACACATGTTTAGATACAAGATGAGACTTAGGAACTATTCCTAATTTTGTAATGAACTTTTCATCCAAACAATCAATTTGCAGCTTCATTTATAACTATATACTTTGTCTTTATCACTAAACTAGCAACTCTTTGCTGTTTGAAATCTTTCCAATTCATTGCACCATCGTTCAAGGTAACACTTTACCTTAAAGTGGATTTTCTATCATCTTGGTCTGTCTGAAAAACATGAGTCTGTTAAGCCCTCTAGTTTTAATTTAGACCCACCATGAATATGATCACATCTTTAGTGTCAGTTAAGTACTTTAAGAAGTTTTTCACTGACTCATAGTGAACTTCTCCAGAATATGACTGATCAACATCAGGTATCGTACATTTTATTGCATACATGATAGTAACTCATGTGATCTCTCTTTTATGAGTTTATGGTGACTATTAAGAGAGATTCACTCCATGGCTCATCAACATGAGACAAATTTTGGAGTTTGCTATGCTAAACGACTTTAGCATCAAATGAATATACGTTCATTGGATTAAGTCGAGCATCCTCTTGAATCTATCTATATAGATTTGTATCCTCAATTAAGATACTCTTCCCAAATCATTCATGGAGGAATGTTTAGTTAACTTTATCTTTACTGATTGTAGCATTGGTATGACATTCATTATCCGTAGTCTATCAACATATAATACTAGGAATGTCACGACGCTCCTACTGACCCTTTTGTACACTAGGTTCATTCTTGTTTTTGATAAAATCAAACTCTTTGATTGTTTCATCAAAACGAATGTTCCATTTTTGAGAAGCTTGCTTCAATCCATTTCTCTGAGTGTCTACAACTTTTACCTCATCGTATGTAACTGGATCATCATCTTCCATGATGTGTACCTCATCATCATCATCTATGATGAATCCATACCTCCAAGGTATCTTCGCTACTATTCTAGATTTACGATTCGGTTGTGGTATAATAGGTCTATCTATAGGTTCCTCTTATATGACTTATAGTATTTTGTGGTTCTTGAACTCTTCAAGATCTATTATCCTCTCACTAGCCCCTTTAATGATAAACATCTTTATCTTAGAAGGCAGTATGTTTCGCAACAAACACTTTTTGCGAAGTAGGATTATAGAATATTTACCCTAAACTTACTTTAGGATGTCCCACAAATCTGTACTTGTTAAATCTTGTCCCAAGCTTATCATTTGAAACCTTTTTCACATAAGCTGGACAACCCCTTATCTTAACATACATAAGATTAGGAATCCTCCCTGTCCATAACTCTTATAGAGTCTTGGGGTCAAATTTTGATGTTACCTTTTTCGTAGATATGCATCCATTTCTAGAACATTATCCTAGAAGGATACTGGAATGTCGGTAAAATCATTATGGATCGCACCATGTCCAACAAGGTACAATTTTTCCTTTCAGATACATCAATCAATTATTGCGTATCAGGAGGCGTCCATTATGAGAAAAGCATTTGAGACGATCTAAAAACTTATTGCATAAGTATTTATTCCTTGAGCTAATCAAAGAATCTTAATACTTTGCCAATTTATTTTACTTCTGAATTCTTTAAACCTTTCAAATAATTCACACTTGTATTTCAATAAATACACACATTCAACTCTTTGAATGATCATCTCCTTTTCTTATACTAGTTTGTTCAATTTGCAAACTTATTTTCACGTAAGTCAAATATACAAAATCCATTAAGTAATATTTCAGTTCTATACAAAATATTATTATTATAAATAGAATAACAATTGTTCTTAAATATAATACCAAAGATTTCATTGTCCAACAACAAAATGGAAATAATGTTTTTAATAAGAACTGAAATACAATAACAACTTATTGACTTAATTAATAGATTTTCTCGTATGCATTGCTAAACTATAAGTTTCTATGGCTAATGTAACAACCTTTACTTCATTTCTCACATATAGGATTACTTATCTCTTGTTTAGCTTTTTACTTCTGCTTGGTCCCTTCATAAATCTATATTTATGATAACCAAAGTCGGTATCCAATACCCAAGTAGAACCTTGACTTAAAAAAAATTATTTTAAATCATGAATAAAATTGTATTTGTAACCGAAACTTCACTAAGCTTCTTTTGGTTACCCTCTGCAAGATGCTTTATGAGTTTCTTTCCAGTGTCCAGGCTTATTGCAGTGGAAGCAAACTCCTTTGCTATCCGTATCAGTTTTGTTCTTATTATCCTTTGTTTTTGCCTTTTTTATTTACCTTCTTAAAATCGTTCTTCTTTTTAGAAGATCCTTTGGCCCCTACCAGTAAGACTTGGTCTTTCATGGTTGGAAAGTGACTCTCAACATTTTTCAACATGTTAAGCAAATCAGCGAAGTTGATATCTAACTTGTTCATATGAAAAATTCACAATAATTGTGAAAGGAGTCAGGGAGTGAGTGCAAGATCAAATCTTGGCTCAACTCTCCATCCATGACAAAACTCGTTAACCTAATTGATCAATCAAATTAATTATGTTTAGGACATGTGTCTGTACTGTAGTGTCGTTGGTCATTCTAGATCGAAAGAGCTCCTTAGATATCTGATATCTATCAGTCATACGTTCTTCACCATCAACTACTTGATGTGCAGGAGTATAGTAAGAGCATCCATAGTTTCATGTTGACGTTGAAGCTTATTACTCATGGATACGAGCATGATGCATTGATTCATTGAGCCAACTATGCATCATCTTGCCATTTTCTAAAATAGCAACCTCTTCCTCAGAGGAAATGTCTGTAACCATTGCAGGGATAGGCTTATTAAGGACAAAAGATAGATTTTCAGCCATGAGAACAATTCTCAAATTTCTTAACCAATCCGTTTAATTTTGTCCGGTTAAATAACATCTAATATGTTTCGCAGAGATAGTAATTTAGACATTGTAAAATTCTGTAAATAAATTTGTAATTTAACAATATTATATCATATATTATTTTATTAATTACCAAAATAATTTAGGTCTTGTTTTTAAATTGGTATCTTCCACTATTTTATTCAAACTATATTACCCTCAATATATATAGTTCGACAATATCTAATTAAAGATATGCTAATGAGAATAAGGATCTCATTTCAAATGTATATAGCCTTGTGTGTGCATAACAAACTATATATAAATAAATAGGTAGATAACTCTTGTCAATTATATCAACTATGCAACTCCTTGTATTTTACCTCTTAGATCATAATGGTCAAGTGTGTGCACATCCGAACTAAAATGATTTAAGTTAAGTCAGACCCAACATTTCCATATAAGTGAAGAGAAAATTACAACCCTTGTGTTTGTACAATAAAACAGTAATGTTCAATTCCTTATAAGCATCATATATAATGAAAACAACATCTTATATATTTAATACTTGCCTTGTGTGTGCACAACAAACTCATATTAAATATTCAATACTCTATTGTTTATATCATGCTAGAAGGCGACGTTCGATATTCCAAATATCTTTGAACGTTATAACTTAATATAAGAATTTGAGGGGTTTGTTATTAATTTGTCTCATCTTATTTAGCGTGCATGCACACACACACACACACACACACACACACACACACACACACACACACACACACACACATATATATATATATATATATATATATATATATATATATATATATATAGTATACGCATGCACATATAAAATATTATATTCTACCCGGATTGATTATGGACTTTTATTCTAGTTTGGTTCACTAGAGCCACCAAGTGAACCAAAAGGTCAAACCTTAGGGGTGCAAGAATTAATATTTAAATATAACAATTACATTTAAACCTGGGCTCCATTACCAACTAGTCTTCAAGCACTGCTTTCTCTTTGATCTCTAATTTTTCAAAATTAATTCTAACTATTCCTATTACAAAATTATTTAAAATAAATAGAAACCTTGATCATCAGTCAAGGGGAAGTACATAGGAGGGAGTTAGAATTTACATTAAAAAAAATTAGAGAAGACGAGGTACGCAGACCCCATTTAATAAAACCCATACATTCATGCATCCAACTAAAATAATATCCAATCACATTGGTCAATAGTCCATAATCAATCTCATTTATTATCATACACATCATCATATGCATCAATAAATAACATTCATCTCATGAATAATAAACATTCAATATATATATATTGATATCATTTAATGGGCAAATTTAGTTAGTATAAAATCTAATTTTGAATTAAAATAAACTCCTTTACTTTAATCCAAATTTAAATCAAAATACACCTTTTTATTTTAATTTATCTAATTTTGAATAAAATAAACTATTTTATTTTAATCAAAATCTTTAATCAAAATAAACTCATTTATTTTAATTAATTATGGAATCCAATTCTAAGAAAAAAAAACTCATTTATTAAAGGAAATACGGATTCTCTTTCCTATTCACAAATAAACTCTTTTATTTTAAATAATATGAAATTTTATTCCATATCTAAATAAACTCCTTTATTTAAGGAAATATGGATTCTCTTTCCTATTCACAAATAAATTCTTTTATTTTGAATAATATGAAATCTTATTTCATATCTAAATATACTCATTTATTTAAGAAAGCATGGAATCCAATTTCAACTCCAATTAGTTATCATGGAATTCAATTTCAACTCTAATTAGTTAGCATGAAATCTAATTTTAAAATTAAAATAAACATTTTATTTTAATTATAAAATTATTACTATATATATATATATATATATATATATATATATATATATATATATATATATATATATATATATATATATATATATATATATATTATCGAAATCAAACATCTAGGCCACGTGAATCACCAGGATTACATGAACCTCTTAAATTGTTGCATGATTACTAAAGTTATAAAACATATATATAATAGTTAAAAGTGATCATATATCCCAAACATTAATCCTGTAACCTGATTCACGGAACTATATATATATATATATATATATATATATATATATATATATATATATATATATATATAATAATAATAATAATAATAATAATAATAATAATAATAATAATAATAATAATAATAATAACCAAAGTCGAAAGACTGAAGCATGTGATCAACGTGATTCAAGAAAGTGTTTTTGAAAAACTAGAATCCGCAACAGGATAATCTGTCAATTCGCGAAATCCTTTATACCGGAACTGATTTTTTTTAAATAAATTTTATACAACAAAATTATGCTCAATTAAATTGTTCTAAACATATATCAATATACATATCAAATTAAAATAATTAATAATTCACATAAATGTTTGGCTCTGATGCCACTGTTAGGTTTGTAATATTTATGAACGCAATCAAATTACACAAAATAAGCGGAAACGTGATAAAATAGAGTTTTAAAATTTTACAAACCATATACCCGGATCATTCTTTATGCACAATTATTAATTAAACGAAAAGATAAAGAACAAGAATTATACCCTTGAAGATTCGAGCTTCCTCAGGTACAAGTGTTTGGCCTCTTGATGTGATCCACCAAGGAAGAAGAAAGATTCAAGAAGATGTGTATTTGGCAAAACCCTAGTTTTTCTATCTCTCATAAATAGGGGTGTACTCTCCCAACTATTAGAATTATGTATGTTGTGAAAAAGTCAACAACAACTCTATCACCCATAATAAGACTCCTCTTATTTATAGATGTGGGTAACCCTCCTTAACAATTAAGAAATTTGGTTTTATTTTAATTAATTAAACTCCTTTAATTAATTAAGCTCCCTAATCTTATTAGGGATAATTAATTAAACTCTTTTAATTAATTTAACCTCATAATCTTATTGGGAATATATGAGAGTACTTTTATTAATTAATACTCAAACTCCTTTAGGAATTAAATAATAATAATAGTAATAATAATAATAAGACTCATTTTATTAATTTATATTTAATATTTTCAAAATATTAAATAATAAATTTTAAGCTATTTAATTTATTCTATCACCATAGATTAAATTAAATATACTTAACTTATTATTACGATTATGTCATTAACTTCTTAAATAATTATTATTCCTTTTATGGTGTGACCCTTTAGGTTCTCCATATTAAACCGGCTGTGAATAAATCAATTAGAACAATTTTAATCTTATTTAAATAAATACATTAAAATATTAATTTTTTTAAATAAATAATATTTATTCTACAATAGGGATAAGCCTCTTTAGTGATTAACAACTTTCCGGATAATATAGATTTCAACATTAATCGTAAAAGAACCTTTGAGTAAATAGTTACCGTACAATTTAACCATTCCACCATACAATATCCCAATTAAATATAAGACATGAAATGAAATTACTATCAAGTCTTAGTTTATTTAATTATATGTTTTTTGACTCTTAAATGCACAACTCTTAAATAATACAAATTAGAAACTCCTTTTTAATTTTATTCTGCCTTGGCCAAGGACTACTGAGTTGTCATTTATCTAATCACGTAGGACATTTCTCTTCTTTTATTAGAAGTGATATATTCTTTATTGATCATACATTATTTTTATGTTCAACTTATTATACCCCAAGCATACCCTTTGATATACCCTAAGGGTCTTAAGGAATAAGTCAAAGTATAACTCATCACACACAAGATACTATGATGATCTCATGTCCAAGGATCACTTGTACAACTATCACTATAGGAATTCCTATTGACAGGAAAGTAAAACTCCACTAGGTATTCCTTAGCGAGCCACGTTCAGTGAACTTATTCTCTAATAAGCACCTACATACTTGCTTTAGTGCCTCCACACAAATGATCATGAGATCAATCATCCTCATCCAATGAGCAAGCAACGTATGTACCAATCTATCTGGATTCACTAATCCCCAATTTAGTAATCCAATTATTGGAAACTATTTTGTTTTAAGCTTTCTAAGAATTTAAATCTCATTAGAATGATCATCATCATTATTCTAAAAGCATTACTTAAAACTATGGGCTTATTACATGTTATAAAACAACATCATGTAGATAATTAAAAGCCTTTAACAAATTAATACTTTTATATTAATAAATGAATAAGATTGTTACAAAGTATATACTTTATCATCAAATATGATTGGCTTGTGTGCATACTACTTTCAAACTGCTGTCGGATTGATGGCACACTGCTCTGTCGGATGTTCCCCCACACACAATTCACACACATACGCCACCTGCTGAACCTGTACTCTAGTGAGAGCATCCATTTTCTTTGACAGCGCTGAAATCTGAGCCGCTAAAGTCATCACTCCATCTACCTCTAACACTCCAGCTGCCTTAGGTTATGTCATTCTTGCAGTTGGCCACTGGCAGTTATTAGCTTTTATTATCTCAATCAAGTCATACGCTTCCTCAAATCGTTTAGCCATAAAAGCTTCCCTTGATGCTGCATCTATACTAGTCTGAAGATTACTGTTCAGCCAGTTATAGAAGGTGTTCATCTGCAGCCCCTTGGGTAATCCGTGATGCGGACACTTACTTAGAAATTTGTTATACCTTTCCCAAGCATCATACAAAGACTCCCTATATTGATGTTCAAAAGTTGTAATCTCATTCCTCATCTTTGCAGTCTTTACCGGTGGGAAGAATTTTACTAAAAACTTTTGAGCTAGGTCATCCTAAGTAGTGGTTGATCTTGACAGTAGTGAATGCAACTAGCTCTTTGCCTTGTCTCACAGTGTGAATGGAAACAAACATAGCCTCACTGCGTCATCAGATACCCCATTTTACTTGAAGGTATCACAAATCTCTAGAAAGCTAACCAGGTGCTCATTTGGATCATCATTAGCCAATCCCCTAAACTGTACCGAATTATGTATCATCTGAATAGTGCCAGGCTTGATCTAAAAGTTATTCGTTATAATTGTAGGCCTGGTGATGCTCGACTAAATTTTTGTAACCCTAGGTGTAGCATAGTCCCTAAGTGCTTTCTGATCCTCTGCAGCCATATTCTCTTGCTTATCAAAATTCTCCCTAGTTTTTTTAATCCACTTACTCAACCTCTGAAACCTTCTTTCGATGTCGTCCTCGTAAGGAATAAATCTGGTTTCTTTGACCAAGTTTGTGTGGACTAATTAAGAGAACTTGAAACAAGAAATAACATAAAAATAAAAAGAAAAATATTTAACTAAAACTGATCTAATTAAACTGATATTGAAAGTAATAAAATCAATAAATTGTACTAGGCAACGGCGCCAAAAACTTGTTGGGTGTAATCTAATTATGCACAACACGTAAGTATACGTGGTCAACAAGTAATATAATGATAAGTTAAGTATCGTTCCCATAGAGACATAAATCAATTTTAATCTAACAATTACCAACTTTGTATTATTTCCATTTTATTAAACTAACTGATTTAATGATAAAAATAATGAAAAACTAATAAACAAAATAATAATCAACTAACAACCACAAATTTTACTTAGATAATGGAGAATTAAGCCTACAACTTCACTTTATGCTTCACTCAGATTATCATGCCTCTTTTTAATCCAAATCAACTATTACAGTTCATTAATCAAGAATACGAAAGTAGAATTAGCCATCTCTCGATGCACTAAACCCATATCAACTTAAATCCACAGATGATAGAATTAAGCCAAACACCCTAATTAACTAATTCATTATATCTCTATGTGAATTACAATTAAAGAATGTTTAAATCCCAAGTTCTCATATAATTACATGCGATGCATAGATATATCTCTAAACTAAACATAATTATGAATTCCATCAAACGCAAAAATCATAAACACATGCTATTATGACTAAGTCTAAACTCATACTTCATCTCTCAAATCCATACAAGTTCACATAGAATTGGTGATCAGGAAACTCATAAATTATGCACAAATCATAATAAATGAACTGAAAAATTACATCATTAGATTAAAATTAAAGTATGATAATCATTGTTATAGTTAAAGATCCATTATAGGCTTAATAAGTTGAATTAGTTCATAACTAATAAAATAAACACTGAATAGATTAAAGAAATCAACATCCCAATTGAAAATCTAAAATTAAAGAACAAGAATAGTAATAGAATCACCATTTTCTTTACTCCAATTTATAATCTTCGTGTTCCTTGCTCCTTTGCTCTATTCCTCCACAATCTTCACAAATTAGGGCTTGAAAGTTGTTGATGATTGATTGATTCTTGAATGGATCATCAAAGTTAGTAAAGTCTTTACTTTTGTATCTAAAAATGATCTCTTTCCAATCCCAATCGCATCCAAAGTCCACAAAGTCACGCCACAATAGTAGTAGAATAGCAACAGAATTCTTCCTTCTTGGTCGCGTACCCCCGCCCTAGCGGGCATTTTGTGCTTGGGAACCCCCGCCCCAGCGGGGTGTTAAGTCTCTGAATAATCCGCACCCCCGCCCCGGCAGGGTACTGTCCTGCGCTTAACTGATTTCCTGCTTTGCTTGCCACTATGCCGCTAAACTTTCGCCTTAGCTGATACAAATAGAACCTACACACAAAACAAGCACAAACACATAAAACGATACTAAAACAAATTGATTAAGCATTGTTGAAGTCCAAATAGGCATCCGATTCGTAGGTATGAAACCCACTCATCAACATATTCACTACTTTGTGTTTAGATGCATTCTATATGATATCTCGCATTCTAAGGGTCAAAACATAAAAAGAAAACATGTAAACATTACCAGAATAGTGCAGAACATTTGTACGGTGACGGATTTTGCGGAAAGTAGCCCGAATTCAGTAGATCTGAAGAAGAAATCTCGAATTTTTTGTGTGGCTTCAACTTGAAAATGACTTATAAAAGAGATGGAAGGGTGCATATATACCCACGAGTGGTCACGGGTCGACCCGCGACATCCGTGGGTCAACTTGTGGCTACCCAAGGTGGTCCCCAATCCCTCTGGCTCAATCAAATTTAAGTTGCAACAGAGGTCTCGGAAGCTAAAAATTTAATTTATGGACAAAGGTGCTACGCGATTGAGCGGAAAAGGCTTGAAATCCTGAATTCAGAGACCAAACTTCGGGTTTACGTGTAAGTCATTTATATTTGACCAGATGGAGGGTTCAGAAAGCCGATGATATAAGCTATTAAAAACGGCCCTTGTCAAAGCATAATGAAGGTCTGATGCCATAAACCGGGGGTTTTGATTACAATCAAAACATCTAAACTTGTCAAGGGTGTAATTCGTCAACAGATATCCCCAGTAGAGATATCAGACATCCCTGACACTGCAAACCATTTGCGACAACTCCAACGTAGCATTGGGAATGTTTTGGTGATGTAAGTTGTTGAAGGCTACTTCAACGAAGGTCTGAATGATTGACATTGTAAATCGTTGGGGACAACTCCAGCGTAACATCGGGAATAATCCGGTGATGTAAGTCGTTGAAAGCTACTTCAATGAAGATTAGAGTATCTAATATTGCAAGCCATTGGCGATAATTCCAGTGAAGCATTAGAAAATTTTGATGATGAAAATCATGGAAACCATCTTCATCGGGGAGGATCGATGATGGAATCTTTTATACAGATCCACAGTCGAGACACCGCGAAGGCTTGATAATTTCCAAACTATTTTAAACTACTGTTTAAGTAGGCACCGAGGAAAGTCGGTGATGGTCAACCTTCATAACACTGTCGTTCGAGTAGGTATTGTGAAGATGCTTTCAAAGCAAGCAGTCAAAATCTTATTTCCAGCAAAGTTATCAGCATCAACCTGCTATAAAGTCAGAGAGATGGTGATAATGCCAACGTAATGGCAAGAAACATCCAATGATGGAAACCAAGCCAAACTATAATCAGAATAAAACATCAACAATCCCCGAGAGTCACTTACAAAAGGGAAGAACATCTTCAGTGGAAAGCAAATCCAAAAGCACAAGAACATTGGTGACAACCCCAATGTCAAAATTTGATGATCTCAACCATTGGAAAACCTCCAAAACAAGGATTTTGAGAGCATCTCTATGACTTTTCATCAAATCAGTCTCAAATAGTACTAATGAACATTTTAAACCGCTGGCCCCCAGCGTATCCTCGGGAAATCTGGTGATGAAAGCTTTGTATACTACCATTCGAGTAGACATCAAAATGGAGTAAGAGAAACCATCATTGACAACTCCATCCCCAACAGAAACAGCGGGAGTGGGTAGTTATAAAATCTCGTTGGAAATAATTCCAACAATAAAAACATTCATCATAACATCACATCATGCTGTATTGCATAACAACATTTTAATCTTGTCATATTTCAAGTTTCTAGTAATCTTTATCTTATCCATGCCATTACATTCCATAAACATGATAAAGAGGGGCATCTGTAGACACTCAAATTTTTTATCCCTGTTACTAACCAAACAGGAAGGTAGAATCGTCTTCTAGAGACAACCCTGGAAGTCAAATCAAAGTTAAGTCTCGGAGATAACCCCGGGACATCAACTCTAACCCCGGAGACAACCCCGAGGAGATCAAATTATAGTCCTGGAGACAACCCTGGGACATTAACTCCAACCCCGAAGACAACCCCGGGAGATTAACTTCCAGCCCCGGAGATAACCCCAGAAGATCCAATCCAGCCCCTGAGATAACCCTAGGAGATCCAATCTAGCCCTGGAGATAACCCCGGGACATCAAAGTCAAGCCCCAGATTTAACCCCGGGGGATCAAATTTAAAGCCCGAACTAAACCCCGAGGCATAAAACCAACCACAGAGATAAACTTGAGGACTGTCAGAATTAACATCAGTCTGATCTCTGAGACAACCCTGAGAAAAGACAGCTACAACTGTATTAAATCCGAAGATAACCTCGGGAGTGTAAAATATTCATTTTGCTAACTCAACATCAACTCCACACCAAATCAACTCAAATCACTTCAAAAGAAGTCCTGCAAGAACCATAGCTTCAATCCCAAGTGAAAACAGCACAAGACAGCTCAACGGATAAACTTTGAAGACTTGGAGATTTGGTCATGGACCCATCATTCCAGATTCAGAAGATGTCTAATCCTATGTCATTGTGTAGCTCTCGTTAACGGCTTTTCGAAAATGTATAGCACGCCTCCATCGGATGCCCAGATTAAAAGTTATGAAGGTTCGAGCGGACAATGCGTTGTCTGAGTGCACGTACTTCGAGATAATGGGCCCTGCGAGGCCTAGGGAAACCCAGGAAGCTGCAGGTAGACCTGCGACTGCCATGGGTTGACCCGCGACCAACTTGGTCTATAAATAGACCCCCCACCATCTCATTTAGAAAAAAAATAAAATAGAAAACTCTGTCTATTTCAACCCTTAACCCCTTCTAGAGTACTCCAAACTTGGATATTTTTCTTTCTAAACACTTGTTAGCTCATATTCTATAACATTTCAAAATTTAACTGGTGGAAACCGAGTTTTCAAACTCCAGAAGCGGTCTGAAGTCTTCTTGACAGCCCACTGTAAGATTTTTCAAATTTTTATGCTTTCAATAACTTTGATATATATATATATATATATATATATATATAGAGTCTGGATCCAGTCCGGGATCCTGGACTTTTTTAAAATACAGACTTCTTTTTTTGGGTTTTTTTAAAACATCTATAATTTTTTTTTAATATTTTATGGAACTGGAATTTTTACATAATAAAGTATTTTGGGTGTGATTTGGATACATATAATAGAACAGGTCTGTACATATTTTGTTATATGTATCCAAATAACACTCAAAATACTGTATTATGTAAAAATTCCTGTTTCATAAAATATTAAACTTTTTTTTTTGTTGTTTTAAAAAAAAAACAAAAAAATAAAAATAAAAAATTCCTTATTTATATTTCTTTGTCTGGCATGGAGTTTAATTCATGGTCTTTTACCACTCAATCATTGTTCCTGACTTGTTTGTGTAATCGGCCTTAATGATTTTATTTTGATTTGATGAAGACTTGTGATTGTGGGTGTCAGCTCTTTCCTTTCTAGAACTTGTGCCAAATTTGATGGAATGATAGTGAAGTGATGTTGGGTCTTCACAACATGGGTCGCTGACTTAGAGGGTTTTTCTTGATTTTTATTTGGTTTGACCGCACCATAAATGGCTGCCTACGTACTCCCATTGATGAGAGGAGATCAGGTCTTTCGTAGTTCATACTTGATAAGTTGAGATCTGACTGGCTTGATTTTTTTGATTTTAATTTTTTAATTTTTTGATTTTTTAATTTTTTGATTTTTTGATTTTTTTTAATATTTACATGCATGGAAAATAAAAGGCATATTGCGAAGAAAGTGATACCGTCCCAACATCTCTTGGAACTCATGACTTTTATCCTATGGATTTACATCTTATTGGCTAGCTGAGGCCTGATATTCTAGTTGTCAGTGGTTATGTTGCCTTCAAGGCTCGCGATAGAGGTTACCTCTTGGTTCTGAATATCTTCATTCATGGCCATAACTTGATCGCCTCCTGATTCAGCACATCCCTCCGGGATGCTCATACTGGACCCATCGTAAAAAGGGATGAACTCTTGATTCTTCAATGGGTTGGCTTTCCCGACAACCTCACCACCTTTTTCTTCATCTGTTCCTTCACCTTTTCCACGGGTTTGAGAGGATTTGACTATTAAATCTCCCTCAAACTGTTGTTATATTTTTTGCAAGGAATTTTCCTTTTTTGGCTTTTTCTTCCTTGGACAGGATCAGTATTTCCTCCTCATCATCCAAGATGATAAAATCAAGAACGTGGTTGCTATCTTTGTGCCACAGGACGTTTGATGTTAGCGGAGGAATGTCCTTTGGGGATTCTCTTGTCTCCATTGTCATTCCCAGCATTAGGATCAATCCACCTTGTGTTCTGTCAGGATTGGTGCTCATAGCCTTCACCTCCTTTGAACAGTTTGTCTTGAGTGGACATCTTAAGCTTGTTATTTCCTTTTCACCTTTTCTGGTCATGAGGGATTCTATCTTCAGCTCCTCATTTTCAATGAGATACTAGATTTTACGTCGCAAAACCAACATCCCTCAGTCGCATGTCCAGGTGAGTTAGAATGGTAGAGACATATCTTGGTGGAATCATAACTCTTTATCTTAGGATTTGTAGGAGGTAGTAACTCAGTAATTTTTCCTTCTCTTATCAAAAAGTGTAGCATTTCTTCATTTGATTTGCTCATAAGGGTGAATTTTTGGTCTCTTTTGGAGGTTGTTTGATCCTTCTTTTTTGAGAATTTGCATTTCACCGAGCGATTTTTTCGTTGGTGAGATCTTCTAGCAATTTTATCATTCCACTTTTCATATCCTTTCAGCCTACTTTGATCTTCTTCATTTATCTGGCTCATCATGATAAGTACGTTTTATACCTACTTATTGGTTACCAACTCACTGGAATTTTGCTCAATTCAAGTAATTTTGGTATGTTTTATTTGCTTTTTGTGTTTATTTTGCAGTGTGCATAGCTGGAACTCCTAAAGCATCCTAAGGTATGGAATGGCATGGAAATAACATGGAAATGGTAGTAGCAATACAAGGCGTGGTTGCTTGAGCAAGAATGAAGTTAGCAACTAGAGTCAAGCAAGTAAAAAGGATAGCTAGAAGAACTTGAATGTGACCAAAAGAAGAAGTAAGAAGTGAAGAAGTAATGAAGAAAGCAAGCAGCAGATAGCATTAATCCAGCAGACAGGAAGCAGCAGCAGCGCGGCCGCGCTGCCATCAAGGCAAGACACGGCGCACCCGCGCCAGAGGAAATACAGAAGCAAAAACACCTACCACGTGGTCGTGCCTCATTAACAAAGGGACTTGGCGCACCCGAGCCAAGCACACGGCAGACAAGGCTTACAGCACGCCCGCGCTCGAACCATAGTGCAACATTTTAAAATGTTGGAACGTGTTTGCTATTTTAAAATGCTGACTTTTTGTAATTTGAAATGTTGGAGTGTGTTTGCTATTTTGAGACGATATGGTTGGTTACCAGAGACGTATTATCAGTTTTCATTACTATTATTAGGTTTTGCTTGGCTAGAGAGAGATTTAGCATTTCACTTATTACTTTGAGCTTCTTTCTTTAGAGGATTATTTAATAAATTTAGTTTTCATTCTGTTGATGATTGTGATTTGAATAAGCTTAGAGTCAGACTTTGAAGAAGAGTTTAACAAATTTGATTCCTCAATTCTCTTTAAACTTTAGCTTTCATTGTTCATTTCTATGATTTGCTTCAATCCCAAAATGGCTGTTGATTCAGAAATGAACTAGCTTCCATTATGGGATTATAATGGATTTTAATGCGTAGTCTATATGTGTATGCCTGATTATGATGTTGAATGTGTAATATTGGATTGTCCATCATGGTTGTGCTAAATTGTTGAATAATTGATCACCATTCACACTAATTGCTTGTATGGAATTGGAAAATAAAATATAAGTATAGATTATACCATGTTGGCATATGTTCATGAGACTTATTCATTTTAGGTTTTGTGATTCGTGATCTGGATAGGAATATACCGGTTCACCATGTGTAATCATTGAGAGCTTGTACTTAATTCATTATTGCTTTTAATTCACATAGACATATAGTGAGTTAGGTAATTTTGATGTTTACATGAATTTTATCAATTTGTGAATTTTTGTGTAATTTGGACATAGTACATCGAAAGATGGTTATGTTACACTTTTGTGCTCTCAACTAGCTGTCCATATTAAATAATTAGGCATAACAAGAGGTATACATGTTGGATGAAGCATTAAATGAAATTAGGATCCCATATTTCTCCAACTTGATTATCGTACGTTTAGTAGTTAATATTTTTGTGTTAAAATAGATACCAATTCACTTATTATTTGATCGTTTTAGCAAACAGTAATAGTGATAAGGTTGATGCATGATAGCATAGATTTATTCACCTTTCTTCGTGGGATCGACACTTTCTTACTCTATACTACTTGTTGACCCATGTATACTTGCATGAGTTAGAGTCCATTTTGTTAAACTAAAAAGGAGGCAACAAGTTTTTGGCACCGTTGCCAGGGAAGAGTGTTTAATTTTATTACTGTCGTCATCAATTAAAGCTAGATTTGTTTGACTTAAACAATTCTTATCTTATCTTATTTCTATTTTATTTTTGTTTTCATTTCAGGTACTTGTGCATAGTATATGCGCACTTGATCGTCACATCGAGAGCACGTAAGAATACACAAGTGCATACTGATACTTCAACATCCAATATGGTAGAAGCGCCTCGAGAAGAGAAGCATAGAGCCTTAAGGGATTATTCAATGCCCAAGATCAATGAGTTGCAGTCGAGCATAGTAAGGCCAGCTATAGTAGCAAACACCTTCGAGATTAAGTCGGGAACAATACAAATGGTCCAAAATATGGTTCAATTTGGAGGTGCTGCTGCAGATGACCTGAATGAATATTCTTTGAGCTTCATAGAGATCTGTGACACCTTTAAGTACAATAGGGTGTTAGAAGATGCAATTAGGCTCTGGCTGTTTCCATTCTCTTTACGAGATAAGGCGAGAAGCTGGCTCCATTCATTACCACCGGGGTCAATCACTACATGGGAGGACTTAGCACCGAAGTTCTTAGCCAAATTCTTTCCTATGGCTAAGACAACAAAAATGAGAATGATGATTTCCCAATTTGAGCAACAACAGGGTGAATCACTGTATGAAGTCTGGGAACGCTACAAGGAAATGCTAAGAAAATGTCCCCATCATGGAATGCCAGATTGGATGGTAATAAACACTTTTTATAATGGATTGGGTTGGCAGTCAAGGCCGATAGTAGATGCAGCAGCAGGAGGAGCTTTATGGGCTAAAAGTTATGAAGAGGCTTATAATTTTCAGAATCCTTCGGCTAGGATGTCACAACCTAAAGTTGCGGGGCTGTTAGAGATGGATGTCATTACAGCATTGTCAGCTCAGATGGCAGCTATGTCAAGGAAGATTGATTCTTTAGCAGAGAGCAAGGTCAAACCGGTTGCCTATATGAGCGAGATATGTGCGGGGTCACATCAAACAGACCAGTGTGCTATTAGTGCAGAGTCAGTGTAGTTTGTTAGCAACTACCAGAAGCCTCAGAATAAATTCTAAAATTCTTACCACCCCAACAACCGCAATCGCAAAGTGCAGACATGCATATAAGGTGAAGTCTATTCCAAAAAGCGCTTTGAACGAGGATGTCGTGCCTAATCAAAAGGGTTGAATAGTCTTAATTCTTTAATCGTTTCCGTGATTCTTGCCCCACGGAAGCTTATCAGAATTAATCCCATTCATAACAAGTTAAGCAAAAACCTCTTTCTAAGAATACTTAACATGTATATTATCGCTAATGCATGTAGATGGAGACTGAAAGCTCATAAAGAGGTGAAAGAGTTATACCTCACATGTGGATTATTCATTCTGAGAATAGTATGATTGGAAACGACCAAATGATCATACCGAATCACCAGTGAGATGATATGAGGGTAGATTTGATGATGATGGACCATGCTGATGGTGTTGACTGGTGCATTTTCCTCTTTTGGATGGTTGATAAATGCTTCAGTATTGAGTTGTTTTTGAGATTGCCCCAGTCTTGTTATAAGGGTTCCAATATCGGATTGTCGCCTCTTTTAAAATTGCCCTAACCTTGCTTGTTGTCTTGGATAGTTGCTTTGGCAGATGGGCTAATAAGATGTCAAAATCGAAAGAGGCTTTTACCTCTGTACCATATGGTGAACAAGTAGTGGACTCGGGTTTTGATGCACTCAATCATTATTTCTGACTTGTTTGTGCAATCAGCCTTGATGATTTTATTTTGATTTGATGAAGACTTGTGATTGAGGGTGTCGGCTCTTTCCTTTCTAGGACTTGTGCCATATTTGATGGAATGATAGTGAAGTGATGTTGGGTCTTCTTAATATGGGTCGATGACTTGGAGGGTTTTTCTTGGTTTTTATTTGGTTTGACAGCACCATAAATGGCTGCCTATGTACTCTCATTGATGAGAGGAGATCAGGACTTTCGTATTTCATGCCTGATAAGTTGAGATCTGACTAGCTTGATTTTTTTTATTTTAATTTTTTAATTTATTGATTATTTTATTTTTTGATTTTTTGATTTTTTGATTTTTTTTAATATTTACATGCATGGAAAATAAAAGGCATACTGCAAAGAAAGTGATACCGTCCCAACATCTCCTTGAACTCATGACTTTTATCCTATGGATTTACATCTTCTTGGCTAGCTGAGGCCTGATAGTCCAGTTGTTAGTGGTTATGTTGCCTTCAAGGCTCGCGATAGAGGTTACCTCTTGGTTCTGAATATCTTCATTCATGGCCATAACTTGATCGCCTCCTGATTCAGCACATCCCTCGGGGATGCTCATACTGGACCCATCGTAAAAAGGGATGAACTCTTGATTCTTCAATGGGTTGGCTTTCCCGACAACCTCACTACCTTTTTCTTCATCTGTTCCTTCACCTTTTCCATGGGTTTGAGAGGATTTGACTATGAAATCTCCCTCGAACTGTTGTTGTATTTTTCGCAAGGAATTTTCCTTTTTGGCTTTTTCTTCCTTGGACAGGATCAGTATTTCATCTTCATCATCCAAGATGATAAAATCAGGAATGTGGTTGCTATCTTTGTGCCACAGGATGTTTGATGTTAGCAGAGGAATGTCCTTTGGGGATTCTCTTGTCTCCTTTGTCATTCGCAACATTAGGATCAGTTCACCTTGTGTTCTGTCAAGATTGGTGCTCATAGCCTTTACCTCCTTTGAACAGCTTGTCTCGAGTGGACATCTTAAGTTTTTTATTTCCTTTTTGCCTTTTCTAGTCATGAGGGATTCTATCTTCAGCTCTTCATTTTTAATGAGATACTTGATTTTATGTCTCAAAGACCAACATCCCTCAGTCGCATGTCCAGGTGAGTTAGAATGGTAGAGACATATCTTGGTGGAATCATAACTCTTTATCTTAGGATTTGTAGGAGGTAGTAACTCAGTAATTCTTCCTTCTCTTATCAAAAAGTGTAGCATTTCTTCATTTGATTTGCTCATAAGGGTGAATTTTTGGTCTCTTTTGGAGGTTTGTTTGATCCTTCTTTTTTGAGAATTTGCATTTCACCGAGCGATTTTTTCGTTGGTGAGATCTTCTAGCAATTTATCATTCCACTTTTCTTATCCTTTCAGCCTACTTTGATCTTCTTCATTTATCTGGCTCATCATGATAAGTACGTTTTATACCTACTTATTGGTTACCAACTCACTGGAATTTTGCTCAACTCAAGTAATTTTGGTATGTTTTATTTGCTTTTTGTGTTTATTTTGCAGTGTGCATAGCTGGAACTCCTAAAGCATCCTAAGGTATGGAATGGCATGGAAATAACATGGAAATGGTAGTAGCAATACAAGGCGTGGTGGCTTGAGCAATAATGAAGTTGGTAACTAGAGTCAAGAAAGTGAAAAGGACAGCTAGAAGAACTTGAATGTGACCAAAAGAAGAAGTAAGAAGTGAAGAAGCAATGAAGAAAGCAAGCAAGAGATAGCAACAATCCAACAGACAGGAAACAGTAGCAGCGCGGCCGCGCTTCCATCAAGGCAAGACACGGCGCGCCCCCGCTAGAGGAAATACAGAAGCAAAAACACCTATCGCGCGGCCGCACCTCATTAACAAAGGGACTTGGCGCGTCCGCGCCAAGCACATGGTAGAAAAGGCTTACAGCGCGCCCACACTCGAGCCATAGTGCAACATCGCACGGCCGCGCCGGTTAAAACTATTTTAAAATGCTAACTTTTGTAATTTGAAATGTTGGAGCGTGTTTGCTGTTTTGAGACGATATGGTTGGTTTCCAGAGACGTATTATCTGTTTTCACTACTATTATTAGGTTTTGCTTAGCTAGAGAGAGTTTTAGCATTTCACTTATTACTTTGAGCTTCTCTCTTTAGAGGATTGTTTAATAAATTTAGTTTTCATTCTGGTGATGATTGTGATTTGAACAAGCTTAGAGTCAGACTTTGAAGAAGAGTTTAACAGATTTGATCCCTCAATTCTCTTTAATCTTTTGCTTTCATTGTTCATTTCTTTGATTTGCTTCAATCCCAAGATGGTTGTTGATTCAGAAATGAACTAACTTTCATTATGGGATTCTATTGGATTTTAATGCATAGTCTATATGTGTATGCCTGATTGTGATGTTGAATGTGTAATATTGGATTGTCCATCATGGTTGTGCTAAATTATTGAATGCTTAATCACCATTCACACTAATTACTTATATGGAATTGGAAAATGAAATATAAGTATAGATTATACCATGTTGGTATATGTTCATGAGACTTATTGGGAGCTATCGTTGCCACTCCTAAATTAACCTCACTTTCACTTCACAATTTATAATAATTAGCACAGTAGCAAGTAAGGATTGATCCCACAGAGAGTAAAGTTATTTTAGAATTATTCTATTGTTTCAACAGAAAATAAAGACGGGGGGTTTTTGAAAATTATTTTTAAACTAAGAGAACAAAAATTAATGATGAAATTAACCAAATATATAAAAACTTCAGTTCTGCAGTTCAGTTTTATCGAGTACACCAATCAATTAATCAAGTTATTATTATTCTTCCTTCAATGAAACTATTAGCCCTAGATAATAATAAGCTCTGTTATCCGAAATTCTCCTTAGATTATCACTGTATGAAACTAGCTCTCCACCAGATTCTAACTAGCATGCAACCTAGAACAAGCTCTCTAGATTTAATATGATAGAAGCATTAAGAAATAGAGAATTAGGCTAATCCAAACAACAAACACATAAGCTCGATTTGTTTAACTTGTTTTCTGATAATCTTAGCAATAACCAAAAGCTTGTCCACAATTATTATTACCAAGTTGCTACTTATGATGAAGACAAATATCAATTACACGTAATACCAATCTTAATCTACCAGATGATAATGATCAAACTAATTCAATTGACCATATTAAATTAATTAGATCAATTAGCATGCAATCAATGAAAACAGATTATCAGAAGAAATTTCACACAAGAATGAATAAATAATAATAATATTCAATTAATCAATTACTTGTAACAAGGATTCACCTCCCTTTAGAACTGAATACAAATAACTAGCCTGACATGCTCTTTAGTCTGCACTCTAATAGATGGTAGTTGATAATTGAATGAATAAAATCCTGACTAGCATCCTCTATTTATAGTGCTAGACAGAGTCCTAAATCCTATGGGAAGTAGACATCCAAATCCTAAAAGGAATTACAAATCATAACTAGTTTCCATAAAGAAATATAATTCAATTTGGAAATAAATCTTTGTCTAAAGGAAATCCTAAACCTAATAGTGAAAGTAGTATGCATACAAGCCAATCATGTATGATGATAAAGCATATACTTTGTAATCAATCTTATTTATTTATTAATAAAAGAATTATTTATGAAAGGCATTTATTATCAACATGGTGCTATTTTATTTATATGTGATAAACCCATAGTTTTAAGCAATACTTTTAGAATCATGATGAGATCATGCTAATGAGATCTAAATTTCAGATAGCTTGAAACTAAAATGTTCTCAATCGATAGATTACTAAAAAGGGGATTAGTAAATCCGGATAGATTGATACATACGTTGCTTGCTCATTAAATGAGAATGATTGATCTCATGATCATTTATGTGGAGACACTAAAGCAAGTATGTAGGTGCTTATTAGAGAATAAGTTCATTGAACGTGAGTCACTAAGGAATATCTAATGGAGTTTTACTTGTCTGTCAATAGGAACTTCTGTAGTGATAGTAGTACAAATGATCCTTAGACTTGAGATCATCATAGTATCTTATATATAATGAATTACACTTTGACTTATTCCTTAAGACTCTTAGAGTATATAAAATGGTATGCTTGGGTGTAATAAGTTATATATGGAGATAATAAATGATCAATAAAGAATCTACCACTTCTAGTAAAAGAAGAAAATTGTCCTATGTGATTCGATAAATGACAACCCAAGAATCCTTGGCCAAGGTGGAATGAAATTAGAAAGTAGTTTCTAATTTGCATTCATTAGGAGTTGTGCATTTAGGAATCGAAATACATATAATTAAATAAAATAAGACTTGACAGTAATTACATATCTTATATTTAATTGGGACATTGTATGGAGGAAGGATAGAATTATACGATAACTATTAACTCAAAGGTTCTTTTATGGTTAATGTTGAAATCAATATTACCTGGAAAATCGTTGATCGCTAGGGAGGCTTATCCCTATTGTAGAATAAATATTATTTATTTAAATAAATTAATCGTTTAATTTATTTATTTAAATAAGATTATAATTGTTCTAATTGATTTATTCACAACCGGTTTAATATGGAGAACCTAAAGGGTCACGTCATAAAAAGAAGTATAATTATTTAAGAAGTTAATGGCATAATCATAATAATATGTTAAGTATATTTAATTTAATCTATGGTGATAGAATAAATTAAATAGCTTAATATATATTATTTAATATTTTAAAAATATTAAATATAAATTAATAAGAGGAGTCTTATTAATATTATTACAATTATTATTATTTTAATTTCTAAAAGAGTTTAAGAATTAATTTAATATAAGTACTCTCATTTATTCCTAATAGGATTAGGACGGAAAAATTAGTTAAAGGAGTTTAATTAATTATCCCTAATAAGATTAGGGAGCCCATTTAATTAAAAGAGTTTAATTAAATAAATAATACCATATATTAATTAAATAGGGTTATCTGATATCTTTATAAGGGGAGTCTTATATCAGATATTAGATATACATAATTCCAATAGTTGGAAAGTACGCCCCCTTTTTCTATAGAGATAGAAAAAATTAGGGTTAGAGCCAATACACCATTCTTCTTGAAAATTATTATTCCTTGGTGGTTCACCTCTAGAGGCCATACACTTGGGTGGCTAATATTGATCAAAGGAAGGAATTTACTCGGAGATTCAAGGAGATCGCGGAGAAGTAGGAGGTGAACTCGTACATGTGGAAGCTCGTATCTACAAGGGTATGATTCCATAACTACTTGTTCTTCGTTTTAATTAATAATATGCATAAAGGATGATCCGGGTAATTGGTTTGTGAAAATTTTTAAAATCTAATTTTATTTTGCTTCCGCTATTTTTGTAATTTGATTGCTACTTTGATTTTCACAAAACCTTACAGTGGTATCAAAGCCAAACTTTATGCGAATTATTAATTGTTTTTGATTCCATATATGTATGGGTATGAATTTTGGATAAATTATTGGGCATAATTTGTTGTATAAAATTATTTTTTTTTATGAAAAAAAATAAATAAAATAAATCGCTAAACTTGTATAAAAAAATGCCGAATTTTTTTTCAGAAAACGTTTTTTAATGCAATCCGTGGGTGATTTTTTTTTTTAAAAACTTATCATCCTTCTTCTTGCCACTTATAATTATATATTATATATTAAATCTCTTGGCACGTAACTTAGCTGTAAAAGGAAATCATCATAAGCTTAAACTTTGAAGCAACAGGAATTCACGTTTTTTTTAAGTAAACCACGTAAGCCTGAAGTATGATTACAGGAGTATGTTTTTCCCACTTAGTATCCTGGATGTCATGGAATCTTATATATATATATATATATATATATATATATATATATATATATATATATATATTAATCTTAATAATTTTATAATTAAAATAAAGAATTTATTTTAATTTTGAAATTGGATTTTATACAACTTAAAATTGCCCAATAAATGATATTCATATATATATATATATATATATATATATATATATATATATATATATATATATATATATATATATGGAATGTCTCTATTTATTGATACATATGGTGGTATGTATGATAATAAATGGGATTGATTATGGACTATTGACCAATGTGATTGGATTTATTTTGGTTTGATGTTTGAATGAATGAGTTTTATTAAATGGGGTCTGCGTACCTTGTCTTTTCATATTTTTTTCTTGATGTAAATTCTATCTCTCTTCTATGTACTTCCTCTTGACTGCTGATCAAGGTTTCTATTTAAATTAAATAGTTTATGTAATAGGATTAGTTAGAATTTTTTTCGAAGAACCGGAGATCAAGGAGAAAGGAGCGCTCGAAGACCTGTTTGTAATGGAGCCCGGGCTTAAATGTAATAGTTATATTTAAATGTTTATTCTTGCACCCTAGGGTTTGACCTTTTGGTTCACTTGGTGGCTCTAGTGAACCAAACTAGAATAAAAGTCCATAATCAATCCGGGTAGAATATAGTATTCTATATGTGCATGCTAGTATTATATATATTATGTATTATGCCAACATGCTTCACATGTTTAATAATATGACGCGTATTTTATATATATATTTGCATACGTACTAAACAAGATGAGACAAATAATAACAAATCCCTCAAAGTTTTTATATATTAAGTCTTAAGCGTTCAAAGATATTTAGAATGTCGAACGTCGCATTCTAGCATGATAAAATTAATAGAGTATTAAATATTTAATATGAGTTTGTTATGTCACCACAAGGCAAGTATTAAATATTTAAGATGTTAATTTATCACATTTGATGCTTATAAAGAAAATTGAACAATATTATTTTGTTGTGTCACCACAAGGATAATATTTTTCTTTTTTGAATATATGGAAGTGCTAGGTTGGACTTAACTTAGATAATTTTTGATTCGGATGTGCGACCACTTGATCAAAATAATCTAAGAGGCAAAACATAAGGAGTTACATGATGATGTAATTAACAAGGAGTTGTCTACCTATTTATTTATATATAGTTTGTTGTGTCACCACAAGGCTATATATATTTAAAATGGGATCCTTATTCTCACTAGCAAAAACTTTATATAGATTTTGCCGAACTATATAAATGAGGGTAATATAGTTTGAAGAAAATAGTGGGAGATACCAATATAAAATAAGACCTAATTTATTTTGGTAATTAATTAAATAAATGTTTGCTAAAATATTATCTTTTTACATACAGAATTTTGAAACTGTCACGTTCACTAATTTCACTGGGTAGCATACTTGATGCTAACAAACTGACCAGACCGAATTACACGGACTGGTTAAGGAATTTGAGAATTGTTCTTACTGCTGGAAAGATTTCTTATGTCCTAAATTCGCCCGTACCTGCAAAAGTTGCAAAGACAGCCTTTAAGGAAAGAGATTTCTACTTTTAAACAGTGGCAAGATGATGCATCTGTGACTCAATGCATCATGCTCGCATCCATGAGTAACGAGCTTCAGCGTCAACATGAAACCATGGATGCTCCTATTATGCTATTGCACCTTCAAGAGTTGTATGGTGAGCAAAGTAGGACTGTTAGATATGAAATATCTAAGAAGCTCTTCCGATCTCGGATGACCGAGGGTACTACCTTTGAGACTCATGTCTTAAAGATGATCAATTTGATTGAACGTCTTGGACAGCTTGGGTTCGTCATGGATAGAGAGTTGAGTCAATATTTGATCTTGCAGTCACTCCCTAACACCTTCTCACAATTTATTTTGAATTTTCACATGAATAAGTTGGACTTCAGCTTGCCTTAGTTACTTAACATGTTGAAAACTGCTGAAGGTCACTTCCCATCCAAGAAGAATCATGTCTTACTGGTGGATGATTCTTCCAAGAAAATGAAGAGGCCCAAGGTATCTTCTAAAAAGAAGAAATCTAAGAAGGCTAAGGGAAATGCGAAAGTGAAGGATCAAAAGAAACCTGATCTAGCTAGGAAAGGAATTTGCTTCCATTGCAACAAGCCGAGTCACTGGAAGAGGAACTGTAAGGATTATCTTGCAGAACAAAAAGCAGAAGAAGCTTGTAGAAGCTTCGAATCCTAATCAAGGTTTGTTTATGATTGAAATTAATATTTCTGAAAGTTAATCTTCTACTTGGGTATTGGATACCGGCTGTGCTTCTCACATATGTAATAATATGCAGAGACTGGTCAGAAGTAGAAAGCTGAGTAAGGATGAGGTCGTCCTACGAGTGGGAAATAGAGCAAAGGTTGCTGCATTAGCTGTAGGGACTTATTGTTTAGCACTGCCTACGAGCAAGTTCATTAATTTAAATAATTGTTATTTTGTTCCAAATATCATTAGAAATATTATTTCTATCTCTGTATTGGATATGGATAGTTTTAATATTATAATAAAGAACAAAAGTTGTTCTATTAATAATGATAATATTTTATATGGTGTTGGTAATTTACGAAATTGACTTTACATTCTTGACTTGCATGAAAATATAAAGGAAATGAGATGATGTTAATTATACCTATATGTGGCATTGTAGACTCGGTCATATTAATGAAACAAGATTATCTATGTTGCATAAAGATGGGCTCCTAGAGCTATCACATTATGAATCATATCCAACTTGTGAATCTTGTCTCATGGACAAAATGACTAAATCTCCTTTTAGTGGAAAAGGAGAAAAAGTTACAAAGTTGTTAGCATTGGTACACACAGATGTATGTGGACCTATGACAACGACTGCACGAGGAGGGTATTCTTATTTTATTACATTCACTGACGATCACTCAAGATTTGGATATGTGTATTTAATGAAATACAAATCTAAATCATTTAAACAGTTCAAAGAGTTCAAAAGTGAAGTAGAGAAGTAAACTGGTAAGTGTATTAAGATTCTTCGATCTGATCGAGGAGGAGAATACTTAAGTGGTGAGTTTATCAATTGTCTCAAAGAAAATGGTATAATCTCACAATGGACTCCACCAGGGACGCCACAGATGAATGGTGCATCTGAAAGAAGAAATCGAACATTATTGGACATAGTTCGATCCATGATGAGTTTTACCGACCTTCCAGTTTCCTTCTGGGGATATGCCCTAGAATCGGCTGCATACCTACTTAACAAGGTACCTACAAAATCTGTCCCCAAGACCCCATATAAGTTATGGACAGGGAGGAAACTAAATCTTAAGCATGTTAAGACTTGGGGTTGTCCAGCTTATGTCAAAAAGTTTGAAAACGATAAGCTATATACTAGATCTGACAAATGTTGATTTATGGGATACCCTAAAGAAATATCGGGTTATTATTTCTATCATCCAACTGATCAAAAGGTGTTTGTTGCGAAACATACTGCCTTCTTGGAAAAGGAGTTTATCCTTGAAGGGGTCAGTGAGAGTAAGATATATCTTGAAGTGGTTTAAGAACCACAAAATACTACGGATCAAAGTCAGGTACCTAACCAAGTAGAGATTCCTCCTATACCACACCCTATTTGTAAATCTGGAAGAGTACCAAAGATACTTAATAGGTATGGACTTGTCATAGAGGATGACGATGAGGTACGCATCATAGATGATGATCCATTGAATTATGAACATACTATGTGTAATAAAGACTCAGAGAAGTGGCAAGAGCCATGAAATCCGAGATGGACTCCATGTATGAAAACTAAGTATGGACTTTGGTTTCACCACCTGAAGGCATTAAGCCTATTGGGTGTAAATGGGTCTTTAAAAGAAAGACTGGAGCATACGGCAAGGTAGAGACCTATAAGGCCCGACTGGTCGCAAAAGGTTTCAAATAAAGACAAGGAATTGACTATGACGAAACCTTCTCACCAGTAGCAATGCTCAAGTCCATTCGAATTTTGTTTGCAATTGCAACTTACCATGACTACGAAATTTGGCAGATGGACGTAAAAACGACCTTCCTCAATGGGAAACTTGAGGAGGATGTGTATATAACACGACCAGAGGGATTTGTTTCAAAGGTTGGAACAAATCAAGTCTGTAAGCTACAACGATCCATTTATGGATTGAAGCAAGCTTCTCGTAGGTGGAACATCTGTTTTGATTAGACAATCAAAGAGTTTGATTTTATCAAAAATGAGAATGAACTGTGTGTGTACAAGAAGGTTAGTGGGAGCGTTGTTTTATTCCTCGTATTATATGTTGATGATATACTACTGATAGGGAATGATATTCCTATGCTACAATCAATTAAAATCTGGTTATCTAAACACTTCTCCATGAAGGACTTGGGAGAAGCATCCTATATTTTTGGGGATAAAGATCTATAGAGATAGATCTAAAAGGATGCTTGGCTTGTCCCAAGGAACGTACATTGACTTGATGCAAAAGAGGTTTACCATGGAAGATTCCAAAAGAGGTCTCATGCCGATGAGCCATGGAATACATCTCTCCAAGAAACATGCCCCAAAGACACCTGAGGAGAGAGACCGTATGAGTAAGATTCCTTATGCTACAGCAATAGGATCTATCATGTACGGTATGATATGTACTAGACTAGATGTCGATCATGCACTTAGTGTAACAAGCAGATATTAGTCGAATCTAGGAGAAGAACACTGGAAGGCAGTGAAAAATATCCTAAAGTACTTAAGAAGAACTAAAGATGTATTTCTTGTCTATGGTGGGTCTGAATTAAAACTAGAGGGCTTCACAGACTCAAGTTTTCAAATAGACCAAGATGACAGTAAATCCATTTCGGGGTATGTGTTTACCTTAAATGGTGGTGCAGTGAGTTGGAAGAGTTCCAAACAGCAAATAGTTGCTGATTCAGTGACAGAGGCAAATTACATAGCTATAAGTGAAGCTGCAAAGGAAGCTGTTTGGATGAAGAAGTGCATTACTGAACTTTGTGTGGTTCCTAGCATTACAGGACCAGTACCTTTATTCTGTGACAACACCAGAGCTGTTGCGCAGGCTAAGGAACTCGTGTCTCATTAGAAATCCAAACAAGTATTGCGGCAGTTTCATTTGATCAAAGAGATCATTGAAAGAGCAGACGTCACCCTAGAGCGTGTGGACTCTCAAGACAATATTGCAGATCCATTTACTAAAGCGTTAACACAACAGTAGTTTGATCGTCACATAGGGAAGATGGGTATGAGATACCACGGCGATTGACTTTAGTAAAAGTGGGAGATTGAAAGTAGTATGCATACAAGCCAATCATGTATGATGATAAAGCATATACTTTGTAATCAATCTTATTTATTTATTAATAAAAGAATTATTTATGAAAGACATTTATTATCAATATGGTGCTATTTTAATAATATATGATAAACACATAGTTTTAAATAATGCTTTTAGAATTATGATGAGACCATGCTTGTAAGACCCCAGATTTTATGAATAAAGATTTAAATTTCTCGAAATATTTTTTTGAATATTATGGTGTGGATTTGATATAATGTTATAGTTGTGGGTATTATTTATAAATTTTATAAAATATGCAAGTTGTTGTATTATATTCGATTGGTAGGGAAATATTCGTTTTCACAGGGAATATTCGTACAACGGCGCAATCATTGGTGGACCCCATAACGAAATTATTGTCAGATTGAGAAAATGACAAAAATATTTTTATTAAAAATAACGGTGGAAGTTTTACCGTTAATACTGTTGAACTATTCGGTAGTAAAAGTACAATAATACGCGTGGTTGCATAGTAGCACACGATATTGATTATTGATGCTTATGTGAGAAGTTACTCAATTTTGCTTATTTTATAGACCCCCATTTACCTATTTTTCAAAATAAGCGGTAGAAATTATTTAAAGGTGGGGCCCACATGTGGGGCCCATATGTGTTGAAAAACTGATTTTGGAAATGGGGGTGAGAGGAAGTTACGTAAAGGAGAGGTAAGATATATTTTAAAATATAATATGTGATGTGTGTGTGTCTATATATATATAATATAATGTGAGTGGAAGAATGGTAATATGATAGTGATAAGTGTAAGGTGGGTGTGTGTGATAGTGATGTGGGTGTTTGGAATATTAGTGGAGGATGGAGGAAAAGGTGGAGTGTATTATATATATATATATATATATTATATGTAGTGTGGGTAATATATGTATATATATAATTTTTGCATGTGAAATGATGGGGGTGGAGAAACAATCCTAAGGTTGTCGGGTGGAAGAATGGTTTTTCTTTGTTGCTTTATTGCATTATAACATGTGTTGTCTATTATATATACATTACATTTGGTTGCTTCGATCTTATTGGAGGAAGGCTTGACTTTTGCATCCGTAGGTTATAAAAATTTCATCTGTGAATTATTGCGTCTGTGATATTTTCCTTACACAGTGCCCTTCCATTCTTCTATAAATTGAAGCTCATTCCTTCATTATTTCTTACGAATTCACTGAAGCTCTAGAGAGAGAAATTATAGAGAGAAATAAGAAAAGTATTCTGCTACTTCCCTACTTATATATCCAGTTTCTTTTAAGGTAAGGGGTATTATTTCTTTTGTATTCATGAAGAGAACTTCTGTTATTCTATTCTTTATTATTCTGCTGGAATAACCAGTATACGCGGACTACCCTATACTTGGTGACATTCTTCTAATATTCCGTCTTTATTATTATTCTGTCGGAATATCCTTTCTGTGCGTTTACGTCGGACCTGGTTCCGTCTTTATTATTATTCTGTTGGAATATCCTGTCTGTGCGTTTACGCCGGACCTGGTTCCATCTTTATTATTCTGTTGTAACATCCTGTCGGTGCAAATTTTGCCCGACCTGGTTCAGTTACTTATTATTCTGTTGGAATAACTTGTCTATACGAAGTACCGCATGCATGATGATTTCTTTTGTTATTCCATTCGTTATTATACTCGGTTGGTTAAAGTTTTGACTTCTATACTCCATGAAATTAGTGGAATATCCTTGATATTTGCGCTTCATCCAATATATTTTCATAGAAATATTCTTCTGAGCATTCTTAAATTTTACTGCACAAAGCAGTATCATGTTGACAATTGGAACGTTATTGGTGCCTGGATTAATTAATTCTTGAACATGTTTTATTGAATTCTTATATCATTGTCATCATCCTCATGTTTATATTTTGTTGAAAGTCATCTGTGGCATGTAGTGCATAGATGGACTTGGTATGATTATAACCATGGATTATTCGGTGTAATCATGACCGTAATGTTACAAGTGATGTGGTAAAAGTCCTCATTGGCCCGTAGTGCATTGATGGACAGTTGTTGGCATGATCTTGACCATTGATGAATATAGGAATATCCTTGGCCCGTAGTGCATGAATTATTTATGGTTGTGATACTAATGAATATCCTTGGCCGTAGTGCAGGGATGATGTGGATTATTTATTAAGCTGAGTCCCAGCGACAAAAGTGATGAAAAACTTTTTAAATCATAAATGATAGTAGATTTTATTTTCTACTTGACTCTTCTAATGGATTGCCTGTTCCGCTGCAGTTAAACTTTATATTCATTATATTTTATAAGTTTAACATTGTTGAAGGCTAACGATAAATTATTCTGCATTATCTTAGTCATAATATTTCTTACTGGGCTAGTTGAGCTCACCCTTTCTTTCATTGTTCTCTTCAGAAAATGAGAACGTAGCTGGGACTAGTCGGGGAATAGAGTGATGGTCCTAGATGGTGCATTAGTAGTCCTCACTATTATGTGAAATAGTGTGATAATAATTGTAATGAGGACTCCTTTTGAGTTTTTATACTCTCTAGTAGACAATATTTGTATTCAAACTCACAAGTTATGTTAGGTCGTATTGTACACGACAGTTCTATTATTAAGTTGTATTTGAATTTTGTACCATGTATCTGACGACTCAAGATGGGTGATGTATACCTATTTTGGGGGCGTCACAGTTGGTTTCAAAGCTTAGGGATATGATCCCTGGCTACGATGTGAGACCAGAACTAGGAGGGGAGAGACTGGGAATTCCTTTGCTTGTATGACCTACCTAAATTTATTTGGTATTTAATTGGTCGGTCAGAGTATAGGGATAATATGTGATATGTTATTTAACCCTTGTTTTGTGGCAGTATTTGAAAATGACAGCTGAAAATGTCAATAATGGAGTGAATGAGACCATGGAGACAACTCTAATCACCAACCACGATAATGTAATATCAGGCGAATAAGGAATTATAGATATCCATGGGGTGAGGGAAGAATTAATAGTTGCACCTGAGCTAGTCGCAGAGGTAGCAGCTGAGAGTGAGGAAGAAGAGGAACCTGGGGAGAATTTATTAGAAGAAATTTTTGATCAAAATGTAGAACTGCAAGATCGTATTTGTGAGTTAGAAGAACAGGTTGAAGAACGGCAAGTGATCGTGGAACAAAGGGATGCAACAATTCAAAATTGTGTTACCCGATAGGTGATGCTCGAACAAAATCACGCTTTGGTAGAGTGTTAGATATTAAGGTTGGAATCTGAGATTCAAATATCAAGGATCAGCTGAAAGAAGAAACAACTGAACGAGTGAGAATGAAGGATGCCTGGGCAAAAGCCGCACGACATGTTGATATTGTAGAAAGAGACGTCCAATCCGAAAAGGCTAAAATAGATGATATACATTTCTCTTTTTGGACAGCAATTGGAAGAACCCAACATCTAGTTTTGAGTTACCCTGTACAGAGTGGTCAATCTCAATTCGATATGGATCGAAGATTGATGATTCAGATCATGAATCAGGAGTACGATGAAGTAGTTGAGGGTGGAATATGCCCTATAGAAAAGTAAATTTCAACGATAGTGATGACACCAAATGCTACCCCAGACAAGTCAAAGCCGGGTAGTTCAACGGAGAGCAGTTTTCATGACTTCCCAACAAGTGAGGAACCCAAATGAGGTTATCACGAGTAAGCTTATCATAATATCTAGCGAAGTCTATACCGTGTTAGATACCGGTTCTACTCACTCTTTTATTTCACCTAGTTGTGTTCAATGTTTGAAGTTAACTCCGGAGAAGTTAGACTTTGATATATCTGTTTAAACTCAGTTGGGAGAAACCTTCGTTACCTCCACTATTTATAAATCTTGTTCAATTCAATACTTTCACGTTACTTGTCAATTGTATCTCTTTGAAAATACTTTCCTTTGATGTGATTTTAAGAATCGATTGATTAATTACTCATCATGCTTTTTGTAAGGTTGTTAGCTTTTGTACTCCTAACCAACCTGTTATGCGAATTCAAAGTAACCAAACCACTAAAGTCAATCATTGTCATATCAAGCCATAAGTAAAGAGCCCCGATCCTTTTGTTGTTGACTTCCTTGTGTGGAATGCATCGAAGCCAGACTTTTCGTAGGAGACGTTGTGAATGACGATGGCAAGTTGATAGGTATCAATGTGACGTGTTATCCACGTCTTGGATAAGAGTCACTATTTTGAATGATATTTCTATCGTTAATAAAATTCCTGATGTATTCCTGAAAACTTCCTAGCCTACCTCTAGAGCGTGAAATCTAATTTTGTATTGACCCCAGTACAAAACTCATTTCTTAAAGCCTCAAATATTTCTTCACTCAAAAGGAACTCAACATGCGACAACGACGTTGGCTTAAACTGTTGAAAGATTATGATCATACCATCCAATACCATCCTAGAAAAGCGAACGTGGTAGCTGACGCATTGAGTGGAAGATCATATGTAGGTACGAGTACGATATTGTCAACGCAAAGGCCCATTTTGTGTGACTTGCAAAGGATGGAGATAGAGTTAAAGACTCCAGGGACCCATGTGATGATGGCGAATATACGAGTAGAATCGACTTTAATCGATAAAGTTAAAGCTGCTCAAGCTACAGACCTGGAGCTGATGTGTATGAGGAAGAAAGTGCAAGAAGGTGCTATGCCGGAAGCAATAATCGATGAAGAAGGAATACTTCGAGTTAACTCCAGACTTTGTGTTCCTAACGACCTTGATTTAAAGTATAAAATCATGATGGGGGCACACAACACACCGTTTGCAATCCATCTTGGGAGTACCGAAATGTATCGTGATCTTCATCATACATTTTGGTGGAGCAATATGAAGAGAGAGATAGTGTTGTTTATCTCAAAGTGTCTAACTTGTCAACGAGTCAAGGCGGAACATCAAGTACCAAAAGGCCCATTGCAACCACTTGAAATTACAGAATGGAAGTGGGAGCACATTACCATGGATTTCGTTACTGGTCTTCCCAAGGTTTCTCAAGGCATAGATGCAATTTGGGTCATTGTTGATAGATTGACCAAGTCTGCTCATTTCTTACCAATACGAGAAACTTATACACTTGAACGTCTTGCTCGTATTGTAAGACTGCATGGTATGCCAGTATCCATAGTTGGTGATCGAGACCTAAGATTCACTTTAAGATTTTGGGTTAGTTTGTAAAAAACTATGGGCACGAATTTATAATTTAGTTCGGCATATCATCCTCAGACGGACAGACAATCAGAGAGGACTATTCAAACTCTTGAAGAATTATTAAGACTCTGTGTCCTTGACTTCAAGAGAAGTTGGGACAAGTTCTTACCATTAGTGGAGTTTTCCTACAATAACAGTTATCAAGCAAGTATTGGCATGGCTCCATTCTAAGCGTTGTATGGAAGAAAGTGTCGTTCTCCAGTATGCTGGGATGAGGTGGGTGAAGTAACGTTGTTGGGACCGGAGTTGGTACGTATGACTACGGAAAAGATTCAAACGATCCGACAACGTATAAAAACCTCACAAGATCGACAAAAGAGTTATGCTAATCTTCATCGAAAGGACGTGGAATTTGATATGGGAGATCATGTGTTGTTACGTGTTGCTCCATGGAAAGGAGTTACAAGATTTGGAAAGAGAGGAAAGCTCAATCCTCGATTCATTGGCCCTTTTTTAATCCTCGATCGGGTAAGAACTGTAGCTTATAGACTCGCTTTACCGCCAAGTATGTCTCGTGTTTATAACATTTTTCACATATCCATGTTACGTAAATATGTGGAAGACCCGAACCACATTATTGAGTTAGAACTAGACGAAATAGCAGATGGTTTAACGTATGAACATGTACCTGTTAAAATCTTGGAATATATTCTACGCTTAAAGGTTATACCTCAAGAGTTAGAATCTAACGAAGTGACCTCATTTGTTCAGTATACCAGGTACGTACGTAAATTTCGAGGGCGAAATTCCATAAGGAGGGGAGATTGTGAGACCCCAGATTTTATGAATAAAGATTTAAATTTCTCGAAATATTTTTTTGAATATTATGGTGTGGATTTGATATAATGTTATAGTTGTGGGTAGTATTTATAAATTTTACAAAGAATGCAAGTTGTTGTATTATATTCGATTGGTCGGTGAATATTCGTTTTAGCAGAGAATATTCATACAATGGCGCAATCATTGGTGGACCCCACAATGGAATTATTGTTGGATTGAGAAAACGACAAAATTATTTTTATTGAAAATAACGGCGGAAGTTTTACCGTTAATATTGTTGAACTACTCGGTAGTAAAAGTACAGTAATACGCGTGGTTGCATAGTAACACACGGTATTGATTATTGATGCTTATGTGAGAAGTTACTCAATTTTACTTATTTTATAGACCCCCATTTACCTATTTTTCAAAATAAGTAGTAGAAATTATTTAAAGGTGGGGCCCACATGTGGGGGCACATGTGGGGCCCATATGTGTTGAAAAACTCATTTTTGAAATGGGGGTGAGAGGAAGTTACGTAAAGGAGAGGTAAGACACATTTAAAAATATAATAAGTGATGTGTGTGTGTGTGTGTGTGTGTGTATATATATATATATATATATATATATAATTTTTGCATGTGAAATGATGGGGGTGGAGAAACAATCCTGAGGTTGTCGGGTGGATGAGTGGTTTTTCTTTGTTGATTTATTGCATTATAACATGTGTTGTCTATTATATATACATTACATTTGGTTGCATTGATCTTGTTGGAGGAAGGCTTGACTTTTGCATCCGTAGGTTATAAAAATTTCATCCGTGAATTATTGCGTCTGTGATATTTTCCTTATACAGTGCCCTTCCATTCTTTTATAAATAGAAGCTCATTCCTTCATTATTTCTTACGAATTCACTGAAGCTCTAGAGAGAGAAATTATAGAGAGAAATAAGAAAAGTATTCTGCTACTTCCCTACTCTTATATCCAGTTTCTTTTACGGTAAGGGGTATTATTTCTTTTGTATTCATGAAGAGAACTTCTGTTATTCCATTCTTTATTATTCTGCTGGAATAACCAGTATACGCGGACTACCCTATACTTGGTGACATTCTTCTAATATTCCGTCTTTATTATTATTCTATCGAATATCCTGTCGGTACGTTTACGCCGGACCTGGTTCTATCTTTATTATTATTCTGTTGGAATATCCTGTCTGTGCGTTTACGCCGGACCTGGTTCCGTCTTTATTATTCTGTTGTAACATCCTGTCGGTGCGAATTTCACCCGACCTGGTTCCGTTACTTATTATTCTGTTGGAATAACCTGTCTATGCGAAGTACCGCATGCATGATAATTTCTTTTGTTATTCCATTCGTTATTATACTCGGTTGGTTAAAGTTTTGACTTCTATACTCCATGAAATTAGTGGAATATCCTTGATATTTGCGCTTCATCCAGTATATTTTCATGGAAATATTCTTCTAAGCATTCTTAAATTTTAATGTACAAAGCAGTATCATGTTGACAATTTGGACGTTATTGGTGCCTGGATTAATTAATTCTTGAACTTGTTTTATTGAATTCTTATATCATTGTCATCATCCTCATGTTTATATTTTGTTGAAAGTCATCTGTGGCATATAGTGCATAGATGGACTTGGTATGATTATAACCAGGGATTATTCGGTGTAATCATGACCGTAATGTTACAAGTGATGTGGTAAAAGTCCTCATTGGCCCGTACTGCATTGATGGACAGTTGTTGGCATGATCATGACCATTGATGAATATAGGAATATCCTTGGCCCGTAGTGCATGAATTATTTATGGTTGTGATACTAATGAATATCCTTGGCCGTAGTGCAGGGATGATGTGGATTATTTATTAAGCTGAGTCCCAGCGATAAAAGTGATGAAAAACTTTTTAAATCATAAAAGATAGTAGATTTTATTCTCTACTTGACTCTTCTAATGGATTGCATGTTTCGCTGCAGTTAAACTTGATATTCATTATATTTTATAAGTTTAACATTATTGAAGGCTAACGATAAATTATTCTGCATTATCTTAGTCATAATATTTTTTACTGGGCTAGTTGAGCTCACCCTTTCTTTCACTGTTCTCTTCAGGAAATGAGAACGTAGCTAGGACTAGTCGGGGAATAGAGTGATGGTCCTAGATGGTGCATTAGTAGTCCTCACTATTCTGTGAAATAGTGTGATAATAATTGTAATGAGAACTCCTTTTGAGTTTTTATACTATCTAGTAGACAATATTTGTATTCAAACTCACAAGTTATGTTAGGTCGTATTGTACACGACAATTGTATTATTAAGTTGTATTTGAATTTTGTACCATGTATCTGACGACTCAAGATGGGTGATGTATACCTATTTTGGGGGCGTCACAGTTGGTTTCAAAGCTTAGGGATATGATCCCTGGCTACGATGTGAGACCAGAACTAGGAGGGGAGAGACTGGGAATTCCTTCGCTAGTATGACCTACCTAAATTTATTTGGTATTTAATTGGTCGGTCAGAGTATAGGGATAATATGTGATATGTTATTTAACCCTTGTTTTGTGGCAGTATTTGAAAATGACAGCTGAAAATGTCAACAATAGAGTGAATGAGACCATGGAGACACCTCTAATCACCAACCACGATAATGTAAAATTAGGCGAATAAGAAATTAGAGATATCCATGTGGTGAGGGAAGAATTAATAGTTGTACCTGAGCTAGTCGCAGAGGTAGCAGCTGAGAGTGAGGAAGAAGAGGAACCTGAGGAGAATTTATTAGAAATTTTTTTTGATCAAAATGTAGAACTGCAAGATCGTATTCGTGAGTTAGAAGAACAGGTTGAAGAACGGCAAGCGATCGTGGAACAAAGGGATGCAATAATTCAAAATTGTGTTACCCGATAGGTGATGCTCGAACAAAATCACGCTTTGGTAGAGTGTAAGATATTAAGGTTGGAATCTGAGATTCAAATATCAAGGATCAGCTGAAAGAAGAAACAACTGAACGAGTGAGAATGAAGGATGCCTGGGTAAAAGCCGCACGACATGTTGATATTGTAGAAAGAGACGTCCAATCCGAAAAGGCTAAAATAGATGATATACATTTCTCTTTTTGGACAGCAATTGGAAGAACCCAACATCTAGTTTTGAGTTACCCTGTACAGAGTGGTCAATCTCAATTCGATATGGATCGAAGATTGATGATTCAGATCATGAATCAGGAGTACGATGAAGCAGTTGAGGGTGGAATATGCCCTATAGAAAAGTTAATTCCAATGATAGTGATGACACCAAATGCTACCCCAGACAAGTCAAAGTCGGGTAGTTCAACGGAGAGCAGTTGTCATGACTTCCCAACAAGTGAGGAACCCAAATGAGGTTATCACGAGTAAGCTTATCATAATATCTAGCGAAGTCTATACCGTGTTAGATACCGGTTCTATTCACTCTTTTATTTCACCTAGTTGTGTTCAATGTTTGAAGTTAACTCCGGAGAAGTTAGACTTTGATATATCTGTTTAAACTCAGTTGGGAGAAACCTTCGTTACCTCCACTATTTACAAATCTTGTTCAATTCAATATTTTCAAGTTACCTGTCGATTGTATCTCTTTTAAAATACTTTCCTTTGATGTGATTTTAAGAATCGATTGGTTAACTACTCATCATGCTTTTTGTAAGGTTGTTAGCTTTCATACTCCTAATCAACCTGTTATGCGAATTCAATGTAACCAAACCACTAAAGTCAATCATTGTCATATCAAGCCATAAGTAAAGAGCCCCGATCCTTTTGTTGTTGACTTCCTTGTGTGGAATGCATCGAAGCCAAACTTTTTGTAGGAGACGTTGTGAATGACGATGACAAGTTGATAGGTATCAATGTGACGTGTTATCCAAGTCTTGGATAAGAGTCACTGTTTTGAATGATATTTCTATCGTTAATAAAATTCCTGATGTATTCCTGAAAACTTCCTAGCCTACCCCTAGAGCGTGAAATCGAATTTTGTATTGACCCCAGTACAAAACTCATTTCTTAAAGCCTCAAATATTTCTTCCCTCAAAAGGAACTCAACATGCGACAACGACGTTGGCTTGAACTGCTGAAAGATTATGATCATACCATCCAATACCATCCTGGAACATCGAACGTGGTAGCTGACGCATTGAGTATAAGATCGTATGCAGGTACGAGTACGATATTTTTAACGCAAAGGCCCATTTTGTGTGACTTGCAAAGGATGGAGATAGAGTTAAAGACTCCAGGGACCCATGTGATGATGGCGAATATACGAGTAGAATCGACTTTAATCGATAAAGTTAAAGCTGCTCAAGCTACAGACCTTGAGCTGATGCGTATGAGGAAGAAAGTGCAAGAAGGTGCTATGCCGGAAGCAATAATCGATGAAGAAGGAATACTTCGAGTTAACTCCAGAATTTGTGTTCCTAACGACCTTGATTTAAAGTATAAAATCATGATGGAGGCGCACAACACACCGTTTGCAATCCATCATGGGAGTACCGAAATGTATCGTGATCTTCGTCATACATTTTGGTGGAGCAATATGAAGAGAGAGATAGCGTTGTTTATCTCAAAGTGTCTAACTTGTCAACGAGTCAAGGCGGAGCATCAAGTATCAAAAGGCCCATTGCAACCACTTGAAATTCCAGAATGGAAGTGGGAGCACATTATCATGGATTTCGTTACTGGTCTTCCCAAGGTTTCTCAAGGCATATAGATGCAATTTGGGTCATTATTGATAGATTGACCAAGTCTGCTCATTTCTTACCAATACGAGAAACTTATAGACTTGAACGTCTTGCTCGTATTGTAAGACTGCATGGTATGCCAGTATCCATAGTTGCTGATCGAGACCCAAGATTCACTTTAAGATTTTGGGTTAGTTTGTAAAAAGCTATGGGCACAAATTTACGATTTAGTTCGGCATATCATCCTCAGACGGACGAACAATCAAAGAGGACTATTCAAACTCTTGAAGATTTATTAAGACTTTGTGTCCTTGACTTCAAGGGAAGTTGGGACAAGTTCTTACCATTAGTGGAGTTTTCCTACAACAACAGCTATCAAGCAAGTATTGATACATACGTTTCTTGCTCATTGGATGAGAATGATTGATCTCATGATCATTTATGTGGAGACACTAAAGCAAGTATGTAGGTGCTTATTAGATAATAAGTTCATTGAACGTGACTCGCTAAGGAATACCTAATGGAGTTTTACTTGTCTGTCAATAGGAAATCATGTAGTGATAGTAGTACAAATGATCCTTAGACTTGAGATCATCATAGTATCTGATATATAATGAATTACAATTTGACTTATTCCTTAAGACTCTTAGAGTATATCAAAGGGTATGCTTGGATGTAATAAGTTATATATGGAGATAATGAATGATCAATAAAGAATCTACCACTTCTAGTAAAAGAAGAGAAATGTCATATGTGATTCAATAAATGACAACCCAGGAATCCTTGGCCAAGGTGGAATGAAATTAGAAAGTAGTTTCTTATTTGCATTCATTAGGAGTTGTGCATTTAGGAATCGAAATACATATAATTAAATAAAATAAGACTTGACAGTAATTACATATCTTATATTTAATTGGGACATTGTATGGAGGAAGGATAGAATTATACGGTAACTATTAACTCAAAGGTTCTTTTATGATTAATGTTGAAAACTATATTATCTAAAAAGTCGTTGATCGTTATGGAGGCTTATCCCTATTGTAGAATAAATATTATTTATTTAAATAAATTAATCGTTTAATTTATGTATTTAAATAAGATTAAAATTGTTCTAATTGATTTATTCACAACCGGTTTAATATGGAGAACCTAAATGGTCACACCATAAAATGAAGAATAATTATTTAAGAAGTTAATGACATAATCGTAATAATATGTTAAGTATATTTAATTTAATCTATGGTGATAGAATAAATTAAATAGCTTAATATTTATTATTTAATAGTTTAAAAATATTAAATATAAATTAATAAGAGGAGTCTTATTAATATTATTACAATTATTATTATTTTAGTTTCTAAAAGAGTTTATGAATTAATTTAATATAAGTACTTTCATTTATTCCTAATAGGATTAGGAGGGAAAAATTAGTTAAAAGAGTTTAATTAATTATCCCTAATAAGATTAGGGAGCCCATTTAATTAAAATAGTTTAATTAAATAAATAATACCTTATTTTAATTAAATAGGGTTACCTGATATCTTTATAAGGGGAGTCTTATATCAGATATTAGATATACATAATTCCAAAAGTTGGAGAGTATGACCCCTTTTTCTATAGAGATAAGAAAAACTAGGGTTAAAGCCAATACACCCTTCTTCTTGAAAATTATTCTTCCTTGGTTGATCACCTCTAGATGCCATACACTTGGGTGGATATTATTGATCAAAGGAAGGAATCTACCCAGAGATTCAAGGAGATCGCGGAGAAGTAGTAGGTGAACTCGTACCTGTGGAAGCTCGTATCTACAAGGGTATGATTCCATAACTTCTTGTTATTTGTTTTAATTAATAATATGCATAAAGGATGATTCGCGTAATTGGTTTGTGAAAATTTTTAAAATCTGATTTTATTTTGCTTCCGCTATTTTTGCAATTTGATTGCTACTTTGATTTTCATAAAACCTTATAAATAGAAATATCAATCCAATTTCATGTAGAAGTCTTCCAAAATATGCATTTAGAAACTTTCCAAAAATCCAAGATTTCCCAATTTTTTCGCTCAAATTCGCTGGGGCGAATTTCCATTTACTACTGCGACATCCTTTGGTAAAGCGAGCATAACCTTTGATCCTGGAGGAGTTATGGGGCCTGCTATCTATCAAAACGAAGATATCGATGAGATCTACAACTTTCATTTTTTGAGAAGTAACAAATTCTGGCTGCATCAAGGTCAAAATCTGGCTCTAAGTGACTGCTGTGTAAATTGCAACTTCCAAACTTTGAGATTCAACGTTCGTTTAGTAAAAAGATCATAACTTTTTCATATGAACTCCGATTGGGACGATTCAAGATGTTCCGAAAAGCTAAGGAAGAGCTATACAATAAAATCCAAGTTCCAAGCCAAGACCATGCATCCAACTTAATTCTAAAAACCTTGCAATTTTTCCTTTTTCTTCATTTCAACTCCAATTCTTCCTGAAATCATTAAACATATTAACAAGCTCATATACACATGAAACATGCAATAAAACTAAACATAAATGAATCAAAATAAATGAATAATATGTACTCATCAAATTCCCCCACACTTAGCCTTTTTACACATCCTCGTCTAAACCAAAAGTTTGATTTCCAGAAAAATTTTATTCAACAATTATGTCAAAAAAATTTAAGGTACAAATCATTATTATCAACACTAAATTTGCAAAAATCTAATCAACGCCTTATCAATCAACTCACAATTACCAACCTTACCATTTCACCAATGAATTTCATTAAATCTAGCCCTAGCCACATAAGTAACTTTCCCAAAATCATCATACTTACTCAACTTAGTTACCATGGAGCAAAAACCGTGCACACTGACTCACAACCAATAACAAATTTTTCTTGCTTTTTAAGTTTTTTTTTTCATAGAACCTTCTTTTTAGCACAGATGAATGTATTTTTATACTTCTTTTTTTTCATATATATTTTTTTCTTTTCTTTACATGTGCAATGTCTCCTTTTCTTAGGCTTTTCAAAGTTACCCATTAGCGAACTTTCCACCAACGAAACTATTAGCCCTAGATAACAATAACTCTGATATCCAAAATTCTCCTTAGATTATCACTGTATGAAACAAGCTCTTCACCAGATTCTAACTAGCATACAACCTATAACAAGCTCTCTAGATTTAATATGATAGAAGCATTAAGAAATAGAGAAATAGGCTAATCCAAGCAACAAACACATAAGCTCGATTTGTTTAATTTGTTTTCTAATAATCTTAGCAATAACCAAAAGCTTGTCCATAATTATTATTACCAAGTTGCTACTTATGATGAAGACATATATCAATTACACGTAATACCAATCTTAATCTACCAGATGATAATGATCAAACTAATTTAATTGGCCATATTAAATTAATTAGATCAATTAACATGCAATCAATGAAAACAGATTATCAGAAGAAATTTCACACAAGAAGGAATAAATAATAATATTATTCAATTAATCAATTACTTGTAATAAGGATTCACCTCCCTTTAGAACTGAATACCAAGAACTAGCCTGACATGCTCTTGAGTCTGCACTCCAATAGATGGTAGTTGATAATTGAATGAATAAAATCCTGACTAGCATTCTCTATTTATAGTGCTAGATAGAGTCCTAAATCCTATGGGAAGTAGAAATCCAAATCCTAAAAAGAATTACAAATCATAACTAGTTTCCATTAAGAAATATAATTCAATTTAGAAATAAATCTTAGTCTAAAGAAAATCCTAAAGCTAATAGAAATATCAATCCAATTTCATGTAGAAGTCTTCCAAAATCTGCAATTAGAAACTTTCCAAAAATCCAAGATTTCCCAATTTTTTCGCTCAAATTCGCTGGGGCGAATTTCCATTTCCTGCTGCGACGTCCTTTGGTAAAACGAGCATAACTTTTGATCCAGGTGGAGTTACGGGTCCTGCTACCTATCAAAACGAAGATATCGATGAGATCAACAAATTTCATTCTTTGAGAAGTAACAGATTCTAGCTGCATCAAGGTCGAAATCTGGCTCCAAGTGACTACTGTGTGAATTGCAACTTCCAAACTTTGAGGTTTAACGTTCGCTTAGTAAAAAGATCATAACTTTTTTTATATGAACTCCGATTTGGACGATTCAAGATGTTCCAGAAAGTTAAGAAAGAGCTATACAATAAAATCCAAGTTCCAAGCCAAGACCATGCATCCAACTTAATGCTAAAAACCTTGCAATTTTCCTTTTTTCTTCATTTCAACTCCAATTCATCCTGAAATCGTTAAACACATTAATAAGCTCATATACACATGAAACATGTAATAAAACTAAACATAAAGGAATCAAAATAAATGAATAATATGCACTCATCACTTATTCGTTTTAGGTTTTGTGATTCGTGATCTGGGTAGGAATACATCGGTTCACCATGTGTAGTCATTGAGAGCTTGTACTTAATTCATTATTGCTTTTAATTCATATAGACATATAGTGAGTTAGGTAATTTTGATGTTTACATGAATTTTATCAATTTGTGGATTTTTGTATAATTTGGACATAGTACATCGAAAGATGGTTATGTTACACTTTTGTGCTCTGGACTAGCTGTCCATATTAAATAATTAGACATAACAAGAGGCATACATGTTGGATGAAACATTAAATGAAATTAGGATCCCATATTTCTCCAACTTGATTATCGTACTTTTAGTATTTAGTATTTTTGTGTTAAAATAGATACCAATTCACTTATTATTTGATCGTTTGAGAAAATAGTAATAGCGATAAGGTTGATGCATGATAGCATAGATTTATTCACCTTTCTCCGTGGGATCGACACTTTCTTACTCTGCACTACTTGTTGACCCATGTATACTTGCATGAGTTAGAGTCCATTTTGTTAAACTAAAAAGGAGGCAACAAGTTTTTGGCTCCGTTGTCGGGGAAGAGTGTTTAATTTTATTACCGTCGTCATTAATAAAAGCTAGATTTGTTTGACTTAAACAATTCTTATCTTATCTTATTTCTGTTTTATATTTGTTTTCATTTTAGGTACTTGTGCATAGTATATGCGCACTCGATCGTCACATCCTGAGTTGATTCCTGCACAGGAAAATATCAACGATAGTACTTGGAGATCGAGAGCACGTAAGAATAAACAAGTGGATACTGATACTTCAACATCCAACATTGCAGAAGAGCCTCGAGAAGAGCATCATAGAGCCTTAAGGGATTATTCAATGCCCAAGATCAATGAGTTGCAGTCGAGCATAATAAGGCCAGTTATAGTAGCAAACACCTTCGAGATTAAGTCGGGAACAATACAAATGGTCCAGAATATGGTTCAATTTAGAGGTGCTGTTGTAGATGACCCGAATGAACATTTGTTGAACTTCAAAGAGATATATGACACCTTTAAGTACAATAGGGTGTCAGAAGATACAATTAGGCTCTGACTATTTCCATTCTCTTTACGGGATAAGGCGAGAAGCTGGCTCCATTCATTACCACCGGGGTCAATCGCTATATGGGAGGACTTAGCACCGAAGTTCTTAGCCAAATTCTTTCCTATGGCTAAGACTACAAAAATGAGAACGACGATTTCCCAATTTAAGCAACAACAGGGTGAATCACTGTATGAAGTCTAGGAACGCTATAAGGAAATGTTAAGGAAATGTCCCCATCATGGAATGTCGGATTGGATGGTAATAAACACTTTTTATAATGAATTGGGTTGGCAGTCAAGGCCGATAGTAGATGTTGCAGTAGGAGGAGCTTTATGGGCTAAAAGTTATAAAGAGGCTTATGATCTGATCGAGACAATGGCAGCAAATGATTTTCAGAATCCTACGGCTAGGATGTTATAGCCTAAAGTTGCGGGGTTGTTAACGGTGGATGCATTACAGCGTTATCAGCTTAGATGGCAGCTATGTCAAAGAAGATTGATTCTTTAGCAGAGAGCAAGGTCAAACCAGTTGACTATATATGCGAAATATGTGCGGGGCCACATCAAACGGACAAGTGTGCTATCAGTTCAGAGTCAGTGCAGTTTGTTAGCAACTACCAAAAGCCTCAGAATTAATTCCATAATTCTTACCACCCCAACAATAGTAACCATCCCAATTTCAGCTGGAACAACAATCAAAACAATCAACAACAACATCATCCACTACCTGCAACTCAGACAGAAAAGAAGTCAGAAATGGAGGAGATGATGCTCAAGTATATGGGTAATACTGATGTTATGATCAAGAGCCAAGCAGTGGCTATAAAGAATTTAGAGACTCAGATAGGCCAGATGGCAAATACATTGAACAATAGACCACACGGGTCTTTGCCAAGTAATAAGGAAACAAATCCAAGAAGGGAAGGAAAGGAGCAGTGTCAGGCCATTACACTTAGATCAGGGAAGCAAATGGCAGAGAATTTATGACAACCTGAAAAATCGGATTGTCCAGAATTTAAGTTTAAAGAATTAGTTGTTAATAAAATAAATTTTTATTAATACTATTCTATGCTATGTGTTTATTAATCGTTCTAGAACTAGGATGGTTATAAAATGGGATGATTCTGGCTATGAGCTAGACTGAACGAGTAAGAATTTTCAAGACGAAAATGAAATTTTTTCGGGAATAAAAATATTTCTGAGGAAAAAGACGAAATATGTACTATTCACCCGATGAAACCTAAGGGTTAGGGTTTGAATAACCTAAGCCTTTCCGAGAGTTCGGTATGTCGAAATGACATACCGTCGAAAGATTTGACGATAATATATCGTGAAAAGTTAAGTAAGCCGATAAAAGTTTTCTCGAAAAACGTGTAGAAATCGGACGAAATAAAAACGACGAAAAGTATTGTTATGTACTTTTCATTCGTTTAGCTACGTTAGGGGAACACGTGAAGGAAAACGCTTATCATCAAAAAGTGTTTTTTAATTTTTTGGAGATCCGAAGAATGCGTAAAAGTTAGACTGTAAAGGAAAGACGAAATATCTAAAAATATTTAGATTCCGAGAATCGCAGTTTTTAAAACCGTCGGACGAATTCTACAAGACGGAAGCACAAAGCTTGCAAGGGAAGCTTCATAAATAGTAAGGAGGTGGGAATAGTAAGGAGGTGTGAATAGTAAGGCAGATTAGCCAAATGACTAAAACGCCCCTAGCCTTGAAAATCTATAAAAGGTTAACTCATTTGTTGGTGATTTTGAAATCACCAATACTTGAGAGAGAGAGAGAGAGAGAGAGTTCGGATGAAGAGGAAAAGAAAGAGGAAAATCTAGTCCGAGTGCACGCTTTGTCCAACGAAGGAAGATTAAAGAAGAAAGGTAATTCAAAACCTAACCCTAAGTAAATTTTCTTTAAGTTTTCAATGTTAAAAACATAGCTTAATGAGAATAAGAAATAAAAGATGTTAAGAATGATTTCATATGGTTGAAATCATGGGAAAATAAAGAAATAAAAATTAGAAGTTATTTTATAAATTTCTTAAGGAAGTATAAGATTCGTAATGAATTTTAGTGATCCGAAAGAATCATATGAGCGATTCGGTGTAAGAAGTGAGGAATGGTGTTTTATAACACCAAATTCCAAGAAAAGTGAAATCATAATCAAAATATCGATTAAAAACGAAGAAAAAACGAATAAAGCGAAAAATACGGAAAACGTTGTTGATGGACAAATTTAAAACCATCGTAGATATAACTTGTTATTGATGGACTAGTTTAAAACCATCGCGTATAAATTAGTTGCTTATTGCTTGGTTAGGAATGGTAGAAACGTTCATGAAGAATGGATTAAACTTAGTTATAACGAAGTTATGACAAAAATTTTGTAAAAGACGAACGAGAAATAGAAAGTGTGTAAATGAAACCAAGTTGGTAGGGTTTCATAAGAATGTAAGAAAACGTAAAAAACGTGAGTCGTGGACTCAAGAACAAAAGAGTTCTGAGTTCGGATGACCGAATTACGGACGAATGAACGAAGAACGTTAATAACGTAAAATGAACGAATGATGAAGATTAATGTGACGCCTCCAAATTTAGGTACTTGAAACCCGATCTCGGTGCTTCACGATACCATTTCTATGAGCAGAATAATACTAATAATAATAATAATATAGATACCAAACTTAATTTACATAAATCAAAGTTTAAATCACAGGTACGTGACCTTTAAACATTCATTACATCATAGGTAATAAATATCATTATGTTAATAAAGTTTAACTATTATAAAGAATATTATAAAGCTTATTCGACTAGCTTTTCTTCCCCCTTGTTCTAGCCTGAACCTTCAGGTTGATCATACTTAGCTGAAAACATTTAAATTAAAGCAAGAATGAGCATTTGAGTACCCAACAAGTAATAACAATAATAAATATTATTTGAAAGGATTAAATATTTTCTTTGAACGACACTTCTACAACGAATCAACAGTTGTGAAGTAGGCTGAACTAATACTAACAACATATCAATTCTATATCAAATTTTTGAAACTACGTATTGACTATAAATGGAGATCAGTCGATAGACTATGAACGTTGTTTTCTAATTTTGAAAAGGCTAAACAGAACTTCATCTGTAAACCGTCATAACTTACAGGCACAGGGGTGATCAGCCCGTTATGCCCTGTATTGATCAATACTACATGTAAGAATGAGATTATCGTTCATCTTATCCGCCTTTGGCACACAAAAGTTTCCCATGTACGGGATGTTCATACTTAGTCGGGAATCCGAACCAAAATAATCTGGTTGGATACAATAAAGTTCTATCTTGTTCAACAATATTTTTCATTTTATATTTAGCCGAATCAAATAGCCTAGACGGCTTTTAAGTCAACGTATACATACTGGAAACTAATTAGTATGTATCAAACATGTGATTAAATACAATGATTATTTAAGTGAGGACACTTGTCTAACCATACTTAGAAATTAACGAACAAAATAAATATCTAGATTGTACAATAGTATTGTATTGATAAACAAAGATTGGATACATAATCGATAATAATAGAGTTAATAATCTGACACAATAATAGTATAATTCTGAAACATTCTTACTCATGTCCATTGCATAAAAGAAATGCAAAGTTTGTAACAATCCAGATTTTAATTATAATTTTAAATATTTATTGAATTATATAAATATTTAATGGATGTGTTTATCGTTGAATAAATATTTAAAGTTGATTTGATTTGATTTGGTTATTTATTTGTTAAATAAATAATTAATGAATTAAGGAAATTAATTATTATGAGATAATATTCTAATTTAATTTAATAATTAAGTTAGAGAGTTTATACTGATTAAATGATTTATTAAATAAATTGTTATGAGTATTATTAAATAGAGTGTGACAAATAACTATATTGTAAATGAGTTATTAAAATAAAGGAGTTTAATTTAGTTTTACCCAAACAAGGCTTAAGAATATTTATTCTTTAATTTTAAAGGGTTTCGCCAAACGGAGCCTTATGGCTTTTGGATTTCTTTTGAATTTTGAATATTAATAATATAAATTAAACAAATAAAATATAATATATATATATATATATATATATATATATATATATATATATTTTAATAATTGATACCTTATTAGCATTATTTATTATAGCGTCAGTTTTTACATTTCAAAAGTGAGCGTTGGTTTTAGTTTAATATTACGTACAGTGTATGTGGACTAAACCTAAGCCTAAGGAGAAAGATACTGAGAAAAGAAAAAGAAAGGTTGTCAGAAGTTTGAGAGAGTCTGGGAGAGAGAATCAAGAATTTCAAACAATTGTCTGGGGTGTTTAGCAAGAATTTCTTAACCAACAAAAGGTATGTTACACAACCTTACAGTATAAGTATTATGCCATATTCCTGTGAACTTGATTGTCTCTATGTTTCTGAAAATTGTCTATAATATAAAAGTTCTTTACAAACTTCTGTAATTCAAATGTTTTACAAATTGGTGACAGAAGCATGTGCATATGTATTTGTATTTATCATATATATATATATATATATATATATATATATATATATATATATATATATATATATACAGGTGATTATATAATGTGCATATACATGTATGTTATTGTATGAGTTACGTCAAAAAGAAGGAAATTAGTTTTTACAGTAAAAACATATGAGTATGAACATGTCTGGTAGGATAACAAAATTGATATGTGTTAATTGTGAACTAATATGCGAATTGAACCTTGTATATGTGATGGGGTAAGGTTTAATGAGAACGTATTTCAAAGGAATGAATTTGATGGATAATTGTGGAATTACAGTTCACTATGTTAAGAAATATCAAATATGAAGTTTTTGGTTTTAAAACAGCGTTTTCAACAATTAAGTTTTCTGATATTGTTGTTTAGTTGTGTAAAATTTGTATATGTATGCTTCGAAACGTTTATGTGCAAATTTTGTAAGTTATACTTGATAATTGGTGTTAGAAATTAAATATAGAAGCTTTACTATGATCTTCATTTGTATTCTGTAAGCTTGGAGCCTCAGCGCCATTTTCAGAGCCTCAGCTCAAAGTCCCGCGCCGTAGCGCCAAGGATAGCGCCGTAGCGCCAAGGATAGCGTCGTAGCGCCACTTTCTGGCCTGGCCTTCGCGTCGTACCGCCATCAGTGCGCCGTAGTGCGGCCCAAAGTACACACTGTGGCGCCACGGCGCCACTTAGCAGAAAGTTCAAGAAAGACTTTTGTCTTGCACAAAAGTCTATAATTGTTAATGTAATGCAATGTGATGATTGTTTAACATGTAATATTATTATTATGGTATGATAGTGCTAGGAATGAGCATAGAATTTACACTTAACGAGTATTGTTATTATTCTTAATTGATATAATTTGATTATGTGATTAAGAATCAAAGCATATGTGATGTAGAGATATAGAGTGTTGATAATGACTGATTATGTCGTGATGACATGTATATAGGATAATTGTTATTCGGATTAATTCGGTTTAGCCTACAAGCGAGGCAAATTTCCTAACTCTAAACTTTTGTTGAGTAAATTACTTTCATTGAGCAAGTCTTCTAAACCCAAACCTTCATTGTACAAGTTTATTTTCATTGTGTAAGTTTACTTACTTTATCTCGATTATATTGATCAAATTATTCTTGTTGTTAACTTGTTTTGTTGAACAAGTTATTGTTCCTAGTTCGATTACAATTATGCAAGTTTTCCTAACTTAACACTTTCGTTGAGCTAGTTCCATTATTATGTTGTGCAAGTTTTTCTAAACCTAAACTTGTTATTTTTAGCATGCAAGTATCTTTATTTTGATGAACAAGTTTATTGTTCAAGTTATTACTTATTATACATGTTTAATATTCAATTCTAAGATTTTAACCTTAGCTTAATGTTGTTCAAGGCAAGGTAGGTTATATTATTCAGTACATATGCTATTAGATTATTCCTAAAGTATGAACTTAGTACACCATGTTGATTCAATTATGGTTTATTCCGTAACATAGTGTTATTAACTTTGTATTCAACTAATCCTTAGTTGATGACCGTTGAATTCAAAATTTCCTTGAAACGTATCCAAATCAAACTTACTTTGGGACGGACTTGTATTCTAAATACTGAGATGAACAACCCTATTATTAGGGGTTTACGCTTAGCGTTGAAATGTTTGTGCACAATACATTGTACGAAGGGCTGATCCCCCTAAGTACGTGGAGTCCTTATAGTCTTATGACTGTTAAACTTTAAGTTGAAAGATTACTTATAACTGTGGACATGATTCGTGGTCATAAGAACCTCAGTAATATATTTTAGAACATTGATAGAATATATTGTTCAGTTCTATTGAGCCTATTATTTGGCAAATGTTGTAAATGTTTTATTCATTATCGTTTCAAGTGAGCTTTGTTTGCTCACTCTTGCTTATATAACTAATACATCTAAAGTTGAGAAGGTCGATGTACCTAGCACTAGTAAAGGAAAAGGAAAAATGAACAAGTATTGAAGACTTGTAATCATGTTGATAGTTTATTATCAGACTTTAGTTTGAATGATTGTAATGAAGTTTAATTAATTTTCCGCATTTGAATGATTGTATTTAAAGGTTAGATAACTGAGAAATTTTATTAATGTAATCCTTTATGGGAAGGTTTATTATTCAATTTTATTATGATTGGGTAGTTAGATATGAATGCTTTTATAAAGTGAACACCGAATCTTGAGGGAATGAAGTACTCATATTTGGGGGTATCACAAGTTGGTATCAAAGCTTTAAGTTATGAATCGTAGGTGGGGGAAAAGCCTTAGGAAGTAACCGTTGAAAAGATAGTGGTGATAAACTCATATCGAGTTCTAAGGAAGAAGTAATAAAACACTTATGTGCTTATGTGTTTACAACTTATGTGCTCGTGAGTGTCGAGTAATAATGATTGGTAATTAAAACTTAAAAAAATTTTATTGTCAGGATGACTAATGTGGGAGAATCCAGTCAGTAAAGGGAGGAAGGACCTCAGATGCTTAGAGAGGAGGAGTCTCGTGACATTCAGGTGGTTTGGGAACAACTACTTCCACAAGAGTCAGCTCCGGTGGTCACAGTGGTTGAAGATGAGGATGATGATGTGGAAACGGATGAGTAGGATCCCGTTGAGCTGCCACAGTCAAATGATGATGACGAGGACGAGGGGGAAGAGATTCCACTAAACTCGATAGCTGCTCGTGTGTTCGATGAAGTTTACGACTGCAATGTGGAACTTCAGGATACCATCGAGATGTTGCAAGAGATAGTAGCAGAACAACAGACCTCGATGGCTCAGAAGGACAACGAGATCCTAGATAGAGAGGAACGTCTGAAAAATGTCAAAGAGAAGTTGATTCACACTAAAGGTGTGAATGAGCAACTGACCGAGGAGATCGCAGAACTGAAGAACAAGCTGCAGGAAGAATTTACCAAAATGGCAAGAGCTGAAGACACATATGAAGAAGCTTTTTAACGAGCCGGGATAGCAGTGAGAGACGCACAAGCAAAGAGGATGAAGATGGAGGAGATGAATAACGTATTCAACACCGTGATTAATCGAGCTCAAGATCGGGTCATGGGTTATCCGATCCAGTTCGAGACTCTGCCATCATACATATTATATCACCGAACAATGTTCCGTATTATGGAGGAAGAGCGTCAAAAGACTACGCAGTATCTTAGTAGGGCATCGAAGTGAGTATACCTGATATGCGAGTAATAATATGATAAACAATATGTAAATCCCTAGTGATAGGTAATCGATGGGATATGAGGATGATGTTATCCTGTAACTTTAGTAGTTCAGGAAAGTAATGTAAATAGCAGTGATGATATAGTTCTTATGTTTTTTAAACAGATTATGAATGAATAAAAGTTATTATTTTACTTTATTCAATGTTTTATGTGTTATGTGATAATTTCTTTTATGGGGGCAAGTTAAGTAGAAATTACTTAAAGGAATTGGATAATAACCTAATAGCTGTATTTTTTTAAAATAGAAAATGCCTCCAAGACGTCAACCCCAACAAAGAACCAATGAGGGAACCAATAACGACAATGTTGAAGCTAACCATGTTCAACAGCAAGTGACATTATTAACGGGTGCGTTACAGAATCAACCACAGAATCAAGGAACAACGTTTAAGGATTTCAAGGCGGTTGGACCACCAGAATTCCGTGAGATTATGAATCCAGTCGAGGCACAGACCTGGATCATGGAGATAGAAAAGGTGTTTGATGTCGCTAGGGTAGAGGATGATTAGAAGACTGCTTTTGCAACATTCATGTTGAAAGCAGAGGCTAGTTAATGGTGGCAGACCAATAAAACTCGAGAAGGACAAGGGGTTATGACCTGGGATAGGTTTAAGGAGATATTCTTCGAGACTAATTTCCCAGAGAGTTCGAAGAGTCAGCTAGAAGTGCAGTTTTTAGAACTAAAGCAAGGAATGATATCGGTATCTGAGTATGCCGTAAAATTTAACGAGTTGGCGAGGTTTGCGCCATACCAAGTCAGCACAGACGAACGCAAGGCGAAGAGGTTTGAACAGGGACTAAAGCCCTAGTTGTATAGTAGGGTGATGTAGAAGGCAATACTCGCTGAAGGTGGAGGCAAGGTGGTAACAAAGTTCATTCAGGAACAGAAAAAGAAGAAGAGTGAAGTGGAGAATAAGAATGGAGGTGGTAGTAGTGGAAGCGGCAACAATAATTTGAAGAGGAAATGGATTGGGAATGTGAGTGATGGAAACTAGCAGGGTAACCATCAGAATAAGAAGTTCGAATCATGTGCTACATGCGGGAAGTTTCACAAGTGCTTGATGGAGAAACGTGTATGCTTCAACTGTGGCCAGGAGGGTCACATCGCCCCAAATCAACCCAAGAAGAACGTTTGCTTCACGTATGGGTCCAAGGATCACTTTTCTCGTGAATGCCCTAAGAAGAAGACTAGAGAGACGACAGGAAGCAAGGGAGGTAGCAGTGGAGGTATATGGGCCATTGCTGGACCAACGGCATCAAACAAACCCACAGCCAGAACCTTCAACATGACTGTGCAAGATGCTGTGCAATCAAAGGATGTAGTCTCAGGTATTATCCCAATCAATGATTTTGATGCATGTGTATTATTTGATTCGGGTGATACTTGCTCGTTCATATCTGATGAATTTGCTAAGAGGTTAGAATTTCCTAGAGAAGAATTGAATTTCCCTTTGAATATAGAAATTGCGAATAAGGAAGTAATCCCTGTTAGGTTCGTATACAAGAACTGTAGGGTGAACATTAAGGGAAATATGATGATGGTAGATTTAATTCCGACTAGACTTGGAGAGTTTGACGTTATTTTGGGAATGGATTGGCTGTTCAATTATGGAGCGGTAATTGATTGCCAAAAGAAATGCATAAACCTTATGACTCCGTCAAAGGTAGTTTTCTATGGTAGTAAGTCGCCTAGACAAATGAGATGTCTGACGATTATGCAGGCCAAGAAATTGTTGAGTCAAGACTGTGTGGGTTATTTAGCTTACATAGTCGATACTCAGAAGAAGGGGGTGAAACTGGAAGAGATACCAGTAGTTAGTGAATTCGTAGACGTGTTTTCAGGATATTTACCAGGACTTTCGCCTGACAGAGAGATTGAGTTCTTGATCGATTTAGCGCCAGGAACAATACCAATATCGAAGGCCCCGTACAGAATGGCTCCGGTAGAGATGAAGGAACTGATGGTACAACTGCAGGAGCTGCTAGACAAGAAGTATATTCAACCAAGCGTATCACCATGGGGAGCGTTGGTGTTATTCGTGAAGAAGAAGTATGGGTCAATGCGTCTTTGCATTGATTATAGGGAATTAAACAAAGTCACTATTAAGAATAAATGTCCGTTGCCAAGAATAGATGACTTGTTTGATCAGTTGAAGGGTGCTAAATATTTCTCGAAAATAGATTTGAGAAGTGGGTATCACCAATTGAAAGTAAGAAACGGGGAAATACCTATAATGGCATTCAAAACTCCGTATGGACATTACGAGTTTCTAGTGATGTCTTTTGGTTTGACTAATGCCCCTGCTGCATTCATGGATTTGATGAGCAGGGTGCTTAAACCATTCTTAGACAAGTTCGTAGTGGTATTTATTGACTACATTCTGGTGTATTCCAAAACTCAAGAAGAACACATGGAACATTTACGTTTAACGTTGGAGACACTAAGAAAGGAAAAGTTGTACGCAAAATTCTCTAAGTGTGAATTTTGGTTAGATCGTGTACAATTTTTGGGACATGTGATTGACAAGGATGGGATTTCAGTGGATCCATCAAAAGAGGAAGCTGTAATCAATTGGGAATAACCAAGAACACCATCGGAGGTGAGGAATTTCTTAGGACTGGCTGGTTATTATAGAAGATTTATTCTAGATTTTTCCAATATAGCCACTCCGCTAACAAATTTGACAAGGAAAGCTGTAAAATTTGTTTGGACGGAGAAGTGTGAATAAAGTTTTCAAGATTTGAAGAAGAAGTTAAGTGTGGCACCTGTATTGTCATTACCAGATAGTACAGAAATCTTTGTGGTGTATAGTGATGCCTCAGATAAAGGATTAGGATGTGTCCTAATGCAGAATGGCAAAGTTATTGCATATGCATGAAGGCAACTGAAGGATTATGAGAAAGGGTATCCGACTCATGATTTAGAGTTGGCTGCAGTAGTATTTGCTCTGTAGATATGGAGACAGTATCTCTATGGAGAGAAATGTGAGATTTACACAGATCATAATAGTCTGAAGTATATTTTCACCCAGAAGGACCTGAACATGCCTCAAAGAAGATGGATGGAATTGATAAAAGATTACGATTGTGAGATCTTTTACCATCCAGGCAAAGCGAATGTGGTTGCAGATGCTTTAAGCAGGAAGGGCCGGGAAAAATTGATGTTGATAACCACTCAGGAGGAGCTTATTTCAGCAATGACAAAGCTAGAGTTGGAAATAAAATTTCCACAAGAATTCGATGAGCGACTATTCTAGATAGAAGCTAGTCCAACTTTGGTGGACAAAGTTAAGAATGCTCAACTACAATATGAGGAATGCAGAAAAATAAAGGAAGGTGTGAACGAAGGAAAAGAGGTGAAATTCAAGATCGATACTGAAGGGTTACTACAGTTCTAGGGAAGAATCTGGGTTCTAGCAGTACCAGAGATTAAAGAATGTATCTTGACTGAAGCTCATAATTCAAGATATTCGATTCATTCAAGAAGCACAAAGATGTATCAAGATTTACGATGACATTTTTGGTGGCCAAACATGAAAAAAGACGTTGCAGAATGTGTTGCGAAATGCTAGACATGTCAAAGAGTCAAGGCCGAGCATCAAAGACCAAGCGGGTTACTTCAACCGTTGGAAATACCGGAATAGAAGTGGGAACACATCACAATGGATTTTGTGATGGGTCTTCCAACTACTCAGAGAGGATGCGACGCGATTTGGGTGATAGTGGATAAACTGACAAAATCAGCACACTTTTTGTCAATTAAAATTAGGTTCAATCTTGATCAGTTGGCAAGATTGTACGTTAAAGAAATCGTTTCAAGACATAGAGTGCCCGTGTCAATTGTGTTCGATAGAGATCCGCGATTCACGTCAAACTTCTGGAAGAGACTAAAAGAATGTATGGGAACACAGTTGCGAATGAGCACGGCTTATCATCCACAAACAGATGGCCAAAGTGAACGAACAATCCAGACGTTGGAAGATATGCTGAGGGCATGCATCATGGATTTCAAAGGGAGCTGGGAAGAACATTTATCGTTGGTGGAATTCACCTACAACAACAGTTATCACGCGAGCATCGGCATGCCGCCTTACGAAGCGTTATACGGAAGGAAGTGCTGAACTCTACTGTGCTGGGATGAAGTCGATGAACGCCAACTGTTAGGACCAGAGCTGGTACAATAAACTGCTGAGGTTGTCAAACTCATCAGAATAAGATTGGTAGTAGCCTAATATAGACAGAAAAAGTATGCTGATTAACACAGACAAGATCGTACATTCAATGTAGGAAATTACGTATTCCTAAAAGTTTCTCCTTCGAAGGGGAAAATTCGTTTTGGTAAAAAGTGAAAGCTAAGCCCGAGATTTATTGGACCCTTCGAAGTGCTGCGAAGAGTTGGAAAAGTGGCTTATGAGGTAGCTCTACCTCCAGAGTTGGAAAACATTCACAATATTTTTCACGTTTCGATGTTACGACCATATAAACCCGATTACAAGCGCGTGATCGAGTACGAACCATTGCAATTCGATAAAGACTTATCCTATGAAGAAATTCCAATCCAGATAGTCCATAGAAAAGAACAAGTGCTCAGGAATAAAGTTATACCTTCCGTGAAGGTGATATGGAGTGTGACGTCTCCAAAATAGGTCCATTCCACCCAACCCATTCTGAGTCGCCAAATACATGGTACATAAAATAACTATAACTTTATTATTACAATTGTCATGCAAAATACAACAACACATATGTTGTCAGTGTTGATACAAATACATACCAACTGTGACTCTCATCCCAACCTTTGATAGCACATCACAATAGCACCTTACATAAAGGTACAGTCAATAACTGTTTTAGAAATTAAAATCTTCAGAAAATACTCAAGGAAACCTTCATACGTGGGAGGCCATGCGTCTAGGTTATGATAGATATCATATGCCCACAGAATTATCCTTGGTTGACCCAATAGACCCCAAAGAAAAACGAGAAGATTACAATCATATTCTCTCCAATGGTGAGTCTTCTTTTGACATATAATTATCTCCACTGTCTCTAATTGAGAATTATATTTCATCCAAACTCCAAGATTATATAGGTAGTGCTCGTAGATATATTCAGCAAGTGGATGAGCACAACCCTGTCTTATGATAACACGAAGTCGCATGTCGTTAGACATCTTGTATGATAGTGGCAAAACACCCTTCCAACGTTGGGTTTGCCTCACCCTATTCGATTCACCAAATATAACTATTAAATGATGTATAAAATACAACACACTTTTCTATACTGCTTAGGAAGAACATCCACAACTAGAGACCACTGTTCTATTTCCCTGTTACCCCCGCTCGACCCAGCTACACTATTATTTCTTGAAAAGAATTGTGAAGCAAAAGGGTGAGCATAAATAGCCCAGTAAAGATTATCATGACTAAAGATAATTAAATTATCAATAGCCTTCATCAGTAATAAATCAGAGATTTATAACATATGGTAGAAGATAAAAGTTTCTAACCATAATAGCAGCAGAATCAACAATCCATTAGAAGAGTCAAGTAGAACATAATGTCTACTATGTCCTCTAGATTAAAAGTCCATCGTTAATATTTCATTCTTGTAATAATCATCAACAGTTCTTGGTGATACCCAAGACAAAAAGAACTCTCATCACCTGTCTTTACCTGAACCACCATAGATTATAATTAAATCACATTTCATATTTATAATCAAGTAAATCAACAGTCCAACTTTGCACTACATGCCAAAGATATACAGCTGTAAAACTAATAACCAACAGTCCATCTTTACACTACAGGCCAAAGATATACAACTGTAAAATCAATAATGCTGAGACTCAGCTTAATAGTATCACGACCACGAATTATCCATGCACTACGGGCCAAGGATATTCGTGTTTTCAATTACGGTCATGATTATACCGAATAATCCCTGGTCATAATCATACCAAGCCCATCTATGCACTACGGGCCCAAGATGACTTTTACCACATCGTTTGTAACATTACGGTCATGATTATACCGAATAATCCCTGGTCATAATCATACCAAGTCCATCTATGCACTACTGGCCATAGATGACTTTCAACACAATATAAGCATGAGAATGATATAAAAAAATCGGTCACATGAGATAAATGATAAATTTTTAAAATTTTTAACAATTTAATTTATCCATAATTCAATAATATCCAAATTGTCAATATGATACTGCTTTGTGGAGTAAAATTCAAGAATAATATTATATCAAAAATAATTTAAACAGGAAATAATATTTCAACGAATATTCAACGAAGATAATAACATTATTCATTATATAATAACATTAAATTCATTTATTAATATTATTAATTATTAAATAATATTTTAAATCAATGATTTCATACACCTTCAGCTAAATGTTAAAAATCATTTAATAATCTGATAATCTAATTTTATTACAACAATATTTTAATCATTTTCTAAACTTATAAACAATTTATTTTAATTGTTTACACTTTACTAATTAATGCATTTAATCATCCTAAAATACCAAACCCATAAGATTTCATCACCAATAACAAAAACTCTCATCAAAAATCTGCATATACCTTATACAGGATTCTCAAGCCATAAAATCCTTTTTATCAATTTTCTTACTTCACATAACATATTTAATTCATTTATTCATAACTAGTCTATTTTCATGAAAATACCAACTCAGTCCTAAATTTTTTTTTATGGGATATGGCAGAATATAGTCCCATACTGAACATATATTTTTCTCGAAATTTTTTAAATTTATTTACTATTTTTTATATGGCCAAAACTGCCGAATATTTAGACATTTATCATAAACTTTACTTTTATCCAAAAATTCTGAAATTTACAGAGTATACTACTATTATATACATTTACTCCCAATAAAAATTTTACCAATTTTGGAGTTAACCACAATGAGTTATAAGGGTTTACTTTTAAAATAGTCTTTTCCCATAAAAATCATAACTCTTAATCTATACATCCAAAAATCGCCATTTTTGGACACAATCTAGAAAACTCATCAAATTATCATTTCAAATTTTTTCAGAATTTTTGAAGGTCGAAAAAATTACAAAATTGAAAAACATAATAACCCTTACAATCCCTTACCTCAAAAGAGCAGTATTTCTAACTTGAATATCGGATGTAAAGTCGAAGGAAACTTGCACTGAATAGCAATTCTCAAAGTATCTAAATACTCACAAAAATATGCTTTATAATATAGAGAGAGAAAACTTATGTTTCTGGTATGATTTTCAATTCTAACTTTAGCGCCTATTTATAGGAAAATACTAGAACGCTAAAGGAGACTAAATTAATAAAAGAATATTATTTCTAAAATCAATTCTACGCATCCTTTGTTGATTAAGCCAGCATGCCAATTCTGAAAAAATTTCAGCAGCCCACATGTTTTAAAAATCAAAAGTGGGTCCTACCCTTAATTTTAATAAAAATATTTAATCTATGAAACTTTAATAATTCATAATAAATAGCTCTTTTATCAGAAAAATACGAATTTTATGTCCATTCCACACGAAATCGAATTTTCTACGACTTTGTAGCTTTAATTTTTTTTCAAATTCCAAATAGAAAATATCTGAAATCCACAAACGGACGATTTTTAATACCTCATAAAATTCATAACAAATCATACATTAATTTTTAATGGTTCAAAATTTGTGGAGATATACTCAACTTATATATGTATAACATATCCAAAAATCACAACGATCCAACAGTCGGATTAAAATCATAACTCACGCAATAGAGCTTTAAGAACACTAATTTGATTTTTAATACCTCTATTCCGATAAAAATACTGATAAAACATCTCAACATTAATTCCTTCAATTATATCTACATAAAAATAAATATTTCCCTATCATATAAATCAATAATTAATTATTCACAAATAATATTACAGAATCACAATTATGACAACCAGGCTGTTCCCAAGAAAGAGGGGGCTTTTCAATAAGAATTTCTCCTTACTGGGGCACAATTAGGTGACCAAACCTCTCATTGACAGAACTTTCTAGACATTGTCAATAATGCTATCTAATAATATTACTCAAATAATATGAATTATTGATCTGATAATGGAAAATACTGTGCAGTGATAATTATTGAAACAACAATAATATAAAATATCAACGCAACAATTATTGAACCAATAAAATAAAATAATGAACAGTAATTACTGTAACAATTATTGAGTAGTGTCTTCTTATGTAAGAATCAATAATTTAACAATACTGTGCAATACCGTGTGCTACTGCGCAACAACGCGTATTACTGTATTTTAACCACCAGGTATTCCAACAATGCTAACGGTAACGATTACATCGTTATTTTTAAAAACAAAAATTTGTCGTTTTTTTTATCCGACAATTATTTTGTTATGGGACCCACAAATGGTTGTGTCGTCGTACGAATATTCCCCAACAATAAGAATATTTCGCGACCAAACTAATATTTTTTGGTAATAATGAATATTTTATAACCATTTGCTTATTTTTTAAAAAAATAAAATAAAATAATTTCACCCATAAGTTTAAAATTTTATCAATTTAACTATTTAATAAATAAAAAAATTGAATATTTTTATTTCATAAAATTTGGGGTCTTACATGGAGGAACCACAATGCTGAAAAAGATAAAATAATGAAAGATTACCCTAAGTTATTTGTTTAATCTGTGTCTTCGATCCTGGGGACAGAATCTTTGTAAGTAGGGAGGAATGTGACGAATGATTTGTTTGAGTTGTGATTCTAGGGACATAACCCTTATAAGGAGGGAAGGATGTAACAATCTAGATTTTAATTATAATTTTAAATATTTATTGAATTATATAAATATTTAATGGATGTGTTTATCGTTGAATAAATATTTGTGGTTGATTTGGTTAATTATTTGTTAAATAAATAATTAATGAATTAAGGAAATTAATTATTATGAGATAATATTCTAATTTATTTTAATAATTAAGTTAGAGAGTTTATAATGATTAAATGATTTATTAAATAAATTGTTATGAGTATTATTAAATAGAGTGTGACAAATAACTATACAGTAAAGGAGTTTAATTTAGTTTTACCCAAACAAGGCTTAAGGATATTAATTCTTTAATTTTAAAGAGTTTTGCCAAACGGAGCCGTATGGCTTTTGGATTTCTTTTGAATATTGAATATTAATAATATAAATTAAATAAATAAAATATATATATATATATATATATATATTAATTTTAATAATCGATACCTTATTAGCATTATTTATTATAGCGTCAGTTTTTACGTTTCAAAAGTGAGCGTTGGTTTTAGTTTAATATTACGTATAGTGTATATGGACTAAACCTAAGCCTAAGGAGAAAGATACTGTGAAAAGAAAAAGAAAGGTTGTTAGAGATTTGAAAGAGTCTGAGAGAGAGAATCAAGAGAATTTCAAGCAATTATCTTGGGTGTTTAGCAAGAATTTCTTAAGTAACAAAAGGTATGTTACACAACCTTATAATATAAGTATTACGCCATATTTCTATGAACTTGATTGTCTCTGTGTTTATGAAATTGTCTATAATATAAAAGTTCTTTACAAACTTCTGTAATTCAAATGTTTTACAAATTGGTGGCAGAAGCATGTGCATATGTATTTGTATTTATCATATATATATATATATATATATATATATATATATATATATATATATATATACAGGTGATTGTATAATGAGCATATACATGTATGTGATTGTATGAGTTACGTCAAAAAGAAGGAAATTAGTTTTTACAGTAAAAACATACGAGTATGAACATGTCTGGTAGGATAACAAAATTGGTATATGTTAATTGTGAACTAATATGCGAATTGAACCTTGTATATGTGATGGGGTAAGGTTTAATGAGAACGTATTTCAAAGGAATGAATTTGATGGATAATTATGGAATTAAAGTTCACTGTGTCAAGAAATATCAAATATGAAGTTTTTGGTTTTAACATAGCGTTTTCAAAGATTAAGTTTTCTGATATTCTGTAAGCTTGGAGCCTCAGCGCCATTTTCAGTGCCTCAGCCCAAAGTCCCGTGCCGCAGCGCCAAGGATAGCGCCGCAGCGCCTATCTCGCGTCGCAGCGCCAATTTCTGGTCTGTCCTTCGCGCCGTAGCGCCATCAGCGCGCCATAGTGCGGCCCACAGTACACATTATGGCGCCTCGGTGCCACTTAGCAGAAAGTTCAGGAAAGACTTTCGTCTTGCACACAAGTCTATAATTGTTAATGTAATTCAATGTGATGATTGTTTAACATGTAATATTATTATTATGGTATGATAATGCTAGGAATGAGCATAGAATTTACACTTAACGAGTATTGTTATTATTCTTAATTGATAGAATTTGATTATGTGATTAAGAATCAAAGCATGTGTGATGTAGAGATATAGAGTGTTGATAATGACTGATTATGTCATGATGACATGTATATAGGATAATTGTGATTCGAATTAATTTGGTTTAGCCTACAAGCGAGGCAAGTTTCCTACCTCTACACTTTTGTTGAGTAAATTACTTTCATTGAGCAAGTCTTCTAAACCTAAACCTTCGTTGTACAAGTTTATTTTCATTGTGCAAGTTTACTTACTTTATCTTGATTATATTGATCAAATTATTCTTGTTGTTAACTTGTTTCGTTGAACAAGTTATTGTTCCTAGTTCGATTACAATTATGCAAATTTTTCTAACTCAACACTTTCGTTGAGCTAGTTCTATTATTATGTTGTGCAAGTTTTTCTAAACCTAAACTTGTTATTTTTAGCATGCAAGTATCTTTATTTTAATGAACAAGTTTATCGTTCATGTTATTACTTATTATGCATGCTTAATATTCAATTCTAAGATTTTACCCTTAGCTTAATGTTGTTCAAGGCAAGGTAGGTTATATTATTTAGTACTTATTCTATTAGATTGTTCCTAAAGCATGAACTTAGTACACCATGTTGATTCAATTATGGTTTATTCCGTAACATATTGTTATTAACTTTGTATTCAACTAATCCTTAGTTGATGACCGTTAAATTCTAAATTTCTTTGAAACGTATCCAAACCAAACTTACTTTGGGGCGGACTTGTATTCTAAATACTGAGATGACCAACCCTATTATTAGGGGTTTATGCTTAGCGTTGAAATGTTTATGCACAATATATTGTACGAAAGACTGATCCCCCTAAGTACGTGGAGTCCTTATAGTCTTATGACTGTTAAAGTTTAAGTTGAAAGATTACTTATGACCGTGGACATTGTTCGTGGTCATAAGACCCTCAGTAATATATCTCAGAATGTTGATAGAACATATTATTTAGTTCTATTGAGCCTATTATTTGGCAAATGTTGTAAATGTTTTATTCATTGTCGTTTCAAGTGAGCTTTGTTTGCTCACTCTTGCTTATATAACTATTACAGCTAAAGTTGAGAAGGTCGATGTACCTAGCACCAGTAAAGGAAAAGGAAAGATGAACAAGTATTGAAGACTTGTAATCATGTTGATAGTTTATTATCAGACTTTAGTTTGAATGATTGTAATGAAGTTTAATTAATTTTTCGCATTTGAATGATTGTATTTAAATGTTAGATAACCTGGGAAATTTTATTAATGTAATCCTTTATGGTAAGGTTTATTATTCAATTTTATTATGATTGGGTAGTTAGATATGAATGCTTTTATAAAGTGAACACCGAATCTTGAGAGAATCAAGTACTGGGATTTGGGGGTGTCACAAAGTTAGGATACTTGCCTGAGCTGCTGTTTATAATAACGCAACTTAGTTTTATTTTTTATATCACAACCTATCATTAATAAGATCATTTTTTCGATTAGAATAACATACTATAACACATAGTACTGCTATTTGCAGTCAGCACATAACCTAATCACATTGTCACATAAGTTTAAAAGTTATTGGATCACAAACAAACACGTATTTAGTCCAATTATCTAAGTCCGAATCAATTTCTGAAATATTTCGGTGTACCGAAGACTTTATCGGGTAAATATCGAGTCTAAGACTCCATTCTGTAGTTCAATATTCGTTTAGATATTTTAAATATCAGTCGAATTATTTTTCATAACCTTATAATAATTTTTTAAATAATTATTATAATTATCATGATTTTTTTCAAGCATTGGAATCATTTTTAAATGATTTAAATATTAAATAATTCTATTATCATTAATATTTAATTTATATTAAATTATTAATGAAACCGTTGCCAAAATATTAAATGTAAGACCCCAACTTTTATAAATAAAGATGAATTTTCTATAAATATCATTTTTAAATATTATGGAGTTAATTTGATATAATGTTATAGTTGTGGGTAATATTTATAAATTTTGCAAAGTACGCAAGTTATTATATAATATTCGATTAGTCGGGGAATATTCGTTTTAACAGGGAATATTCGTACAACGGCACAATCATTGGTGGACCCCACAACGAAATTATTATCGGATTGAGAAAACGACAAAAATATTTTATTAAAAATAACGGCGGAAGTTTTACCATTGATACTGTTGAACTACTCGGTAGTAAAAGTACAGCAATACGTGTGGTTGCATAGTAGCACACGGTATTGATTATTAATGCTTATGTGAGAAGTCACTCAGTTTGATTCAATTATTGTCAGCTAATAATATGAATTATTTAGCGATAATGAAGTTTTGTTTTATTCGTATTATTAACGTAATAAAACAGAAACATCTTTTTATATAAAACAGAATACTTTATTAAAGTTATTCTATAAATAGAATATATTATATTTTATTTAAAAGATTTTTCTTTAAATATGGACCGTTAGATTAAAGTAATCAATCTGGACCGTTAATGGATTAGTTACTATACATTCTATTTTTTTTATAAATAGTAGCTCATTCCTTCATTATTTCATACGAATTCACTGAACTCTAGAGAGAGAAACTACAGAGTGAAATTATAGAGAGAGAGAAGAAAAATATTCTGCTACTTAACTACTTCCTTATTTCAGTTCTTCTTTAAAACGGTAAGGGGTGTTATTCTTTCTTATTCATGAAGAGAACTGTAGTTATTCCATTTCTTATTATTCTGTTGGAATAACCTGTATACGCGGTCTACCCTATACTTGGTGACATTCTTCTATTATTCTGTTGGAACATCCTGTTTGTGTGTTTTACACCGGACCTGGTTCCGTCTTTATTATTATTTTGTTGGAACATCATGTCTGTGTTTTACACCAGACCTGGTTCTGTCTTTATTATTATTCTGTTGGAACATCCTGTCTGTGTGTTTTACACCGGACCTGGTTCCGTCTTTAGTATTATTCTGTTGGAATATCCTGTCTGTGCGTTTTACGCCAGACCTGGTTCCATTATTTATTATTCGGTTTGAATAACCTGTCTGTGCAGTTTATCGCATGCATGGTGATTTTTTTTGTTATTACATTCTTTATTATACTCAGTTGATTAAGTTTTGACTTATATACTCCATGCAATTTGTGGAATATCCTTGATAATTGCGTTTCATCCAGTATCTTTTCATGAAAATATTTTTCTAAGCATTCTTAAATTTTACTTCACAAAGCGGTATCATGTTGACAATTTGGACGTTGTTAATTCTTGGATAAATTAATTCTTAAACTTGTTTTATTGAATTCTTATATCATTGTCATCATCCTCATGTTTATAAAATGTTGAAAGTCATATGTGGCATGTAGTGCATAGATGGACTTGGTATGATTATGACCAGAGATTATTCGGTATAATCATGATCGTAATGTTACAAATGATGAGGTAAAAGTCCTCATTGGCCCGTAGTGCATTGATGGACAGTTGTTGGCATGATCATGACCATTAATGAATACACGAATATCCTTGGCCGTAGTGCAGGGGTGATTCGATGATGTGGATTATTTTATTAAGTTGAGTCCCAGCGATAACAGTGTTGAAAAACCTTTTAAATCATAGAAGATAGTAGATTTTATTTTCTACTTGACTCTTTTAATGGATTGCTTGTTCCGCTGCAGTTAAACTTGATGTTCATTATATTTTATCAGTTTAACACTGTTGAAGGCTAATGAAAATTTATTCTGCATTATCTTAGTCATAATATTTCTTACTGGTCTAGTTGAGCTCACCCTTTCTTTCACTGTTCTCTTCAGGAAATGAGAATATAGCTGAGATGAGTCGGGGAACGGAGTGATGGACCAGATGATAGTATTAGTAGTCCTCACTATTCTGTTAAATAGTGTGACAATAATTGTAATGAGGACTCCTTTTGAGTTTGTATAGTCTCTAGTAGACAATAATTGTATTCAAACTCACAGTTATGTTTTGTCGTATTGTACACGACAGTTGTATTAGTAAGTTGTATTTGTATTTTGTACCATGTATCTGACGACCCAAGATGAGTGATGTATACCTAATTTTGTGGGCGTCACAGTTGGTATTAGAGCTTAGGGATATGATCCCTGGCTAAGATGTGAGAATAGAACTAGGAGGGGAGAGACGGGGAATTCCTTCGCTAGTATGACCTACTTAAGTTTATTTGCATGGTATTTAATTGGTCAATCAGAATATAAGGATAATATATGACATATCAATTAACTTTTGTTTTGTGGCAGTATCTGAAAATGGCATCCGAGAATGTTGAGAATAGCAATGGAGCACAGGCGACTGTTGATTCACCACATATCAATAATCGGGATAATGTGCATCAGGAAGGCGACAATCCTCATGCAAGCAACAATACTGACCAAATGATGAATGATGGAATATTCAGAAGCTTTATGCAGTTCATGCAACAGCAGGCGAGAGCGGCTCTTGTTCAAAATGTAGGTGGAAACACTGAAAACTCTCGGGCGGCCACCGCTAAACAGTTCAAGGAGCTGGGACCACCGGAGTTTAATGGAGAGCCAAAACCACTTATAGCGGAAACATGGAAAAAGCAGATCACCAAGATATTTGATGTCTTGGGATGCTCCAAGGAGCAAAAGGTTCCCTTTGCCGCCTTTATGTTGCGAGGGGAAGCATATTACTAGTGGGAATCGATTAAGCATACTCAACCTGCCGCACTGAAGATATCCTGGGAGAAGTTCCAAGAGCTGTTCAATGACAAATACTTTCCCGAAAGTGTTCGACACATGAAGGAGGTGGAGTTCATCAAATTAGAGCAGAATAATATTACCGTGTCGCAATATGAGGCTAAATTTGCTGAGTTGTCCCGGTTTGCGTCCCACTTGGTAGATAATGAAGAGCGAATGACGCGAATGTTTTTGCGAGGTTTGAAACCTGAGATACGTCAACATCTTATTTCTCATAAACTGTGTTTTGTATTCAGATGTTGTGAATAGGGCTCAGTTAGTGGAGCGCGATAACGAGTCAACGCAACCAAAAGAGAGCAGTCGGCAAAATGATAATACCAGTGAGAGCAGTCATCGAAGCGGTGACAACAAGCTTGGTGGGAATCAACAGGCTAGAAATGGTAACCACTTCGGTGGTAATCAGGGCCAAAACAATAAGAATGGTCATTTCAAGAAGAGGAGATTCAACAATGATGGAAAGACGTCAGCACCAGCACCCGTTGTTAAGGAAGGAGAACGACCACCTATCATATGTTTCAAATGCGGAGGGGAGGGGCACATCAATCCAAACTACGTGATGGCGTCTAAAGCATGCTATAATTGTGGAAGAGAAGGTCATTTAGCTCGATTTTGTCGTTTACCAAAAACAAGTTCAGCCAGGATGGAGGCACCAAAGGCCGTCCCGGAAAAGTCAAAATCGGTAGTGCAAGGGAGAGCGTCTGTTGTGACCTACCAGAAAGCAAGGAACCCGAATGAGGTCATCACGGGTAAGCTTATCATAAACTCTAACGAAGTCTATACTTTATTTGATACCAGTTCTACCCATTCTTTTATTTCTCCTATTTGCGCTCATCGATTAAATTTGACTCCGGAGAAATTAGACTTTGACTTATCTGTTGAAACTCCATTGGGAGAAACCTTCATTACATTCACGGTTTATAAGTCTTGTTTGGTTCAAGTTGGTACCCACACATTACCTGTCGATCTGATTTAATTAAAAATACTTGCATTTGACGTGATTCTAGGGATTGATTGGTTAACTATTCATCATGTAAAAATTGATTGTTTTCATAAGGTTGTTAGCTTTCATATTCCTAATCGACCTATTATGCGAATTCAAGCAACCAACCCATTAAAATCAATCGCTGTCATCTCAAGCCATAAAGCTATTCGTTTATTGAAAAACGGATGTCAAGTTTTTTTAGCTCATGTCACGGATCTAAACAAAAATACGTTAGTTTTGAATGATATTTCTATTGTTAATAAAATCCCTGACGTATTCCCTGAAGAACTTCCTGGCCTACCCCAAGAGCGTGAAATTGAATTTTGTATCGACCTTGAACCCGGTATAAAACCCATTTCCAAAGCCCCATATCGAATGGCTCCTATTGAACTTCAGGAATTAAAGATCCAATTGCAAAAATTGTTAGACATTGGCTTTATTCGTCCTAGTACTTCTCCTTGGGGTGCTCCTGTTCTATTCGTGAAGAAGAAAGATGGAAGTATGCGACTTTGTATTGATTATCGGGAGTTGAATCATGTCACCATCAAAAATAGGTACCCATTGCCACGTATTGATGACCTGTTTGACCAATTGCAAGGAGCAAAATTCTTTTCAAAGATCGATCTTCGTTCTGGATATCATCAGCTGAAGGTTAGAACTGAGGATATTCCAAAGACGGCTTTCAGAACTCGATACGGGCATTATGAATTTCTAGTCATGTCCTTTGGATTGACTAATGCTCCTGCTTCCTTCATGGATATGATGAACCGGGTATTCAGGGAATATTTGGATCACTTTGTGGTCGTCTTTATTGATGACATCCTTATTTATTCCAAAAGTCGTGAAGATCATGAGCAACACTTGAGGCTGGTACTCCAAAAGCTTCGTGAATACAAGCTTTATGCCAAGTTAAAGAAATGTGAGTTCTGGCTAGAGGAGGTAGCATTCCTTGGGCACGTAGTATCAAGTCGTGGAATATCTGTTGACCCGACAAAAATTGAAGCCATTCAAAGCTGGGAGCAACCTAAATCAGTAACCGAAGTACGTAGCTTTCTCGATTTAGCTGGTTATTATCGAAGATTCATGGAAGTATTTTCTCGAATCGCTACTCCACTAACTCAGCTGACTCGGAAAGATACAAAGTTCGGTTGGAGCGAAGAATGTGAGAAGAGTTTTCAAGAACTCAAGAGAAGACTCATTTCAGCACCTGTTCTAACAATACCATCTGGCTCGGAGGGATTTGTCATCTACAGTGATGCTTCGAGCAAAGGGTTGGGATGCGTTCTCATGCAACATAGAAAAGTCATAGCCTATGCATCAAGACAACTCAAGGAATATGAGAGAAATTATCCTACTCATGATCTAGAATTGGCAGCTGTTGTCTTTACACTTAAAATTTGGAGACATTACTTGTATGGGGAGAAGGTGGAGATCTTTACGGATCATAAAAGCCTCAAATATTTCTTCACTCAGAAGGAACTCAACATGCGACAACGACGTTGGCTTGAACTGTTGAAAGATTATGATCATACCATTCAATACCATCCTAGAAAAGCGAACGTGGTAGCTGACGCATTGAGTAGAAGATCATATGCAAGTACGAGTGCGATATTGTCAACACAAAGGCCCATTTTGTGTGACTTGCAAAGGATGGAGATAGAGTTAAAGACTCCAGGGACCTATGTGATGATGACAAATATACGAGTAGAACCAACTTTAATCGATAAAGTTAAAGCTGCTCAAGCTACAGACCTGGAGCTGATGCGTATGAGGAAGAAAGTGCAAGAAGGTGCTATGCCGGAAGCAAGAATCGATGAAGAAGGAATACTTCAAGTCAACTCCAGACTTTGTGTTCCTAATGACCCTGATTTAAAGTATGAAATCATGATGGAGGCGCACAACACACCGTTTGCAATCCATCCTTGGAGTACCAAAATGTATCATGATTCTCGTCATACATTTTGGTGGAGCAATATGAAGTGAGAGATAGCGTTTTTTATCTCAAGGTGTCTAACTTGTCAACGAGTCAAGGCGGAGCATCAAGCACCAAAAGGTCCATTGTAAACACTTGAAATTCCAAAATGGAAGTGGGAGCACATTACCATGGATTTCGTTACCGGTGTTCCTAAGGTTTCTCAAGGTATTGATGCGATTTGGGTCATTGTTGATAGATTGACCAAGTCTGCTCATTTTTTAACGATACGAGAAACTTATACACTTGAACGTCTTGCTCGTATATATATAAACGAGATTGTAAGACTGCATGGTATGCCAGTATCCATAGTTTCTGACCGAGACCCAAGATTCACTTCACAATTTTGTGTTAGCTTACAAAAATCTATGGGCACGAATTTACGATTTAGTTTAGCATATCATCCTCAGACGGACGGACAATCAGAGAGGACTATTCAAACTCTGGAAGATTTATTAAGACTCTGTGTCCTTGACTTCAAGGAAAGTTGGGACAAGTTCTTATCATTGGTGGAGTTTTCCTACAACAACAGTTATCAAGCAAGTATTGGCATGGCTCCATTCGAAGCGTTGTATGGAAGAAAGTATCGTTCTCCAGTATGTTGGGATGAGGTGGGTGAAGCAACGTTGTTGGGACCAGAGTTGGTACGTATGACTACAGAAAAGATTCAAATGATCCGACAACGTGTAAAAACCTCACAAGATCGACAAAAGAGTTATTCTGATCTTCATCGAAAGGACGTGAAATTTGATATAGGAGATCATGTGTTCTTACGTATTGCTCCATGGAAAGGAGTTACGAGATTTGGAAAGAGAGGAAAGCTCAATCCTCGATTCATTGGTCCATTTTTAATCCTCGATCGAGTAGGAACTGTGGCTTATAGACTCGTTTTACCGCCAAGTATGTCTCGTGTTCATAACGTTTTTGTGACGCCCCCAAAATAGGTATACAACACCCATTCTGAGTCGCCAAATACATGGTACAGAAAGCAAACTACAACTTCAATAATATAATTGGTGTGCAAAATACGACAACACATACTGTGAGTTTAAATACAAATATTGTCTTCTGGACAATATCCACACTCAAATAAATCCTCATTACAATTATTCAAACACTATTTTACAGAAATAGTGAGGACTGCTAAAACATCTTTCTAGAACCATCACTCCATACCCCGACTAGATCCTGTTATGTTCTCACCTCCTGAGAAGAAAAATAGAACAAAAAGGAAAAGGGTGAGCTCAACTAGCCCAGTAAAGAATATTATGACTAAGATAATATACAACAAATTATCGTTAGTCCTCAACAGGGAAAAATCTGATAGAATATAATCGACAACAAGTTTTAGATCAACAACTGCAGCGGAAACTGCAAACCATTAGAAGAGTCAAGTAGAGAAAGAATTCTACTATCTTCTAAGATTTAAAAGTTCATCATCAATATTTTATCCCTGTAACATCAATTAATAATCATCTTTATCCAAATATTCATCTTTGCACTACAGGCCAAAGATATTCATTTGTATCACCTGTCGGTCATGTTCATCTCAACACCTGTTCATCTTTGCACTACAGGCCAAAGATATTCATCAAGTAATCATACATCTTTGCACTACAGGCCAAAGATATTCAGTAATATCATCATTTAGAACTGAGGATGATGAAAAATATCTTAAAGAGAACGAATCCAGTGAGACAGAAAGACAAATATTAGGGATTCGTATAACAATTTATCCAAGATCAATAATACTTCATAATAATCAATTGTGAAGCAGAATTCAAAAAAAAAAGATCAAAACATGGATACAATCAAAGATAGTAATCATAATAGACATCTTGGACAAAAAAGAAAAATTTTTATTTTTCGGTGAATAGTGCCGTATTCTTGAATAGTACCGTATACGTGAATAGTGCCGTATACGTGAATAGTAATCCCGACACAAAAAGTTCCAAATTTGATAAAAACTCATATCAATATTTCAGCATAATGATATTGAAGAAAATAATATCATTTAAGAAGAAAATAATATCCCTTACCTCAAAATATCAGTACTTCTGGTCGGAATACCGGTATAAGGCTGAAAGAAACTTGCTCTGATGAATAGAAACTCTCAAAGTATCTAAATACTCACAAAATACACTCAATAATCTAGAGAAAGAAAGATAGAAAACTTGTTTCTGGTGTGATTTTCAATTCTAACTTAGCCCTCTATTTATAGGAAAATTTTAGTAGCTTTGACCTGTAACCTGATGGCTTTACCTGCTACTATTCCCACCCACCACATTTGAAATATAATTCAGCACATTTCTTCACCAACCACAAGTGGGGTCCACCAATTCTAGAATTTTCCATCAAAATGATAAACTCCGAAAATTCAACAATTTCTAAACCAGTCATCTCGTAAAATTCATAATAAATCATACGTTCATTTTTAACGGTTCAAAATTTGTGGACATATACTCAACTTATATATGTATAACATATCTAAAAATTACCACGATCCAACGGTCGGATTAAAAATTATAACACCCGCAATATTTCTCAAAAATCCTGATTTGATTTTTAATACCTCCGTTCTGACAAAAATACAGATAAAACACCTCAACATTAACTCCTTCATTTTTAACCACAAAAATATATCCCTCATTCATATCCACATAAAATAAATATTTCCTTATCATATGAATCAATAATTAATTATTTACAAATAATATTACAGAATCACATTTATGACAACCAGGCCGTTCCCAGAAAAGAGGGGGCTTTCCAATAAGGATTTCTCCTTACTGGCGCGCAATTAGATGACCAAACCTCTCCTTAGACAGAACTTTCTAGACATTGCCAATAATGTTATCTAATAATATTATTTAAATAATATGAATTATTGATCTGATAATGAAAAATACTATGCAGCAACAATTATTGAAACAATAATAATATAAAATATCAACGCAACAATTATTGAATCAATAAAATAAAATATTGAACAATAACTACTGTAACAATTATTGAGTAGTGCCTTCTTACGTAAGAATCAATAATTGGTGCAATACCGTGTGCTACTGTATTTTAACCACCGGGTATTCCAACAGTATTAACGGTAACAACTACGCTGTTATTTATAAATAACTTATACTTGTCGTTTTCTTCATCCAATCGCTTTCCGTTATGGGGCCCACACAAGGCTGCGCCGTCGTACGAATATTCCCCGACAGCAAGAATATTCCACGACCAAACGAATATTCCCCGTCAAAATGAATATTTTATAACCACTTGCTTATTTTGTAAAATTTGCACATTTCACCCATAACCAAAGTATTATATCAAATTAACCCATTATTATTCACAATAATATTTAGAGAAAATTTGATTTTATTCATTAATAAGTTGGGGTCTTACAGTTTTTCACATATCCATATTACGTAAATATGTGGAAGACCCGAACCACATTATTGAGTTAGAACCGGATAAAATAGCGGAGGATTTGACGTATGAAGAAGTTCCTGTTCAAATCTTGGATAAGAAGGAACATATTCTACGCTCCAAGGTTATACTTTAAGTCAAAGTTTTGTGGAGAAATCACGATGTTGAGGAAATGACTTGGGAGTTAGAATCTGAAATGAAGTCAAGGTATCCTTACCTCTTCGACATACCAGGTACGTACCATAATTTTGAAGGCGAAATTTCATAAGAAGAGGAGGTTGTAAGACCCCAACTTTTATAAATAAAGATGAATTTTCTATAAATATCATTTTTGAATATTATGGAGTTAATTTGATATAATGTTATAGTTGTGGGCAATATTTATAAATTTTGCAAAGTACGCAAGTTGTTATATAATATTCGATTAGTTGGGGAATATTCATTTTAGCAGGGAATATTCGTACAACAGCACAATCATTGGTGGACCCCACAACGGAATTATTTTTGGATTGAGAAAACGACAAAAATATTTTATTAAAAATAACGGCGGAAGTTTTACCATTGATACTGTTGAACTACTCGGTAGTAAAAGTACAGTAATACGTGTGGTTGCATAGTAGCACACGGTATTGATTATTAATACTTATGTGAGAAGTCACTCAGTTTGATTCAATTATTGTCAGTTAATAATATGAATTGTTTAGCGATAATGAAGTTTTGTTTTATTCGTATTATTAACGTAATAAAACAGAAACATCTTTTTATATAAAACAGAATACTTTATTAAAGTTATTCTACAAATAGATTATATTATATATTATTTAAAAGATTTTTATTTAAATATGGACCATCAGATTAAAGTAATCAATCTGGACCGTTCATGGATTAGTTACTATGCATTCTATTTTTCTATAAATAACAGCTCATTCCTTCATTATTTCTTACGAATTCACTGAACTCTAGAGAAAGAAACTATAGAGAGAGAGAAGAAAAGTATTTTGCTACTTAACTACTTCCTTATTTTAGTTCTTCTTTAAAACGGTAAGGGATGTTATTCTTTCTTATTCATGAAGAGAAATATTGTTATTCCATTTCTTATTATTCTGTTAGAATAACCTGTATACGCGGTCTACCCCATACTTGGTGACATTCTTCTATTATTCTGTTGGAACATCCTGTCTGTGTGTTTTACACCGGACCTAGTTCCGTCTTTATTATTATTCTGTTGGAACATCCTGTCTGTCTGTTTTACACCGAACCTGGTTCCGTCTTTATTATTATTCTGTTGGAACATCCTGTCTGTGTGTTTTACACCGGACCTAGTTTCGTCTTTATTATTATTCTGTTGGAATATCCTGTCTGTGCGTTTTACGCCGGACTTGGTTCCATTATTTATTATTCTGTTGGAATAAGCTGCCTGTGTGGTCTATCGCATGCATGGTGATTTCTTTTGTTATTCCATTCTTTATTATACTCAGTTGGTTAAGTTTTAACTTCTATACTCCATGAAATTTGTGGAATATCCTTGATAATTGCGTTTCATCCAGTATCTTTTTATGAAAATATTTTTCTAAGCATTCTTAAATTTTACTCCACAAAGCGGTATAATGTTGACAGTTTGGACGTTGTTAAATCTTGGATAAATTAATTCTTGAACTTGTTTTATTGAATTCTTATATCATTGTCATCATCCTCATGTTTATAAAATGTTGAAAGTCATCTGTGGCATGTAGTGCATAGATGTACTTGGTATGATTATGACCAGGGATTATTCGGTATAATCATGATTGCAATGTTACAAATGATGTGATAAAAGTCCTCATTTGTCCATAGTGCATTGATGGACAGTTGTTGGCATGATCATGACCGTTAATGAATACACGAATATCCTTGGCCGTAGTGCAGGGGTGATTTAATGATGTGGATTATTTTATTAAGTTGAGTCCCAGCGATAACAGTGTTGAAAAACCTTTTAAATCATAGAAGATAGTAGATTTTATTTTCTACTTGACTCTTTTAATGGATTGCTTATTCCGCTGCAGTTAAACTTGATGTTCGTTATATTTTATCAGCTTAACACTGTTGAAGGCTAATGATAATTTATTCTGCATTATCTTAGTCATAATATTTCTTACTGGGCTAGTTAAGCTCACCCTTTCTTTCACTGTTCTCTTCAGGAAATGAGAATATAGCTAGGACGAGTCGGAGAACGGAGTTATGGACCAGATGATAGTATTAGTAGTCCTCACTATTCTGTTAAATAGTGTGACAATAATTGTAATGAGGACTCCTTCTGAGTTTGTATAGTCTCTAGTAGACAATAATTGTATTCAAACTCATAGTTATGTTTTGTCGTATTGTACATGACAGTTGTATTACTAAGTTGTATTTGTATTATGTACCATGTATCTAACGACCCAAGATGGGTGATGTATACCTAATTTTGGGGGCATCACATTAAAGTTATTTATAATAACTCAAAATATTTTAAAAATATTTTTATTATCCTTAAATAATTTTTTAAACATTTAAAATCATTTTTAAATAATTAACATTAATATTTAATTATTAATGTATTATTTATCAAAATATTAAAAGTCATTAATTATAACTTAAAAATATTTTTAATTCATTTATTTCCTTTTTAAATAATTTTTAAATTAATAAAATTATTTTTAAACTATTTATTTAATAGTATTATTAAATAACTCAAATATCATTTAATATTAAATTATTAATGAATTTTATCTTTAAATATTAAAAGTTCAATTTTATAACTTAAAATATTTTTAAACTATTTATTTTCATTTAAAATAATTTTTCTAATATTAAAATCATTTTAAAACTAATTTATTCAATATAATTATTAAATAAATATAATATCATTAGTATTAATTAATTAATGACATTTGTCTTAAAATATTAAAAGTTTTATTTTATAACTTGAAATATTATTAAATACCTTTTTATCATTTAAAATGATTTTTAATATAATAAAATCACTTTTAATTAATTTATTATATGTATTTATTAAATAAATTAAATATCAATAATATTTAATTATATACTAATATTTATGAAAAATATGTCAAATTATTAAAAGTTAATTTTTATAAGTTAAAATTATTTTTTAAATTTTTTTTATAATTTTCGGAATTTATTTACTATTTTAAATGATTTTTAAAAATCTAATTAATTAAAATTAAAAAGTCTGTTGCTATAGCCTTTAGCGACAGAAAGCGTCGCCTTAGGTGTTCTAGAGTACTCAATAATATTTATTGCAGTTAACAAGTGAGCACGTTTGACCAAGCATTCCTCTATGATTATTGTGTTTCTGGGCAAGTAATTGATTAGAGGTTATAGTACTAATGAGGTTATAGTACTAATGTCGGACTACACGATCCAACAACAAACATGGCCAACAAGCATAAAACTAGAGAGATCTCATGTAAGACCCCAACTTTTATAAATAAAGATGAATTTTCTATAAATATCATTTTTGAATATTATGGAGTTAATTTGATATAATGTTATAGTTGTGGGTAATATTTATAAATTTTGCAAAGTATGCAAGTTGTTATATAATATTCGATTGGTCGGGGAATATTCATTTTAACAGGGAATATTCGTACAACGGCACAATCATTGGTGGACCCCACAACGGAATTATTGTCGGATTGAGAAAACGATAAAAATATTTTATTAAAAATAACGGCGAAAGTTTTACCATTGATACTGTTGAACTACTCGGCAGTAAAAGTACAGTAATACGTGTGGTTGCAAAGTAGCACACGGTATTGATTATTAATGCTTATGTGAGAAGTCACTCAGTTTGATTCAATTATTGTCAGTTAATAATATGAATTATTTAGCGATAATGAAGTTTTGTTTTATTCGTATTATTAACGTAATAAAACAGAAACATCTTTTTATATAAAACAGAATACTTTATTAAAGTTATTCTATAAATAGAATATATTATATTTTATTTAAAAGATTTTTCTTTAAATATGGACTGTCAGATTAAAGTAATCAATCTGGACCGTTCATGGATTACTTACTATGCATTCTATTATTCTATAATAGCAGCTCATTCCTTCATTATTTCTTACGAATTCACTGAACTCTAAAGAGAGAAACTATAGAGAGAAACTATAGAGAGAGAGAGAAGAAAAGTATTCTGCTACTTAACTACTTCCTTATTTCAGTTCTTCTTTAAAACGGTAAGGGGTGTTATTCTTTCTTATTCATGAAGAGAACTGTTGTTATTCCATTTCTTATTATTCTGTTGGAATAACCTGTATACGCGGTCTACCCTATACTTGGTGACATTCTTCTATTATTCTGTTGGAACATCCTGTCTGTGTATTTTACACCGGACCTGGTTCCGTCTTTATTATTATTTTGTTGGAACATCCTGTCTGTGTGTTTTACACCGGACCTGGTTCTGTCTTTATTATTATTCTGTTGGAACATCCTATCTGTGTGTTTTACACCGGACCTGGTTCCGTCTTTATTATTATTCTATTGGAATATTCTGTCAGTGCGTTTTACGCCGGTCCTGGTTCCATTATTTATTATTCTGTTGGAATAACCTGTCTGTGCGGTCTATCGCATGCATGATGATTTCTTTTGTTATACCATTCTTTATTATACTCAATTGGTTAAGTTTTGACTTCTATACTCCATGAAATTTGTGGAATATCCTTGATAATTGCGTTTCATCTAGTATCTTTTCATGAAAATATTCTTCTAAGCATTCTTAAATTTTACTTCACAAAGCGGTATCATGTTGACAATTTGGACGTTGTTAATTCTTGGATAAATTAATTCTTGAACTTGTTTTATTGAATTCTTATATCATTGTCATCATCCTCATGTTTACAAAATGTTGAAAGTCATCTGTGGCATGTAGTGCATAGATGGACTTGGTATGATTATGACCAAAGATTATTCGGTATAATCATGGTCGTAATGTTACAAATGATGTGGTAAAAGTCCTCATTGGCCCGTAGTGCATTGATGGACAGTTGTTGAAATGATCATGACCATTAATGAATACACGAATATCTTTGGCCGTAGTGCAGGGGTGATTCGATGATGTGAATTATTTTATTAAGCTGAGTCCCAGATAACAGTGTTGAAAAACCTTTTAAATCATAGAAGATAGTAGATTTTATTTTCTACTTGACTCTTTTAATGGATTGCTTGTTCCGCTACAGTTAAACTTGATGTTCGTTATATTTTATCAGTTTAACACTGTTGAAGGCTAATGATAATTTATTCTGCATTATTTTAGTCATAATATTTCTTACTGGGCTAGTTGAGCTCACCCTTGTTTTCACTGTTCTCTTCAGGAAATGAAAATATAGCTGGGACGAGTCGGGGAACGAAGTGATGGACTAGATGATAGTATTAGTAGTCCTCACTATTCTGTTAAATAGTGTGACAATAATTGTAATGAGGACTCCTTTTGAGTTTGTATAGTCTCTAGTAGACAATAATTGTATTCAAACTCACAGTTATGTTTTGTCGTATTGTACACGACAGTTGCATTAGTAAGTTGTATTTGTATTCTGTACCATGTATCTGACGACCCAAGACGGGTGATGTATACCTAATTTTGGGGGCGTCACAGTTGGTATCAGAGCTTAGGGATATGTTCTCTGGCTAAGATGTGAGAATAGAACTAGGAGGGGAGAGACGGGGAATTCCTTCGCTAGTATGACCTACCTAAGTTTATTTGCATGGTATTTAATTGGTCGGTCAGAGTATAAGGATAATATATGACATATCAATTAACTTTTGTTTTGTGGCAGTATCTGAAAATGGCATTCGAGAATGTTGGGAATAGCAATGGAGCACAGGCGACTGTTGATTCACCACATATCAATAATCGGGATAATGTGCATCAGGAAGGCGACAATCCTCATGCAAACAACAATACTGACCAAATGATGAATGATGGAATGTTTAGAAGGTTTATGCAGTTCATGCAACAGCAGGCGAGAGCGGCTCCTGTTCAAAATGTTGGTGGAAACACTGAAAACTCTCGGGCGGTCACCGTTAAACAGTTCAAGGAGTTGGGACCACCGGAGTTTAAGGGAGAGCCAAAACCACTTATAGCGAAAATATGGATAAAGCAGATCACCAAGATTTTTGATGTATTGGGATGCTTCGAGGAGCAAAAGGTTCCCTTTGCCGCCTTTATGTTGCGAGGAGAGGCAGAATACTGGTGGGAATCGATTAAGCGTACTCAACCTGCCGCACTGAAGATGTCTTGGGAGAAGTTCCAAGAGCTGTTCAATGACAAATACTTTTCCGAAAGTGTTTGACACATGAAGGAAGTGGAGTTCATCAAATTAGAGCAGAATAATATGACCGTGTCGCAGTATGAGGCTAAATTTGCTGAGTTGTCTCGGTTTGCGTCCCACTTGGTGGACAATGAAGAGCGAATGACGTGAATGTTTTTGCGAGGTTTGAAACCTGAGATACGTCAACATCTTATTTCTCATAAACAGTGTTTATATTTAGATGTTGTGAATATGGCTCAGTTAGTGGAGCGCGATAACGAGTCAACGCAACCAAAAGAGAGCAGTCGGCAAAATGATAATACTAGTGAGAGCAGTCATTGAAGCGGTGACAACAAGCGTGGTGGGAATCAACAGGCCAGAAATGGTAACCACTTCGGTGGTAATCAGGGCCAAAACAATAAGAATGGTCATTTCAAGAAGAGGAGATTCAACAATGATGGAAAGACGTCAGCACCAGCACCCGTTGTTAAAGAAGGAGAACGACCACCTATCATATGTTTCAAATGCGGAGGGGAGGGGCACATCAGTCCAAACTGCGTGATGCCATCTAAAGCATGTTATAATTGTGGAAGAGAAGGTCATTTAGCTCGATTTTGTCGTTTACCAAAAACAAGTTCAGCCAAGATGGAGGCACCAAAGGATCCCAGAAAAGTCAAAATCGGTAGTGCAAGGGAGAGCGTTTGTTGTGACCTACCAGAAAGCAAGGAACCCAAATGAGGTCATCACGGGTAAGCTTATCATAAACTCTAACGAAGTCTATACTTTATTTGATACCGGTTCTACCCATTCTTTTATTTCTCCTACTTGCGCTCATCGATTAAATTTGACTTCGGAAAAATTAAACTTTGACTTATCTGTTGAAACTTCATTGGGAGAAACCTTCATTACATCCACGGTTTATAAGTCTTGTTTGGTTCAAGTTGGTACCCACACATTACCTGTCGATCTGATTTCATTAAAAATACTTGCATTTGACGTGATTCTAGGGATTGATTGGTTAACTACTCATCATGCAAAAATTGATTATTTCCGTAAGGTTGTTAGCTTTCATATTCCTAATCGACCTATTATGCGAATTCAAGCAACCAAACCATTAAAATCAATCGATGTCATCTCAAGCCATAAAGATATTCGTTTATTGAAAAATGGATGTCAAGCTTTCTTAGCTCATGTCACGGATCTAAACAAAAATACGTCAGTTTTGAATGATATTTCTACTGTTAATAAATTCCGTGACGTATTCCCTGAAGAACTTCCTGGCCTACCCCAGAGCGTGAAATTGAATTTTGTATCGACCTTGAAACCGTTACAAAACCCATTTCCTAAGCCCCATATTGAATGGCTCCTATTGAACTTCAGGAGTTAAAGATCCAACTACAAGAATGGTTAGACATTGGCTTTATTCGTCCTAGTACTTCTCCTTGGGGTGCTCCTGTTCTATTCGTGAAGAAGAAAGATGGAAGTATGCGACTTTGTATTGATTATCGGGAGTTGAATCATGTCACCATCAAAAACAGGTACCCATTGCCACGTATTGATGACCTGTTTGACCAATTGCAAGGAGCAAAATTCTTTTCAAAGATCGATCTTCGTTCTGGATATCATCAGCTGAAGGTTAGAACTGAGGATATTCCAAAGACGGCTTTCAGAACTCGGTACGGGCATTATGAATTCCTAGTCATGTCCTTTGGATTGACTAATGCTCCTGCTGCCTTCATGGATATGATGAACCAGGTATTCAAGGAATACTTGGATCACTTTGTGGTCGTCTTTGTTGATGACATCCTTATTTATTCCAAAAGTCGTGAAGATCATGAGCAACACTTGAGGCTGGTACTCTAAAAGCTTCGTGAATACAAGCTTTATGCCAAGTTGAAGAAATGCGAGTTCTGGCTAGAGGAGGTAGCATTCCTTGTTCACGTAGTATCAAGTCGTGGAATATCTGTTGACCCGGCAAAGATTGAAGCTATTCAAAGCTGGGAGCAACTTAAATCAGTAATCGAAGTACGTAGCATTCTCAGTTTAGCTGGTTATTTTCGGAGATTCATGGAAGGACTTTCTCGAATTGCTACTCCACTAACTCGACTGACTCGGAATGATACAAAGTTCGGTTGGAGCGAAGAATGTGAGAAGAGTTTTCAAGAACTCAAGAGAAGACTCATTTCAGCACCTATTCTAACAATACCATCTGGCTTGGAGGGATTTGTCATCTACAGTGATGCTTCGAGCAAAGGGTTGGGATGCGTTCTCATACAACATGGAAAAGTCATAGCCTATGCATCAAGACAACTCAAGGAATATGAGAGGAATTATCCTACTCATGATCTAGAGTTGGCAGCTGTTGTCTTTGCACTTAAAATTTGGAGGCATTACTTGTATGGGGAGAAGGTGGAGATCTTTACGGATCATAAAAGCCTCAAATATTTCTTCACTCAAAAGGAACTCAACATGCGACAACGACGTTGGCTTGAACTGTTGAAAGATTATGATCATACCATTCAATACCATCCTAGAAAAGCGAACGTGGTAGCTGACACATTGAGTAGAAGATCATATGCAAGTACGAGTGCGATATTGTTAACACAAAGGCCCATTTTGTGTGACTTGCAAAGGATGGAGATAGAGTTAAAGACTCCAGGGACCCATGTGATGATGGCGAATATACGAGTAGAACCAACTTTAATCGATAAAGTTAAAGCTGCTCAAGTTACAGACCTGGAGCTGATGCGTATGAGGAAGAAAGTGCAAGAAGGTGCTATGCCGGAAGCAAGAATCGATGAACAAGGAATACTTCGAGTCAACTCCAGACTTTGTGTTCCTAACGACCCTGATTTAAAGTATGAAATCATGATGGAGGCGCACAACACACCGTTTACAATCCATCTTGGGAGTACCAAAATATATCATGATCTTCGTCATACATTTTGGTGGAGCAATATGAAGCTAGAGATAGCGCTGTTTATCTCAAGGTGTCTAACTTGTCAACGAGTCAAGGCGGAGTATCAAGTACCAAAAGGTCCATTACAACCACTTGAAATTCCAAAATGGAAGTGGGAGCACATTACCATGGATTTCGTTATCGGTCTTCCTAAGGTTTCTCAAGGTATTGATGCGATTTGGGTCATTGTTGATAGATTGACCAAGTCTGCTCTTTTTTAACCGATACGAGAAACTTATACACTTCAACGTCTTGCTTGTATGTACATAATCGAGATTGTAAGACTGCATGGTATGCCAGTATCCATAGTTTCTGACCGAGACCCAAGATTCACTTCACGATTTTGGGTTAGCTTACAAAAAGCTATGGGCACGGATTTACGATTTAGTTCGGCATATCATCCTCAGACGGACGGACATTCAGAGAGGACTATTCAAACTCTGGAAGATTTATTAAGACTCTGTGTCCTTGGCTTCAAGGGAAGTTGGGACAAGTTCTTATCATTGGTGGAGTTTTCCTACAACAACAATTATCAAGCAAGTATTTCTATGGCTCCATTCGAAGCGTTGTATGGAAGAAAGTGTCGTTCTCCAGTATGTTGGGATGAGGTGGGTGAAGCAACGTTGTTGGGACCGGAGTTGGTACGTATGACTACAGAAAAGATTCAAACGATCCGACAACGTATAAAAATCTCACAAGATCGACAAAAGAGTTACGCTGATCTTCATCGAAAGGACGTGGAATTTGGTATAGGAGATTATGTGTTCTTACGTGTTGCTCCATGGAAAGGAGTTACGAGATTTGGAAAGAGAGGAAAGCTCAATCCTCGACTCATCGGTCCATTTTTAATCCTCGATCGAGTAGGAACTGTGGCTTATAGACTCGCTTTACGGCCAAGTATGTCTCGTGTTCATAACGTTTTTCACATATCCATGTTACGTAAATATGTGGAAGACCCGAACAACATTATTGAGTTAGAACCGGACGAAATAGCGGAGGATTTGACGTATGAAGAAGTTCCTGTTCAAATCTTGGATAAGAAGGAACATATTCTACGCTCCAAGGTTATACCTTAAGTCAAAGTTTTGTGGAGAAATCACGATGTTGAGGAAATGACTTGGGAGTTAGAATCTGAAATGAAGTCAATGTATCCTTACCTCTTCGACATACCAGGTACGTACCATAATTTCGAGGGCAAAATTTCATAGGAAGGGGAGGTTATAAGACCCCAACTTTTATAAATAAAGATGAATTTTCTATAAATATCATTTTTGAATATTGTGGAGTTAATTTGATATAATGTTATAGTTGTGGGTAATATTTATAAATTTTGCAAAGTACGCAAGTTGTTATATAATATTCGATTGGTCGGGGAATATTCGTTTTAATAGAGAATATTCGTACAACGGCACAATCATTGGTGGACCCCACAACGGAATTATTGTCGGATTGAGAAAACGACAAAAATATTTTATTAAAAATAACGGCGAAAGTTTTACCATTGATACTGTTGAACTACTCGGTAGTAAAAGTACAGTAATACGTGTGGTTGCATAGTAGCACACGGTATTGATTATTAATGCTTATGTGAAAAGTCACTCAGTTTGATTCAATTATTGTCAGTTAATAATATGAATTATTTAGCGATAATGACGTTTTGTTTTATTCGTATTATTAACGTAATAAAACAGAAACATCTTTTTATATAAAACAGAATACTGTATTAAAGTTATTCTATAAATAGAATATATTATATTTTATTTAAAGGATTTTTCTTTAAATATGGACCGTCAGATTAAAGTAATCAATCTGGACCGTTCATGGATTAGTTACTATGCATTCTATTTTTCTATAAATAGCAGCTCATTCCTTCATTATTTCTTACGAATTCACTGAACTCTAGAGAGAGAAACTATAGAGAGAAACTATAGAGAGAGAGAGAAGAAGTGTATTCTGCTACTTAACTACTTCCTTATTTCAGCTCGTCTTTAAAACGGTAAGGGGTGTTATTCTTTCTTATTCATGAAGAGAACTGTTGTTATTCCATTTCTTATTATTCTGTTGGAATAACCTGTATACGCGGATCTACCCTATACTTGGTGACATTCTTCTATTATTCTGTTGGAACATCCTGTCTGCGTGTTTTACACCGGACCTGGTTCCGTTTTTATTATTATTCTGTTGGAACATCATGTCTGTGTGTTTTACACCGGACCTGGTTCCGTCTTTATTATTATTCTGTTGGAACATCCTGTCTGTGTGTTTTACACCGGACCTGGTTCCGTCTTTATTATTATTCTATTGGAATATCCTGTCTGTGCGTTTTATGCCGGACCTGGTTCCATTATTTATTATTCTGTTGGAATAACCTGTCTGTACGGTCTATCACATGCATGGTGATTTCTTTTGTTATTCCATTCTTTATTATACTCAGTTGGTTAAGTTTTGACTTCTATACTCCATGAAATTTGTGGAATATCCTTGATAATTGCGTTTCATCCAGTATCTTTTCAAGAAAATATTCTTCTAAGCATTCTTAAATTTTACTCCACAAAGGGGTATCATGTTGACAATTTGGACGTTGTTAATTCTTGGATAAATTAATTCTTGAACTTGTTTTATTGAATTCTTATATCATTGTCATCATCCTCATGTTTATAAAATGTTGAAAGTCATCTGTGGTATGTAGTGCATAGACGGACTTGGTATGATTATGACTAGGGATTATTCGGTATAATCATGATCGTAATGTTACAAATGATGTGGTAAAAGTCCTCATTGGCCCGTAGTGCATTGATGGACAGTTGTTGGCATGATCATGACCATTAATGAATACACGAATATCCTTAGCCGTAGTGCAGGGGTGATTCGATGATGTGGATTATTTTATTAAGCTGAGTCCCAGCGATAACAGTGTTGAAAAACCTTTTAAATCATATAAGATAGTAGATTTTATTTTCTACTTGACTCTTTTAATGGATTACTTGTTCCGCTGCAGTTAAACTTGATGTTCGTTATATTTTATCAGTTTAACACTGTTGAAGGCTAATAATAATTTATTCTGCATTATTTTAGTCATAATATTTCTTACTGGGCTAGTTAAGCTCACCCTTGCTTTCACTGTTCTCTTCAGGAAATGAGAATATATCTGGGATGAGTCGGGGAACGAAGTGATGGACTAGATGATAGTATTAGTAGTCCTCACTATTCTGTTAAATAGTGTGACAATAATTGTAATGAGGACTCCTTTTGAGTTTGTATAGTCTCTAGTAGACAATAATTGTATTCAAACTCACAGTTATATTTTATCGTATTGTACACGACAGTTGTATTAGTAAGTTATATTTGTATTCTGTACCATGTATCTGACGACCCAAGATGGGTGATGTACACCTAATTTTGGGGGCATCACATCTCAACCCACAAAGTTGCTGTCAGAGCTGTTCTTCATTTCTGGATTACCCAGAAATGAAGAACAGTTCGACTATCCACTTTTGTGCTTCCACAACTTGTTGCTTATGTAATGTTTTTGTTATCTAAGAGTTTTAGTATGTAGAACACATGTAAGACAACAGATCCATGACATAAAAATAGTTTAACAACATCACATCAAGCAGATACGGGCTAGTCAAAGTAGTGGTCAGAAACTGCTTATGAAGGTTTTTGGGTTACCCAAAAACTTCATTCGGCAGTTTTGTCCACACCACTTTGACCACTGATTACTTTGACTCAGAGAAGGATCTACATATTTTAGAGGCATGGTCATGTAGCCTACACGTCGGATAACAACATTACAACAATAGCAGGGTCTAAAATGTAAACACAAACAAGATTAAGACGCACGAACATGCTGTCAGACTCTCTGGGCACGTTCTGGGTTACCCAGAAACGTTCGGTCAATGCCGGTCAACGTGGTTTGACCACATATATCTAACAATATGTACACGATCTGGACTGGATTCAAGTTCCAGATCCAAGATGTCATAGCATACTATATGTTCAAACATTAAAAACACAAAAATCATTAACAGCAAGAGATTTAGAAGACCTGACACATGGTTGTCAGTCGACATAAAAGAAAATTTCCAGATTTTTAAAATCACCCAATCCGAGCGTCTAGATGTTGTGGATCTAACATCTAGCAACCCAGATTATCATTATACCCTACATACAACATGTTTAACACAAAAAAACTAACATCTAACAGATGATCAAAGTCAAAATTTTAAATTAGGGTTTTATACCTTGATGAACGATTTCTGATTCTTGGCTAATGATTTGGTTATGGGTGTGTGGGGCTTGATTTGGGACTGATCTAGCACTGGAAATTCGTGGGTTTTGAGTTGAGAGCAATTGGTTGAGTGTTTGTGCAAAAATAATCAAAAATGTGCACTCTCTCTCTAATTCTATTTATATAAGGTAGATGCATTGAACTTGTATGGTATATGTGGCTGATTTGCTGAGATTTGGCACATGGGCATATCTAGGTTTGTTGAACAACTACGTATTTTAGCTAGATTTGCAAGTAACCTATTAAAGAATTGAAAAAGGGCATAATTGACTTTTGGTTTTTGATTTTTAGTGGCAAAAATGTAATATTTGCAAACCCTTAGGGTTTAACCCTAAGGTTAACACAAATTTGAATTTCTAGGATTTCAATTTAGGGTTCAAATTAAAAATAAATATTAGTTTCCTAAAAATGAAATTTAGAATTTACTAATTGTAATTAGTTTTCTAATTACATTACTTGAGCATTTAGGGTTTAAGATCCCATAATTAACATTAAGACTAATAATTAGCAATTAGGGTTTCATTTTAGCAAATTAGGTTATTAATTTAGAAATTAGGGTTTTTCAAATATTAATTAGGGTTTTCTCTAATTAATATTAAATCTAATAATACACAACATAAATCATATAACACCATTACTACACAGTCTTGAACTCATAATTGACCAACCATTATCGGTATATACAAATAATACATATATATAGCACTGAAATAAAAATAATATTATATTCTTATTCTCATTCCTTGTTCCAAATCCAGAATTAGAGTTTGAATTCCATATCTGATATATCTTTTAAATACGTACCATAATTATAATAAAATTCATATAATAAAATATTTATTATAATAACTATAATAATCCATTCATATATTATTTAAATAATATAATAATCATATTTTCATGGAGAATAAATAATAAAATCCTTTCTACTATAAAATTAATTACTATAAGAATATAATTTATAATAATCAATAACTCTAAAATAAAATCTTTTGAAATTATTCATGTAATAAATAAATCTTATTTATCACATATATACATACACATTATCTGGTACATATTTCCACCTTTAAAATTATATATATATATATATATATATATATATATATATATATATATGCAAAATTTCTTATTTATTTATATATAAAATATTGGGTTATTACATTCACTCTCCCTTATAAAGATTCCGTCCCCGGAATTACCGTTTTAAAACTTATACATACAAGGGTACATAACATACACAATCATTGCAAGTAAATCTTGATCATAATTGATCGGCTAATCTTTAACTATTCAGCATAAAGCTTGTCTATCTGATTATACGAAATTTTGATTTCTAAAAGAACTCAAATTCCTTCTTCCAAAATTTCTTTTATAAAATAATTTACTATATATAAGGAAATCATATATACGAAAATAAAAGTTATACGAATAATACCTAGAGTTCCATCGCCAGCTATCACGGTATCCTGGACCGTCACGTTGAAGACTCTTGCAGATGATTTTGTTGGCTTATTTGATGACGTTGGTCCCGTGATTGCCAGAGTCCCGCTACCTTTCCCCGTGGTTACACTCCCTGCCTCTATTCTCCTTTTTGGACAGTCTTTTACCTTATGTTCCGTCGACCGACACAGAAAACACCCATTGTTCATTCTAGGATTGGGGTAGGTAGGAGAGATATGGCCCTCCTGCCCGCACTTGTAGCATACAAACTTTCCCTTGAGGCACTCACCCGTATGGTTCTTCCCACAGTTTCCACACTGAATAACCTGCTTCTTCACACCTTCCTCTTTCACCTGAATATTCCCAAAATTACTCCCTTTTCTCTTTTCACCCCTATTCTCACTATTAGTTTTCACCTTCACAGCTCCTACCACCTTGCCTTTATTCCTTTTCTCCTTGTTATAGAGGCTCATGGCCTCACTCCCCTCCTCAGCTATAATTGCTTTTTCTAGAAGTGCTACAAAAGTGTTTATCTGCAATACTGCCACCTTGTTGTAGAGCCAGGGTTTTAATCCCAGCTCAAACCTTCTCGCCTACCTAGCCTCCGTATTAACTTGATGCGGAGCGAACCTAGCCAACTCATTAAACTTTGCGACATACTCTGCAACTGTCACGTTCTCCTGCTTTAACTCCAGAAATTTCACCTCCATCCTCGCCTGCATACTAGCTGATAGATAGTTTTTGAAAAATAACGTCTTAAACCTAGCCCATGTGACTACACCTTCTCCTGCCCTCGCTTGATTTGCTTCTCACCAAAAGTTTGCCTCCCCTTTCATTATATAGGTGGCAAAAGCGATCTTTTTCCCCTCATCTATCCTAGCAATTACAAACGCTTTCTCTATCTCCTTCACCCAAGTCTGGGCTTTAATAGGGTCAGTTGTTCTCCTGAATTCCGGTGGTCCGACTACTTTAAAGTCTTTGAAATTTGCTAAGCGATTGTCTGGTTGGTTCCCTGCGACTGGCATTCCCTACTGCATAGCCTGAGCTACCATGGTTACAAAGTTTTGCATCGGGTCTTATTGTTGTCCTTCAGCATTGTTGACAGATTCTTTTGCCCTTTGGTTTCGAGTTCGACGTCTTGGCGACATTATCTGATTAATTAAAACCATAAATTTAACTTACATTCTAAACCTTATTACATAAGTTTAATATATCAAAGTTATTTTGTCGACGTCGGGATTTTTATTTGTCCCTTTTCGTTACTTGATCTTTGGTGTTCTCATTTTAGGTGAGATTTGTTTGAAAAAACAAGTGAAAAAGGTCCGACATGTATAATGTCGACGATTGGACTATAAGAGTCGCCAGTTGGTTTTTTAACTGGTTGTACCAACACAACCGAGAAAAGGTTTGCATATTGACCCAGTGATGTGACACTCCTAAACGGGTCAGTGAAATCGAGATTCAATTAGGGTCCGGAGACTTGCTTATTCGGAGGGAAGGTGTTAGGCACTCCCCCCCCACCCCCGACATCCATGTTGCCATGGTGACTGCCACTTTTCAAGAAACTATTATCTGAATGTATGTGTGGGTCAATGTGCTGTTATTTGGAAGTAGTGTGAGGCCTCGTTCGCACCTATATACACAAGGTTTAAATTTATGTATAAATTCAATTTTAAGCAAGATATGGCAGTGATGTTTTATAAAAGAGGTTTTTCAAACCCTTGTGTGCAATAGTAATTGAGGCCTTTTACACTCCCATTTTATTTCGTATTCGACTGAATTGATTTTATATTACAGATGCGAGGCATCTGTATGTAAATAATGTACAAAAGGTGCTGAAATCCTCGTGGGTATGAAAACCATCTGAGGACATCCAAACATCACAGATAAATTTACAAGCTGCTTATAGTTGAAAAATGTCCATCACGAGAACCGAATCTAGATTCAGTGGACTGAACTTGTGATCACATGATTCCTAGGCTCACATGATGCTGCAAATAATATAAATGCAGTAATAAGGTATATACATAAAAGCTGTAAATATATATATACAGACATGATCTCCAACCACGAAGCACCTCTATGGGGGATCAAAAATGTAAATAAAGCTGTAAAAGCTATCAACCGCCACGGAGGAAACTCCAGGCGGGACGAAATGTACAGAAAGCTGTAAAAAATGGTCAACCACCACGAAGTAGACTCCAGGTGGGACGGAATATATATATATATATATATATATATATATATATATATATATATATATATATATATATATATAAAAGCATGTAAATGCACCGGATATAAAATCTAGGCTCCTCGGACAAAGTCCAATAACAATTAATATATATAAGTAAATATATATTAAAGCAGTAAACGCACCGGATGTGAAATCCAGGCTCATCGAATATAGTTCGACACACAGTTCATATATATATATGTGTGTGTGTGTGTGTGTGTGTGTATACAAACTGAAATAAAATCACGGACCGAAATCCAGGTAAACACACGCAACACGACTCTCAACATGAAGAACAGTGTGTGAAAAGATGAAGAGAAAGGCTTTAAGGTGTGTCAGAAGACTTAAAGTGGGCAGCTAAAGAAGACTTTTATATCTTTAAAGTAGATAAACACTGGCTTCAGCAGGTACAAATGTAGCTATATGTGAGCTCACAAGTGTTTAAAATGAGAAAGCACTCAGTTTTTGGTGTGTACAGAGCAAATTAGGTAGGGCTTCCTCACCATTTTCTCTTACAAAATGGCCACCCCAAGCCCTCTATTTATAGAGGATGGAGCCGCAGGTGGGCCGCGGGTGTACCAGAGGCTGCCCGGGGTGCCCCGGGCTTCACGGGCCCTGTCATCTCGAAGTACGTGCACGCATGCAACGTGATGTCCGCTCGAACTTTTAGAATTGCAATCCGGGCATTTGATTGAGGTATATAGGACCTATTTTGGACTGCCGTTGTCAAGAGTTACTCAATGACATAGGATTAGAGGTTGTACGAAGTCATGAAGATGGGACGGTGCCCTCCGGTCTTCAGCTTCAAATTCTATCTGTTATCCTGCGTAATTGTCACTCGGGATTGGTTCTTCAGAGCTTTTGTGGGACATTGCTGTGTAGAAATGTATGTCTAAAATGTTGAGACGACGTGATGTGGCGTCATGTTGGCGAGATGATAACGTTGCCCCTCACCGAGGTTATCTCCGATTTGGGCTGATAAAGTAGACGTTGCTCAGGGTTATTGCTGAGATTGGACTGCTACAACGGTTGAAGGTCCTTAGTGTCATCTCTGAGGTGTGCCTGTCCTCCTAGTGTTATTGTCAGGTTTTATACTGAGTATCTCGTTGTGAGCGCCGAGATTGAAGCTGATTACATTTGAAACAAGCATTTTCAGGGTTATCTCTGGAACTGCATTCATTGGGGTTATCGCCAAGTTTGGTAGGTATTCCCATGGTTGGGACTGAGACTGGATACCTCGGGGTTATCTCCGAGATTAATTGGTCTTCTCCGGTATGTGTTCTGGTATTGGATCTGCACGCCTCGGGGTTATCTCCGAGGTTGGAACTGTTACTCCCGATGTGTGTTCCGGGGTTAAGGCTGTTGCTCCCAATGTGTGTTCTGGGGTTAAAACTGAGCTTCCGGTAGTATCCGTACTAGATGTGAACGGTCTTCCAGGGTTCCCTCTTGAAAGACCAATCTGTGCTCCTACAATGTTAGTGACAGGTGTACAGAAAATTTCGAGTGTCTATAGATGCCCCTCTTTATCATATTCATGCAATGCGATGCATGAATAGGATAAAGAATCCTAGACACTTGAAATACAACATAATGTGAATGTATAATGTATGTGATGCATGTGTACGGGGTTGTTGCCCAATATATTGGGGATGATTGCTGGCTCCCTGTTGCTTTAAATGGGGATTGGCAATGATGACCAGATTGGATATATGATCCAAATCTTTGAGGATGTTGACATTGGGGTTATCACCAAAGTCCTTAATCCTTGATACAAACTTGATTCCAAAGAAGTGCCTCTTATGTGTAAGAGATCTATGGGGATAAAGCTTTGTCTGTTTGAGGATATGTATAACATATTCCATCATCAATCCTCCTTGATGACGTTAACCTCTCCTGGTTTGTATCGTCAGGATATGTTAGGGTTATATTAGATTTACTGCCAATAGCAAATGCTATCAGGGTTGATTGACCTTCGTTGACTTGTGCTTCACCGATGTGTGAATCAACGGATAAAATCCCTGTGGGGTAGACTGCCAAGGCTACTTGACCTTCACTGACGTGTGAATCAACGGAACACTGCGTTGTGACCCCCGCCGGGGATCCACTTGGGAAATATGAGTACTAGAGTATTAAATCCTTTAATAGTTCTTGATCTTCGATAGGTTTAATTGCTATCGGCTGACATAACGTCAAGGCTGCTTGACCATCATTGATGTGTGTGTCAACGGTTGAACACGCGTTGTAACCCCGTTGGGGTCTGACGTTGTAACCCCCGTCGGGGACTTACGTTGTAACCCCCGTCGGGGACTCACGTTGTAACCCCCATCGGGGACTCACGTTGTAACCCCCGTCAGGGACAGGATTGATGATGTGGACATCGGCACCATTGTCTTCTTCTGATGTGTATTCTCGTTATTTCTTTTGATAGCCCTCTGTTAGCTATTGGGTGGCTGTGCCCCATTCTCACTATATCTTTTGATAGGCCTCTGTTAGTAGTAGGGCGTCTGTGCCCTATTTCCCTGTATTTGTAGCTGTACAGAGATGATGTATTAGATGATGATATACTTAGGAATATATATACAGTTTTTCCATTCCCTATATCATATTGTCATCTATTATCTGTTATGCATGTATTATGTTATGCATATGTATGTATGTCCAGAGATATTCAGCATTGACCCCTGGATGGTCTTATGACACGGCCCGTGCAGATGTCTTCTTCGACAGTTAGTCGTATTGATCATACCCCACCATTATTGGTGGTATCTGGTATGCGATCTTGGTACGATAGCATGTCACCATCAGACAGGGTGACCGTAGATCATTTATTGTAGTATACTATGACTCTGTTGATGTTTCAGGTTCCCACAGGATTTGTGGATGGCATGCTGGAGCACTGGGTATCGGAGAGGCTGGTTTTTCGATTTGGAACCTATGAGTTGACTCCCATTCTGGAGGAGCATGCACGGTTGACGATGCTACCATTGGACAGACCTTGCGTGCATATGACTTTGGGGGACATGATTCGATAGTTCATGACCCTCGCTGGATTGAGGCGTAGAGTGGTACAGGATGAGCTGACATCTGGCCACATTATATCCTAGCATTTTCTGTTTGATAGATTTAGCTATGAGGATAGTTTTTCACGACATTCCGGGGATTTCACCACACCAGAGGATCATTGGCGTCTAGCCAGAGTGGATGTACTGCTATTGTGCGTACTGTCGTATGTCTACATGCCACGGTACACGGATGAGATAGACATAGGAGTTATCATTGCGGTGAGAGCTCTTAGGGAGGGTCGTACCATCATTCCTATGATTATAGTCGAGACATTGAGGTCAGCTACATACTGCTGCACATATCTGACATGAGTATTTACGGGCAGTTCGGTCATGTGCTACATGTGGTTTATGTCACATCTGAGACCAATTGGCACTCCTAGACGGCATGGGTATTGGTTCACCCATGATATAGCCATGTCGTACTCCTTTCAGCCATCAGAGTGTACAGATGCTATGTCTTGGTCTATGTTCTTGGCAGATATTAGAGATCCATTTGCCATATTATCGTGTTCGGGGCTTAGCTCACCTTACAGCATTATTACTCATGCTCCGAGCATGGATTATCTCCCTCTAGCTGGCTTGAGGGGCGTGACCACTTACCATCCACTGGTCATGATGTCTCAATTTGACCAGTTTTTGTATTTTCATCCTTTCAAGGGGGCGCTAGGTCAGCGTTCAGCTTCTCACTATCTTTCAGCAGAGGACTGATCCCGTGTGTATGCTTGTTGGGATCAGCGTGAGATAGCTGATTTCTCTATTAGTCATCCAGGTTGTTTTGCAAAGTATTCTTCATGGATGGAGACAGAGGTTTCATTGGCTGCAACAGTATCCACAGTACCAGATACTGAGACAGATGAGGGAGAGCCCATGGAGGACATTGATTCCCATGTCACGGAGGAGTCAGTTGTCGGGTTGCCAGCATCTCCTTTAGATTCTCCCAGTACTAGCACTATTGTGATTCAGCATTCAACACAGTACTTTGAGCACCTTCTTCATCTGATGACCTTTGAGAGAGATCAGGCTCGATCTTTGATGTTGACTGCCCTTGATGGGAGAGACGCATCTCTATTAGAGAGACACGAGGCATTGGCTCGTAGAGATATCACTGTTATTGAGTGGGATGAGGCCAAATCAGCCAGAGATGCAGTGATAGTTGAGTGGGATAGTGCCATATCTGCTTGAGATGTAGCCGTCACAGATAGTACTGCAGTGAGGTCCCTTACCACTGGCATGCTTACAGAGATGAACGCATATATTGATGATCATATGGTCACCATGCAGATGGCTGCAGATCTGTTGAGTCGTGTGGATATCCTTATACAGGAGACCACAGCTTTGCCTCCTTCTCTGGAGAGGGATGCCATGTTGGGCTTGTTAGCTTGCATATACACGGACTTGTAGATGGGCTTGTATTTTCCTGCACAGACTAGCTTAGCCATCTTGTCATTTATAGTTTACATTTACGTATATCAACCAACATTATATATATCAGGGAAATATATTTTTGATCACTTCCCTTTTAGATATGCCTGAATACTTGCTTGATATTTTGCCTGCTGCTTCAGGACTTGTGATCTTGTTGTATTCTGAATTCCTCCTTGCTGGATGGACATTGAGTTGTCTCTGGATAGTTCAAAATAGATCATGGATCTGTGTGTATCCCTACCATTTTTTGGTGTCTTGGGATAGTTTCTGTATGGAAATGTGGAGAGGATTGTGGCTTTCCTCTCTAAGATTGACCGCACCACAGATGGTCACCAGTACCCCTATTCAGGAGGAACCTAGTTAATTCCATCTCTTATGGATTAGTATTGCTCTTTGAAGAACAACAACATCTTAGATGGTCGTCTAATCTCCTATTTGCGAGGAGAGGTTGGGTAATTCCATCCATTTGGTTTGAAGCCAATGAAATGTGATGAATTGAAGTTTGATCCTAGTACCAATTGACAAAGGTTTGTGTTTGGCAGGGGGTAAGACTGAACCATGAATGGCTGCCTACGTACTCCTATTGAAGAGGAGATCAGGTCTGCGTAGTTCGAACCTGGTGTAAAAGGTTCAACGCTGTTTGTGAAAGGCAGATGGGTGTAGAAGCTTTATTGATTAAGAAGGTTTTAGAAGTGTTTTGTGGTTTTTGTTTTTTTAGAAAAGGGTAGAAATGTTTTTGTTGTTTTTTGTTTATTGCGATCGGGCCATATAGAATATGGTTACCTACGTACTCCCGTGTATCAAGGAGATCAGGTCAACGTAGTTCACCCCTAAGGGTGAGTTAAAAAGTGTGATCCCATGTGCAGGTCAGAATGCGGGGAAGAAATATTAATCCCATATATAGGTCAGAATGTGGGGAAGAAGGTTTAATCCCATATGTAAGATAAATTGTGGGGAAGAGAAAGCTTGATCCTAGTGTATGGGTAGCCAAACTATAAACGCGAGAGGTTCAATCCAGGGTGGGATGACCTAAGTTGTATGAGCACAGTGAAGCCAGGTTGCTGGCTGGAAGAGTGTGTTTCCCTGAGGGGGAAAGTGTGGAATAAAGTTGTATATGGTAGAGGATTAAAGAACCGGAATTACTGGTGATCTGATGATCCAACACCAGGATGTTTTCTTGATGGTAACTTCAAGTATAGTACCGTTTCACAGTGTCCGAGTTGATAAGTTGTAGAAATTCATCACCATCTATTTCTTGTAATCTGAGAGCACCTCCTGTTAATACTTCCTTGATAACAAACGGGCCTTCCCAGTTAGGAGCAAATTTTCCCTTAGATTGATCTTGGTTGTCAATGATCTTCTTCAAAACCAAGTTATGTCGTTTAAACTGCCGTAGCCGAACTTTTTTGTTGTAGGATCTGGCGATCCTTTGCTGGTATAACTGACCATCGAAGATAGTCGCGGTTCGCCGTTCGTCTATCAGAGACAATTGGTGATACATGTCTTGTACTCATTGGTCTTCATCCACCTGAGCGTCTATCAACACTCTGAGGGATTCCATTTCTACTTCTACAGGGAGTACTGCCTCCATCCCATAGGTTAATGCGTAGGGGGTTGCCCCAGTTGAAGTGCGCATTAATGTTCTGTAGGCTAACAGAGCAAGAGGCAATAAGTTAGGCCATCCTTTGTGGTTGACGGACATCTTTTACATGATTTTCTTGATGTTTTTGTTAGCCGCTTCAACAACACCATTCATCTTTGGACGATAGATGACGAAATTAAGGTGTTTGATGTGGAATTTACTGCATAACTCCTCCATCATTTTGTTGTTGAGGTTCTTAGCATTGTTGGATACAATCACCTCTGGTTGTCCGTATCGACAAATGACATTATTTCTGATGAACGCAATGATGACTTCTTTGGTAACCCTGGGGAAGGAGGCTGCTTCTACCCACTTGGTAAAGTAGTCGATCATGGTGAAGATGAATCAATGTCCATTACTGGCTTTGGGCTCGATGGGTCTGATCACGTCTATTCCCTACATTGAGAAGGGCCAAGGTGAACTCATATTGTGGTGTTCCCGTGGAGGGGTGTGGATAGCGTTCCCATAAATTTGGCATTGATAACATCTCTTGACATGGTCATTGCAGTCAGCCTTGAGAGATAGCCAATAATGTCCCGTCCTGAGGATCTTTTTGACAAGGAAGGGGCCACTCATGTGTGGGCCACAGACTCCACCATGGATTTCATCCATAAGCCTTTGAGCTTGGTCTTTGTCTAAACATATGAGAAGACCTTGACCTGCATCTCTTTTGTAGAGTGCATCTCCGCTCAGGTAGAATTTCATAGCAAGTAGATGAATCTGCCTTTGTTCAGTCAGGCTCGCCTCAGCGGGTGTAGATCCATCTCATAGGTACTCCTTGATATGTTGATACCAAGGTTATTGGATGGGAGGTAGCTCATCTGATACTTCTCCAACATAGTTCCCATTGGATGATGCCTTATGCAGGGAAATTGTGATGCTTGGAAAGTGTTCCTTGTCAGGTATGTGTATCAAAGAGTCCAAAGTTGATAATGCATCCGCAAAATCATTCCTATTACGAGGAATGTGTAGAAAGGAGATTTCTTCGAACTCCGAGACCATCTGTAAAACCTGCAGATGGTAAGGCAGCAAACGTAGCTCTTTGGTTTGACAGATTCCTGTGGTTTGTCTGACGACTAATTCCGAATCTCCAAAGACAGTTAACCGTCTAATACCCATTAAACGGGCAAGTTCTAGCCCCATGAAACAGCCTTCATACTCAGCTGTATTGTTGGTGCTGACAAACTATAATTTGACGGCGATGGGATACTGCTCCCCCGTATCGAAAACTAAAACTTCTCCAGCTCCATAACCTTCTGTATTAATAGCTCCATCGAAATACATCTTCCATATTTGGCGTGTATCATCCCGCTGATGTTGCTGAACTGTCATGACCCCTTCATCGGGGAAGTATGTTTCCAAGGGTTTGAAATCCCCTGAAGGTGCGACAGCCAGTTGATCTGTAACTCCTTGACCTTTGATGGACTTTTGAGTCACGTAGACGATGTCAAATTGTTGTAGGATCAACTGCCATCTGGACAGTCGACAATTTAACATAGGTTTGTTGAACACGTACTTGAGAGGATCCTCGCGGGATATGAGATGGGTTGTGTGACATGGAGGAAATGCTGTAACCTCATAGAAGCCCATGCTAAAGCGTAACAAGTTTTCTCAATCAGAGTGTACTTCTGTTCACTACTACTGAATCATTTGCTGAGGTAATAGATAACTCGTTCTTGGCCTCTATTGTCCTTCTGTCCCAACATACAGCCCATGGCGTTGTCACTTACTGACAGGTACATGAACAGAGGAGCATCATCTCTGGGTGGTACCAAAATGGGAGTTTTGACTAGCTAATCTTTGATTATAAGGAAGGCCTTCTGGCACTCATCATTCCATTTCATGGAGGAGTTCTTCCTTAACAGCTTGAAGATTGGCTCACAGGTTGCTGTTAGTTGCGAGATGAACCTGCTAATGAAGTTGATTCTTCCCAAAAATTCCCGTATTTCCTTCTCTGTCTGAGGAATGGGCATTTCTGTAATGGCCTAGATTTTGGTAGGATCCAACTTAACTCCTTTATGGCTGACTAGAAATCCTAGCAACTTACCTTATTTAACGCCAAAGGCGCACTTGGCTGGATTCAACTTCAAGTTATACTTACGCAACCTGTTGAATAGCTTTCTGAGATGGTCTAAGTGGTCATCCTCTTTCCGGGACTTGACAATAATGTCATCCACGTAGATCTCTATCTCTTTGTGCATTAAGTCGTGGAAGAGAACCATCATAGCTCTATGATATGTAGCTCCAGCATTGATGAGGCCGAATGACAACCATCTGTAGCTAAAGGTTCCCCAAGGCGTGATGACATCAGTTTTTTCACGATCTTCCTCAGCAACCATGATCTGATGGTACACCGCAAAGCAATCAGCAAAGGAATACATGCCGTATTGCGCAGTATTGTCAATGAGAATGTGGATAAAGAGCACATGAAAGCTATCTTTAAGGCAAGCTTTATTCAGATTCTGATAATCCACGTAGACTCGTACCTTTCCTCCAGGCTTAGGCACGGGAATGATGTTAGATATCCATTCAGGATACGTGGACACCATGATAATGCCAGCTTGAAATTGTTTCACAATTTTATCTTTCACCTTTAAACTCCACTCAGGTTTCAATCGCCTGAGCTTCTGCATGACTGACTTAAATTCCTCTTTAATGGGAAGACGATGAAGAACAATGTCAGTGGACAAACCCACCATATCTTCATGAGACCATGCAAATACATCCTGGAATTGGGTTAGTAGCGTAACCATATCATTCCTTTGGTTTGGGGTAAGGTCTGATCCAATCTGCATTAACTTAGGGCTTTCTAAGGTTCCAAGATTGAAGGAAGTGGTTTGATCAAGGTTGGGTTTAGGTTTGTCTTTGACCCATTCTTGAATTTCTGGAGGCACCTCAATGTCCTCATATATTTCCATCAAGGCTGAATTCATCTCTACATCAAAGTCACAATCTTTGTGGAGAAGTGGCACCGTATCAGCAAGTACAGGCACATCTAAATTCAAGGTCCTGAAACAAAATATGCTTTCACTTAGTATATATGAAGTGTTTTGATCATACACACTTTTAGCATGTACTGGCAAAATAAACTGCTAATACTGTACAGAAAAATAAGCAGTTATTATATTTACAGGGCAGAAAGAGTTTATGCCCGTTTTACCCTTGTCGACCAATGCAAGCAGTGCTGCTCCAATTGGTAAGGATAAAGTCCGGATGGACTGTAGTGATGGAGGGGTTGTCGTCGTCCTCCTTCTCCCGAATAATGAATATAACGTCTGGGTAATCATCGTCTGGGGTATATCTGTTTGTATATTCATCATGGATGATGATACGCATACCCGACATTATCCGGATGACGTTCTGTTTGACTCTTTGTTTCTCTTCCTCTACTGCGGGATCTGGAACAAAGATTTCTTTTACTTTGAATGGTACTGGCTTGGGAAATAGCATAGCCATCACGTTGGTTGGAACCTTTATAGGAGGTTGTGGACTCAATGTTAGAAGGCGAAGATAAACGCAACGTGGTTGAAGCCGAAGGAATCTACTGATGCTTATGAGGATTCCTCTTACTAGAACTGGCAGAATAGCCTAGTCCAGCTGTCCCAGTTTGACTGGTTACTTGGATGGGGTATTTAATACCTTGGTGATCTTTACCCAGCCCTTGTCCTGGCTGATGACCCAAAGACATCATTTCCTGAGTAGCCGACATTACTTCGGTAGAGATCTTGGGTACGGGCAATGGCATTCCCAGACCATGGTATTGAGTATTGCTCACTTCCAAGGCATGCAAACTGACTGGTTCAATATCTGCATTAGCACTGATGAATGGCAAATTCTCGTGTTGAGGACATTCTGGTTCAGCGTTGACAGTGACCAGGCTATTATTGATAATGTATTTCAGTTGCTGATGAAGGGTGGAGGGGATTGCCCTAGCCATATGAATCCACGGTCTTCCCAAGAGAAGGTTGTATCCCGAATCTATCTTGAGTACGTGGAAAGACATGCATAATGTATGGGGACCGAATTTCGGCGGGCTCCGTCAAAAGCTGTGATGACCGTATGGCTGCTCCGAATTCGGTTGAGATTAATATTCATCTTCAACAACGTGGCATATGGACAAATATTTAGAGATGAGCCTCCATCTACCAAGACTCCAGCCAGCATATATCCGGAGGACAAGACCGCAATGTGTAACGGCTTGCAATGACCGATCCCTTCGGGCGGTATATCGTCATCAGTGAAGAATATCACATTATTATTGAAAATGTGATCAACTAGGTGTTGAAACTTTTCCGTATCCACTGATTCTGGTAGATAGGCTTCTTCTAAAACCTTTAGTAAGATCTTCCGGTGATCCTCAGAAGTTAGGATCAAGTCCAAAATAGAAATTTGGTGTGGAGCTTCTCTCAAGCTTAGAACCACATTGGCTTCATGATGACCCATAGTGCGGAGGAATTTTTCAATCTTCTCCATGGGTATTTTCCCCTTTGATTTGATGGTAGGCTTCATCACCCGTTGGGGAAGATACAGTGGATTTTCCTTCGACACTGTAGTAGTTGTAGGTGAGGTGGATCCTTCACCTTCTCCATAATTCCACGAAACTGTGTGCAAGCTAACAATAGGATATTGTGCTCTGCATGGTAAGTTGATTGGCTCGAGAGCGGCCACTTTCAAATGATTGTTACTTCCTCTGAGCTGAATTGTTGGTATAGTGAATGGCTTGACAATGTCATCATCCTCAGTGGATATAACTGATACCAATCCCTTCCATTTAGTAGGACATGTATTCTCACTTCCACGTAGTATAGTATCATCGTCTGCTAAGTGCAGGATACCACTGTCAATGAGATTCTAGATAAATGGCGGAGTGCCTAGCATTCCTCTGTGCTGTGACCGCGAGAATTGGAATGATACTGACATACTGCATCAGCATTGTACCGTCCTGAATGGGGGTTGATTGGAGGTAGAAGGGAATTGATCCTTCCTTCTTTGATTAACATTTGAAGGATTTCCTCCATAGGTTGGTCCAGATGTGTGAATTCCCTTTTGTTGGCAAAATCACGACGAGTTTTGACATTCACTCTCTTTGCCACTTTGTCCTCCAGAGTTTCACTTTCTGAAGGTAATATAAGAATATTCATAACAATAGGGAGGAGATTAGCATGCTCCTGACTTACTAACTGGTGTGTAACTTAATCCCGGTAGGTCACTAGTTCTGCCAGTTGTTCGATCTGTTTGCTTAAAGTTTTCATCTTATGTTCCATTGTGAATTGGAACTTGGCACAATCCCATTTGTCCACTCCGTCTCTAGTGGTCTGAGATGATTCGTAGTTGAAATTGGAACTTTGTCCATTGCTCCAATTAATCATGTTGACCTCTTCTTCTTTGTGTTGAGGAAGAGGGTTGTCTTGAATGTGAGGCTGATCTGGTTTGGTGACCACGATCTCACCGTTGTCTATCAGGTCTTGGATTTTGTGTTTCAACGCCCAGCAATCTTGAGTATCATGTCATGGTGCCCCGACATGATATGCACATTTCTTAGCAGCATTGAAACCCCGTCCATTAGGGCTGGCTGGTGGAAGAAGATGCGTGATTTTCTTCTGCATTGTCAGAAGAGTGAGAATATTCTCGAGTGAGTCTCCCAAGGGTGTGAACACTCGAGGGCGTCTAACTTCTCCACCTTTTGGTACTGGAGGATTTAAAGACTGAGCTTGAAAGGGAGTGTAACTTCTCCTTTGAATACGCATATTCTGATTGCCTTTTTGACCCTGCAGTATGAGTGAAACATCTTCCTCTTTCTTTTTATGGACCCTCCGGGGGTTGTTTCCATAATTTCTAGATTGGATGTGCTCAGCAACAGCTTTAAGGGCAGTTAGGTCTTGAATCTTTCTTGAGTTCAATCCCATCTCAACCATCTCCCCGTGTTTGATCATATCAAAAAATGGTTTACCGATGCCGGCTAACACTCTTTTATAGAAAGGAGCTTCTTCTATATCTATGAAGGTCATGACCATTTCTGATTCCGTCATGGAAGGAATAACTTGAGCAGCAAGGCGCCTCTACCTTTGAGCATACTCTTTAAAAGACTCGTTAGACTGTTTCTTGACCTTGGTAATCTGATACCGGTCAGGAGCCATTTGAGATTGGAAGCTGTATTGAGTGAGGAAGGCATGTGCTAGCTCTTCCCAGCTATGGATCTTGGAGTTGTCTAATCTGGTATACCATGAACGGGCTTCTCCAGTCAGACTTTTCTGGAACAGCTGCATTTTGAGCTTCTCATCCTCTGCATAAGATCCTAGTTCTCCAATGAATACCTTCAAATAGGTATAAGGATCTCCTAACCCGTCATACTTTTCAAAGTCAGGAGTCTTAAATTTTTCTGGATAATGAACACCAGGGAATATACAAAGGTCAGCATATGAAACACTCCCGTGTGCTCCAATTCCTTTAATAGCGCGAAGAGTCTCTTCCATTTGAAGGACTTTCTTTCGGATGTCACCGATGTCTGGATCTCCAGTGGGATGGGTGGCATCATGACTTTTGTTGGTTGTGTCCAACTACAGTTCAAGTATTGTAACGACCTGGGCTCCCCCTTGTGTAGAGGATTCAGCATGTACGGGTTTTTTTGGACCCTGCATAGATTGATGTAGTTCTTTAAGCAGAACAACCAAGTCTGTAATTTGTTTAGTTAATCCGTCGAATTCTTCGTGAGAAACTGGATTAGACTGGTCAGATGAAGACATTATTTGTTGTAGGCCCCCGGCCTTTTTGGATTTTGACCGGTTAGCAGGTCCGATGGATTACCTGTAAAAGACTTGCATAGTTTAGTCTTTAGGGAATGTGTAAATATTAACATGATATGTGGTGTGTCTTTGCTTTAGGATTTTTATCCTTCAAAACAGAGGTTAGTTGTAATACGTGATAGCATATTAATTTGAATATGTAAGCACATATTTCTTCATATTTCTCATTACATGGAGATGAATATGGCATGAATAGTGCAAGTAATGCGAAAGCATAAAGAGACTTTCCACCGTGTTGGGTTTATTAGAGGCTGACCTATCTTAGGTTACTATTGCGACTTTTTGGCATGAAGGTTCCCAAATCATCGCAATTTACTCAACGGGAAGTTAATCCGGTCTTTCAACTGGAGCGAATTTGGGTAGTGCCTTTCCTGAGCCTCGGGGAATTAGTCTTCCCACGAGTCCAGTAATCAAACACCGACGGAATAGCCTAAACAAAGCTAGTTGCTGAGAAATATTACTTGTCCTAAAATCAGTGTCACACTCTAATAAATCAGTCGTGTATAGGCTAGGCCATTGGCCTATCCTCTTCCTTCTTCACTAAACCAGATAGCAGTGATGATGGCTATAACATGGTAGTTGGCCAACTCCTTCTTGTCCATTGTTCTCTTCCTTCTTCTATTAGTTTAATCTTAGAGGCAAAGCTATGGGCTGTGTAGATAATTCTCTATAAATAGAACCCCTCCTTTTCTTTTCCCGTTTATTTGAGTTGTCTGAGAAATGGGTTATGGAAGTTCTGTAGTATTGAGAGCTAGCAGAGGGTTGGAGTGCTATAGATAGCAAATGGAAGCCATAAAAAGGTAATGATTCTAACATATATGTTGTTGAATTCAAGTTCTTCATTTTTTAGAAAATTTCATGAAAAAGTAGCTTTTTGAGTCATAAAATTGATGACTAAAACTTGTTGTAATCCTTGAATTGTTGCTAGATGTTGTTGATATAGTTAGAAACGAAAACAACAGAAATTAAACGAACCAATTTGGTTGAGAAACGAATTCGTAGTGAACGAATTCGTTAAACTTTTCAAAATATGAAAACTAAGCATGAACATGAGTTATAGATTCATATTTGAGTTAGTTAATGTTTATGTTAATTGTTGGGTATTTAGTATGTTGTAGTTTTATGAGTTACAAGCTCATAGAATCGAAAATGGACTGATTTGAATGAGTATAACTCATGTTATGAAAATTGGGAGTATAGGTCTGTAAAATCGCGATGAACAGAGCCTGAGGGGCTGTTTTGCGAACTGGGACGCAGCTGCACTGCCCCCAAGGCCATTTAAGGAGCAGCTGCGCCGGGCATCAGTCACTGGTGGACTGCTCTGACCTGCTGTAGTAAATTAGGCATAACGTTTTCACACTGACTCCGATTGAGGTGATTCAAGATGATCTGGAACGAGGACATATAGCCTACAACTTTTGTTCTTTAAGTTTTTCAATTTGAGGTAGTTAGAAATGGTCAAAATTGTCATCTTTGTGACTGTTACGTAATCGAAAGCAATCGGAGGACGTCGAGCGAGCACATACGCAAGTATAGTGCTCCCGACGATGGAATATGTTATTCTAAGTGATAAAACATAAATATGAATGATAATAGACATGACATATAGTATTACCTTACTTATAAGGAGTTTCCTTATCATGATGGAGTATGTTTTTAAAGAAACTTTAGATTTTAAAAACAAGTTTAGACGAACCTTGAGTCTTTTGAATTATGATATTTGTAGCATGTGTAAAGGGTTTAGTCATGCATATAAATAGGTATGACACATGGCCTTGAGTAACTTTGTACACTATGAGTTGCCTAGATGGTTATTTTCTGAAGATATATCAAGATTTTGAAAATAAACATTGACGAACTTGTGTACCTCTAATTCTGACCTTGATAACATATATATGAGGTCTAAGTACGCATGATGTAAGATTTAAAGTTGTATCATAGGTGTGTTAGATTACTTTGATTTGGTTAAAATGATTTCAAAGGCAAGCTCATATATCATTTGCAGACAAAGTTTTATAAACATGGAGTGGTTATATTTTGCCCTTGGAAACGAACATAGAAACATGTACAAACAAGTATGATGTGTGAGTTGAAGTTACCTTGCAAGATTAGTTTAGTATGACATTGACTTGGAGAATATAGTTTTGAAGTTTTGAAACTAAGAGCGACGAACTTAAAGTAACTTGTGGACTTAAAGTTCTAAATGTAATAACATGCATACATGGCTTAGTTAGCTATGAAATGAGATTTAGAGTTACACCTAGTTGCTTTAATTTGGCCTAGCATGACTTTTAAAAGTGGACTCCTTGCGAAACTAAGTTTTTATAAACATGGCTTACATGTGTGCTCATCTAGCTAGACACCATATAAGTCAAGCGAGTATGAATTGTAATGAGTTGAATGAATGCGAACATACGCGTTATAGGCGATGAAATGGTTAAGGAAGTTCATTCCTTGTACATGAACCTACTTAGTGAAAGCAACTTAAAGTAAACACAAGAGGTTCTAAAACTTGGACCAATGACCTTTTAACGTGTGTATATACTATGTGTTAACATTAATGCATGCTAAGAACCTAGATAAAATCATAAAATAAATACTCAACTTTGGTCTGGCCAGGGGACGGCGCAGCTGTGCCAGTCCCAAGCCTAACCTCAGCGCAACTGTGCTACAAGACAGTTTGATCTGGATATTTAATTTGCTTTCTAATTTTGGCAGCTTACTTATAGTACTGTCCTAAGCTATAGTACTTATCATGGATGATGTTTTAAGCCTAAGAGCATGTAATGGTTATATGAAACCCAAATGTGTTAAAATTTATTAAGTTTGCAAAATGTAAAGGCGATGTAGATCGCATATCTATAGACTTGAAATATGTGTCGAACACATAACGTGTCAAGTGTTTGATAGAGATTTATAAATGTTGATATGAAGCCTGTGTAGCTAAGATGTACTATACATAGCTATTGTAAGAGTATGATGAGAAAGTGAAATGTAGGTTTTACGAACCTAGTTAGGCACTCTGATAAACTATTTGGACGTGTGATCCAAAGCTACCATGAACTTCCAGGATGTTGACGTTGGGATTATCACCAAAGCCCTTAATCCTTGGTACATACTTTCACTGAAGATGTATCTCTCATATACAAGAGACTTTGTTGGGATGTGCGTTGTCTGTTGAGGATGTGTATAACATATTTCATCATCGGTCCTCCCGATGAGGATGCTCTGTCAGAGTTACTGCCAACAGTCCGTGTTGTTAGGATTGCCTGACCTTCACTGACATGTTCATCAACGGATAGGATCCTACTAGAGAATGCTGTAAAGGCTACTTGACCTTCATTGATGTATGTATCAACGGCTGAGTTGAATAGAGTTTCTGCTGGGAAGCAAGGTTTTGGGGTTATAACCCCGAATTGATGGCATCGGACCTTCTTGAGGTATTGTCAGATGTAGTTTGCAACAGTTGTGATCATCGATATACTGAACCCTGTGTTTGGGTAATACCAATGAGTCATATGTAAAGCCAAAACTTGACCCATGAAAATCAGGATTTCAGGCTATTATGCTTAATCGCGTAGCATCTTTATTCCTGATTTGGCCTTCTCAACTTGTGAAAACTCCTTTTCAACTCGAACTGAACCGAGTCGGAGGGGTGGGATCCACCCAGGGGAGCCGCAGGTACACTTGCGGTAGCCGTGTGTACACATGCGGTTAGCCATGGGTAGATTTAAGCTTCCCTTTGCTTTCATAATTCATTTCCAAGTTGCGCCGCACAAGAAATCCGAGAGCTCTTCTTCAGATTTGCTGAGTTCGGGCGTCTTGCTGTAAATTCTATCACCGTATAAGTGTTCTACAATGTCCTGGTAACGCATGCATGTCTTCTTTTCAAGTTTTTATCCGTTGGAAAATGACTTGTTATATGAAGTGCGTCTAAACACATAGTAGTGAATATCCATGCTCATATGTCTTGATAAAAAATATTCAACATAGTAAATGTTAGTATTAAACTATGTTGAACATAATGCTGTGAAAAAATTTAACTTTTGAAATAATCAAATTTGTACCTTTTTCTCCTATTTCTTATCCTATTTTAGGACAAATGAGCAAAGGTAATAAAACAAAGCAATCCTGGTATTTAATATACCGTCATGGATTGTGACTTTGACATGTTCATGCATTATAGGATGTATATGACTGCGAGTAGGTGTGCTACTGAATGGCCACCTAGTCATGCCTATGTTCATGTGGATAGTCCTGTTTACAAAGGAGACTTTGGCAAAAAAATTCCAAAAGTCTAGGCATTATGCAAACATGTATTTTTAACTCTACTGTAGGCGTATGTTAAAATAATGCATTTGAAAAGCTTCAAGTTAGAATTTACCACACCCTTTCTGAGGTGATTTGGAGACTTGTGTCCAGATATTGTGGATTCTGGATCAGCTGAGTAGTTCCCGCAGGACCACTTCAGGTGTACGGAAGAGGGCTTCTAAAGTGCCTCGACCCCGTTCAGTTAGACAGTCTCATCGTCTAGCGGAGGCGGTGATACGTCCTATCCGGGTTGATGTACCTAACGTTGAGGACGAGGAGGAGGGTGTACCGGTAGTGGCTCTAGCTCCTACTGCTAATGTTCTCCTTAGGGATTTTCCAGGCATTCAGGTGGCTATTCCAGAGCTTCTAGGTGATTTGAGTCGCCACCCCTCAATTTACTTGCATGCAAATAAGGTAAAAGCTGGATTTAATCTTCGTTTTTCCTATTGAGGAGGGGCAAGGATTTTGACATTGATTTGCATGTGATGTAGGTTCTCGGTTTTACCCAGCCTCGAGGGAACTGGTTCAGTATACACTCCATGTATCAGGCTCTGCATCCAGATTACCGAGGTATTGTGCATGATTAGGGTTTTGGGGCGTTCTTTTCCATTCTTCCCCGACGTTGTCCCTGAGGTTACCTCAGGGCATTGTCTAAGCGCTGGTTTCACCAGACACAGTCTCTCCATTTGTTGGATTGTGAGGTGATGATGACACCGATGAATTGGCGATTTATCACCAGTATGGAGTTTGGAGGGGCGCCAGTGCCATGTACGATGAGCTGATAACTCTTCTACGGTGTCATTCGTTTTGATTAGCGCCACTCAGGAGGTGGACTCTTCCTCAGGGGAATGTGCATGTGTTCTCAAGGCTTGACAGAGGCTTGGCTAGGATTTTACCCGTTTCTACTGGTGAGTACTTCTCTTTTGATTTCCCATGTACAAGTTAAGAGTGTTCACTGACAGCAGAAGTTTGCCTTTGTGTTGGAAGTTTTGGGCATATGAGAGGCTTCCATATTTGCGTCCTGTGAGTGTGTTAGGTTTATAACCTATCCACGAGGATGGCAATGGCATCACTCCATATTGGCATAGGTTCCTGTAGCAGAGGGTTTCACCCATTGTTGGCTACAGTTGGAGTTGTTGACAGCAGATGTCAATACATGGATTCCCTATTCTGGGGAGCACTTGGCCATTGGATTTGAGGACGGATACCCGACTGGAGCTGAGTATGTGATGTCTACTCATAGGATTCCTCTCTTTACAGATAGAGGATGGGAGCTCTATTTAGGAGAGCGTGCTATTAGGAGCACAACAAGAGAGATTCGTATACCGATCTTTCCTCCTGCCAGGCATTATTGGCCTGTTTTGCAGTCGCCCGTCGATGACATCCCATTGATGGGTATTGATGGATATACTTTGTCAGAGGGTCCACATACTCAGGATACGTTCTATCACTGGTGGTCCCCTCGTACCATCGGAGCCCAGACCCGCGCCACTCAATTTATGGGGGATATGGTTCATGGATCCCTGATGATGACAGATTGGATGGCCTGTGTTCGAGATCTGACTCATTTGACATAGATTGACAGTTTGACCAGTCAGTTGGACTGGACACATTTCTTAATCCGGCACTTGGGCAGAGATCCTTCAGAGACAGATATTTTTGATCCTTCCAGCTCAGGCGCTGGCCCCTCTGGTGACCCATATGGCTTTGCCGGTGCAGATCCTCCATTGTATAGGCCTGACATCCTTGTTGATAGAGATTCAGTGACTCAGGAGAAATTACATCAGGTGGACATTATTGATGATGTAGATATTGACTTCGTTGTCTTCTTCTGATCTGAATTCTCATTATCTCTTTTGATAGGCCTTTGTTAGATATTGGGTGGTTATGCCTCATTCTCGCTATATCTTTTGATAGGCCCCTGTTAGTAAAAGGGTGTTTGTGCCCCATTTCCCTATATTTTTAGCTGTACAAAGATGATGTATGTAGATGATGATGTACTTAGGAATGTATGTACTATTTTCTATTCCCTACATCATATTGCCATCTATTATCTATCATGCATTTATCATGTTATGCATATGTATGTATGTCCAGAGATATTCAGCATTGACCCCTGGATGGTCTTATGATACAGCCCACACAGATGTTTTCTTCGACAGTCAGCCGCATAGATCACACCCACCAATATTGGTGGCATCCCGTCTGAGATCCTGGTATGATAGTATGTCACCTCCAGATAGGGTGACCGTAGATCTGCTATTATAGAAATCCATGACCCTCTTGGTGTTTTAGGTTCCTGCAGGCTTTGTAGAGGGTATGCTGGAGCATTGGGTACCAGAGAGGCAGGTTTTCTGCTTTAGGACCTAGGAGTTGACTCCTACATTAGAGGAGTATGAGAGATTGACGACTTTGCCCTTATACAGACCTTGTGCTCGTATGGCTGTCGGAGATATGCACCGGTAGTTCATGACCCTCACCGAGTTACGGCATAGAGTAGTTGTGACGCCCCCAACTCTGACTCCCTTTGAACCTCGAATTCGGGCCGCCACGATACTACTATCGTCAAACTATTTATATCTTTTATTCATAACTTAATGAATATTACTTTGCTTATTACAATTTAGAATATAAATTCTTTCCGTTTCTAGGATCTATATAATGACCCCAAACTTTTATAAGTTTCTAATCTTGGTCATTTACCATTTTTGTCTTATATCATATTCGATGTGATAAAAATATGCGAAATAATTTAAACTTTTTCAATCTCCTAAAAATAAAATCTTTTTATTGATATCTTAACTTGAATCAATAACATATCCTTGAATCAATTTATGTTATGATTCATTCTATTCGAATTAATGTATAAACTTTTACATCTCGATTCGAATTCCTCTATGTATAACATAGTACAACTTAACATGTATTACACATCATAAACTACTATCTTGTACATCTCCTAGAACCTAAACATGATTCAAGAGTATATATTTAAATAAATAAATTAATCTCCTTCGATGCTATTGAACTTTATCTATCAAGTAGCACGTAATCTTTATCATGAGTCCATAACCTGCAAAAGTGGTTATTTGCAAGGGTGAGCTCGATAGCCCAACAATTCTAACAGTTTTCATGCATCACATAGCATATAATAGCATACTCAGTTCATGCATTCATAATTAATTAATATTTACTGCGTATGTTACTTCTCACATAACAGGCATAGACATTTACTTCAAAAGCATATCATCAAAGATCAACTTTTAATTTTATACATATCTCATATGCACGTCATATATATACATCGACATTTTCATAGCATAATATAGCTCAACTAACAGTTATCAAATGCATATATCAAATAGGAACTGAAAGACTTGCCTGATTCGTAGTTTATCAACTACGACTTAACTACTTAAAGCTTATATGCACTGCGTGTATTCCTACACAGTTATATAATTATGAATTCATATCCATTAGTCATACATTTCATACGTTCTTAATATAATAATAAATATTACATCGTTTCCTAACTAGGTTTGTAAAACCTTTATTTCACTTTCTTGTCATACTCTTAGAATAGCGAGGTATGTATAGGTATATCTTAACCATCCGTACTTGACATCAACATTCATATACATTTATCACAAACTTGACTCGCTATGTGTTCGACACATATTTAAAGTTTATAGATACGTGATCTACGTCGTTCATATTCAAACTACTTAGTTCCATAATGATTTATTTCAATCAATAAAGCTTAACAACTTTCTTTAACAAGATTTGATGATATAAGCTTTTAAACCATATATTGGTACTAATAAGCATGTACTAGTATGCTTCACATAGACACAACATAGTTCATTATTTAAAGACGTATTTTAAACCACACTTGAAAGGTCCAATTCATGCTTAGCTAGATGATGAACATATTCGTCATGTTTAGAGGCATAAGGCATTCAGGTTAACTTTTAAAAGTCATTCTAGGCCAAGTCAAAGCAACTAGGTGCAACTTTTAATCTCATTTCATAGCTAACTAAGTTATGTATATATTTTATCACGTTTAGAACTTTAAGTACACAAGTTACTTTAAGTTCATTATTAAAGTTTCAAGTTTTCTTTATAAATCATTTTCAACTAAGCTATTGTAAGTTGATAATAAGTAAAGTAACTTTAAATCACTTCTCATGCTTAAGTATACTCATAACTCAACAATATGTATGTATTAAAAATATCATAACTTCAAAGACTCAAGGTTCGCCAATATTCATTTTTCAAAACTCCAAGTTTCCTTTCAAAACACATACTAAGTTATGCTAAAGCATTCTATTATTAGTCAGAAAATCTTATATGTTATGTCTATTATCATGCATATTCATGTTTTATCACTTAGAATAACATATTACATCGTCGGGAGCACTATACTTGCGTATGTGCTCGCTCGACGCCCTCCAATTGCCTCCAAATACGTAACAATCACAAAGATGACTGTTGTGACCCATTCTAATGACCTCAAATTGAATAACTTAAAGAACAAAAGTTGTAGGTCTATTAGTTCTCGTTCCGGATCATCTCGAATCTCCTCAATCGGAGTTTGTATGAAAACGTTATGGTCATTTTACCAAAACATATAAAATCAGTCATTGCAGGACCCCCCCCCCCCACCCGGGGCGGACCTTTTTCACAGGAAGACCCCCGCCGGGGCGGGCATAGCTGCTGAAATTGGAAAATTTCCTTTCCCCTGCTACGAGATATCATGTCAAACTTCTTTATAACCTTCATAATTTGAGTTATACATATTTAAATTAGTTCATTTTCGATTCTATGGATTCGTAATTCATAGAACTACAACATACTAGAATTATAATAATTTACAGAAACCCTAACTAACCTAATTCTTAATCCAAAACTCATGTTCATACTAATTTTCATTTTTTGAAAAGTTTAGCGAATTCATTCACTACGAATTCGTTTCTAAACCAAATTGGTTCGTTTAACTTCCGTTGTTTTCGCATTCGACCATTTTAACAATGTCTGTGAGAACCCGGGCAAGGGTTTGGTTTTAAGAAATTTCGAGGACGGAATTTTTTAAAGGAGGGAAGTGTGACAACCCAAGTAAAACCGGATTGTCCAAAATTCAAGTTTAAAGAATTAGTTATTAATAAAATGAATTTTTATTAATACTATTCTGTGCTATGTGTTTATTAATCGTTCTATAACCTAGAATGATTATAAGTCGGGAGTATTATGGCTACGAGCTAGTCTGAGCGAGTAAGAATTTTCAAGACGAAAATAGAATTTTTCTAGGAACAAAAATATTTCCGAGAAAAAGAAGAAATAGGCACTATTCATCAGTTTCTACTCGGAGTTTTATTTTGAAATTCCGAGAAGTTATTGATTACGTAAAATGATGAGACGTGATGGAATATTCAATAATATTTCAGTTATGGCAAAAACGAAGTTTTCGCCTGCGGACGTAAAACCTAAAGGTTAGGAAAAGTGATTTTTGAGAATTTTAATGAGTACATGTAATAACTAGGGTTATTATGCGTGAGAGATACGAGTATAATACTAGTTATTATACGAGTATAGTACGAAGATTAGTACGACGTATAATATGAATATCGTACGAACGATATACGAACAGAATACGAGAATACGAGAATGGAATGTGTAGAATACGACTAGTCTTAATGAACTTTGAGTTCATGGACTTTGTAGAATCCAATTGGACTAGGATTATGTTAAGCCCAATGCTTTGTGAAATCAAGCCCAAGATAGGCCTAATAAGAATTAGGGTTAAGGCCCAAACTAAGAAAAGAAACCGCGGATTAAACCGATGGGTAAACGGATGGGTAAGAACCATTGGGGTAACCCATGGGATGACCCATAGGCATGTGGGCCAGCCACTTGGCCACCAAGTAAGGGTGGAGGCCAAGTTTACTTGGTGGCTAAGTGTTGGAGGAGGTGGGAATAGTAAGGAGGTGGGGGATGATGACCAAACTACCCCTAGCCTTGAAATTCAATAAATAGAAAGCTTATGTTCACTATTTTGGGATTTTGAAAATCCTATAACTTGAGAGAGAGGGAGAAGGAAGAGATTGAGCATAAAGGCTCGGATCACAAGTGATCGTGAAATAGAAAAGCTTGCAAATTTCCAGCTTTGTATAACGAAAGAAGATTAAATAAGAACGGTAATCCGAACCCTAGTTCTTCTAATATTTTTATGTTCAAAAACATAGCTTAACGAGAATAGAGAGAAGATAATGTTAGAAATGATTTCATATAGTTGAAATCATGAGAAAAGAAGAAATAAGAACTTAGAAATTTAGTTTATAAATTTCTTAAGGAAGTATAAGATTCGTGAGGATAAGAAAATCTTTGAGTTAAACGATTAAGGAAGAAGATCACCATGTGATCTTAATGAATCGTAGTAACAGATGAGCTATTAAACGATGAATGATTTATAGCTAATGCTAGGAATGAAGGGTACTACGAAGTAGTACGGGGGAAGAAGAACTCAGATTGAGTTGTAAAGGATAGCATACGAATTAAAGAAAATTCGTATTAAGTAAAGAGAAATTTAGAAGTTGTGAGATTTTGATTGAGGACTCATGTGATGGCTAAGTTGTATGAACCTTTGTATGGGCAGAGGTTTGTGCTTGGTATAACAACTGCTTAGTTTATTACAGTGATAATCATTGGAATTGGTCGCGCTATTAAGATGTATATAACGAGAAGGTGAATCTTTTCTCATGTATATACCTTATAGGTAGAGAACGATAAGGTAGGTGCGAGTTCTTGAAACTCATACTAATGGTAAGTTCGTGACTCATAATAATGTGGTATGTTTTCGAACGTCTCAGCGAATGGACGCCTAAGGTCTGTCTAGATGTTCTTAAACTCATACTATTATGGAAAGTTCCTGAACTCATAATGTGTGGTAAGTTGATGGACTGTATTAAAGAATAGAGGTGTTTAGACTGAAAACGAAGTATTTTCAGTAGACTTATCATTGAAGGTGCTAGAGAAGTTTAAGTATTGTCGCAGTAAGACAATGAAGGACGATGGAGAATAGGATATTCCAAATCCTCTAGCTATGCTAGATTTCGAAGTTTATTGAAATTGTGTTGATATGTACATTTTGAAAAAGGAAAGGATTGGTTCAACTTTTTGGAGCCAATGGATTTTAAAATAGCTATTCTTTTTATGTCTATGCCAATTGTTTCGGCTAGACAGAAGTTAATTTGACATATCAAAATGAATTTTATATCATCAGTGCATTTAATGCCAGGATGGTAAAAAGATGGAGTTGTTAATGCAATTGAACCTGGTGGGATGTGATCTTAGGATCAACAAACCGCTATGGAATGATGTATAATGACGAAGTCATAAACTGACGAAGTCCTCAACGTACTGTGAAGAGTATGGTATCATGACGCCATAAAACATTTTAATGTATTGCAAAAAGAATTTAAAGAAGTAGTCGATGTCAATTGAGTTGACTAGAAGAATGTTTCAAGTGATATCCAAAATTTTTGGTATTAAGTCTGAGGTGAACATACCCTGAAATGGGGTTATACGATAGGTTGATCACCTACATATGGAAAGAGGTAGTTTACCTTCTTTGTGATTGTAAACTTACCGTGGAAAGAAAGGTTTACAGCGAAAGGCTGTTTAACCTAGTAAAGAGTTCATGGTCAATTTGACCCCTCAGCAAAAGTATGAAATGTTTTTTAAGGAAATTTTATATTCCTCGTTATTCCTTCTACTTCATGATTCTTAATAGGTTATGTGGGTTAGGAATGATGGAAAGATAAGAACTCCGTTGAAGGGAAGTTGAGAAAAAGGGTAAACTAAAATTTCGAGGACGAAATTATGTGAAGAAGGGAAAAATGTGAGAACCCGGGTAAGGGTTTGGTTTTAAGAAATTCTGAGGACAGAATTTTTTAAAGGAGGGAAGTGTGACAACCCGAGTAAAATCGAATTGTCCAGAATTCAAGTTTAAAGAATTAGTTATTAATAAAATGAATTTTTATTAATACTATTATGTGCTATGTGTTTATTAATCGTTCTATAACCTAGGATGATTATAAGTCGGGAGTATTATGGCTACGAGCTAGTCTGAGCGAGTAAGAATTTTCAAGATGAAAATAGAATTTTTCTGGGAACAAAAATATTTCCGGAAAAAAAGACGAAATAGGCACTATTCATCAGTTTCTACTCGGAGTTTTATTTTGAAATTCTGAGAAGTTATTGATTATGTAAAATGATGAGACGTGATGGAATATTCAATAATATTTCAGTTATGGCAAAAACGAAGTTTTCGCCTGCGGACGTAAAACCTAAGGGTTAGGAAAAGTGATTTTTGAGAATTTTAATGAGTACGTGTAATAACTAGGGTTATTATGCGTGAGAGACACGAGTATAATACTAGTTATTATATGAGTATAGTACGAAGATTAGTACGACGTATAATATGAATATCGTACGAACGATATACGAACAGAATACGAGAATACGAGAATGGAATGTGTAGAATACGACTAGTCTTAATGAACTTTGAGTTCATGGACTTTGTAGAATCCAATTGGACTAGGATTATGTTAAGCCCAATGCTTTGTGAAATCAAGCCCAAGATAGGCCTAATAAGAATTAGGGTTAAGGCCCAAACTAAGAAAAGAAACCGCGGATTAAACCGATGGGTAAACGGATGGGTAAGAACCATTGGGGTAACCCATGGGATGACCCATAGGCATGTGGGCCAGCCACTTGGCCACCAAGTAAGGGTGGAGGCCAAGTTTACTTGGTGGCTAAGTGTTGGAGGAGGTGGGAATAGTAAGGAGGTGGGGGATGATGACCAAACTACCCCTAGCCTTGAAATTCAATAAATAGAAAGCTTATGTTCACTATTTTGGGATTTTGAAAATCCTATAACTTGAGAGAGAGGGAGAAGGAAGAGATTGAGCATGAAGGCTCGGATCACAAGTGATCGTGAAATAGAAAAGCTTGCAAATTTCCAGCTTTGTATAACGAAAGAAGATTAAATAAGAACGGTAATCCGAACCCTAGTTCTTCTAATATTTTTATGTTCAAAAACATAGCTTAACGAGAATAGAGAGAAGATAATGTTAGAAATGATTTCATATAGTTGAAATCATGAGAAAAGAAGAAATAAGAACTTAGAAATTTAGTTTATAAATTTCTTAAGGAAGTATAAGATTCGTGAGGATAAGAAAATCTTTGAGTTAAACGATTAAGGAAGAAGATCACCATGTGATCATAATGAATCGTAGTAACAGATGAGCTATTAAACGATGAATGATTTATAGCTAATGCTAGGAATGAAGGGTACTACGAAGTAGTACGGGGGAAGAAGAACTCAGATTGAGTTGTAAAGGATAGCATACGAATTAAAGAAAATTCGTATTAAGTAAAGAGAAATTTAGAAGTTGTGAGATTTTGATTGAGGACTCATGTGATGGCTAAGTTGTATGAACCTTTGTATGGGCAGAGGTTTGTGCTTGGTATAACAACTGCTTAGTTTATTACAGTGATAATCATTGGAATTGGTCGCGCTATTAAGATGTATATAACGAGAAGGTGAATCTTTTCTCATGTATATACCTTATAGGTAGAGAACGATAAGGTAGGTGCGAGTTCTTGAAACTCATACTAATGGTAAGTTCGTGACTCATAATAATGTGGTATGTTTTCGAACGTCTCAGCGAATGGACGCCTAAGGTCTGTCTGGATGTTCTTAAACTCATACTATTATGGAAAGTTCCTGAACTCATAATGTGTGGTAAGTTGATGGACTGTATTAAAGAATAGAGGTGTTTAGACTGAAAACGAAGTATTTTCAGTAGACTTAGCATTGAAGGTGCTAGAGAAGTTTAAGTATTGTCGCAGTAAGACAATGAAGGACGATGGAGAATAGGATATTCCAAATCCTCTAGCTATGCTAGATTTCGAAGTTTATTGAAATTGTGTTGATATGTACATTTTGAAAAAGGAAAGGATTGGTTCAACTTTTTGGAGCCAATGGATTTTAAAATAGCTATTCTTTTTATGTCTATGCCAATTGTTTCGGCTAGACAGAAGTTAATTTGACATATCAAAATGAATTTTATATCATCAGTGCATTTAATGCCAGGATGGTAAAAAGATGGAGTTGTTAATGCAATTGAACCTGGTGGGATGTGATCTTAGGATCAACAAACCGCTATGGAATGATGTATAATGACGAAGTCATAAACTGACGAAGTCCTCAACGTACTGTGAAGAGTATGGTATCATGACGCCATAAAACGTTTTAATGTATTGCAAAAAGAATTTAAAGAAGTAGCGATGTCAATTGAGTTGACTAGAAGAATGTTTCAAGTGATATCCAAAATTTTTGGTATTAAGTCTAAGGTGAACATACCCTGAAATGGGGTTATACGATAGGTTGATCACCTACATATGGAAAGAGGTAGTTTACCTTCTTTGTGATTGTAAACTTACCGTGGAAAGAAAGGTTTACAGCGAAAGGCTGTTTAACCTAGTAAAGAGTTCATGGTCAATTTGACCCCTCAGCAAAAGTATGAAATGTTTTTTAAGGAAATTTTATATTCCTCGTTATTCCTTCTACTTCATGATTCTTAATAGGTTATGTGGGTTAGGAATGATGGAAAGATAAGAACTCCGTTGAAGGGAAGTTGAGAAAAAGGGTAAACTAAAATTTCGAGGACGAAATTATGTGAAGAAGGGAAGAATGTGAGAACCCGGGTAAGGGTTTGGTTTTAAGAAATTCTGAGGACGGAATTTTTTAAAGGAGGGAAGTGTGACAACCCGAGTAAAATCGAATTGTCCAGAATTCAAGTTTAAAGAATTAGTTATTAATAAAATGAATTTTTATTAATACTATTATGTGCTATGTGTTTATTAATCGTTCTATAACCTAGGATGATTATAAGTCGGGAGTATTATGGCTACGAGCTAGTCTGAGCGAGTAAGAATTTTCAAGATGAAAATAGAATTTTTCTGGGAACAAAAATATTTCCGGGAAAAAAGACGAAATAGGCACTATTCATCAGTTTCTACTCGGAGTTTTATTTTGAAATTCTGAGAAGTTATTGATTATGTAAAATGATGAGACGTGATGGAATATTCAATAATATTTCAGTTATGGCAAAAACGAAGTTTTCGCCTGCGGACGTAAAACCTAAGGGTTAGGAAAAGTGATTTTTGAGAATTTTAATGAGTACGTGTAATAACTAGGGTTATTATGCGTGAGAGACACGAGTATAATACTAGTTATTATACGAGTATAGTACGAAGATTAGTACAACGTATAATACGAATATCGTACGAACGATATACGAACAGAATACGAGAATGGAATGTGTAGAATACGACTAGTCTTAATGGACTTTGAGTTCATGGACTTTGTAGAATCCAATTGAACTTGGATTATGTCAAGACCAATGCTTTGTGAAATCAAGCCCAAGATAGGCCCAATAAGAATTAGGGTTAAGGCCCAAACCAAGAAAAGAAACCGCAGATCGAACCGATGGGTAAACGGATGGGTAAGAACCATTGGGGCAACCCATGGGATGACCCATGGGCATGTGAGCCGGCCACTTGGCCACCAAGTAAGGGTGGAGGCCAAGTTTACTTGGTGGCTAAGTGTTGGAGGATGTGGGAATAGTAAGGAGGTGGGGGAAGATGACCAAACTACCCCTGGCCTTGAAATTCTATAAATAGAAAGCTTATGTTCATTATTTTGGGATTTTGAAAGTCCTATAACTTGAGAGAGAGAGAGAGAGAGAGAGAGAGAGAGCTCGGATGAAGAGGTAGAAGGAAGAGATTGAGCATGAAGGCTCGGATCAAAAGTGATCGTGAAATAGAAAAGCTTGCAAATTGCCGACTTTGTATAACGGAAGAAGAATAAAGAAGAACGGTAATCCGAACCCTAGTTCTTCTAATATTTTTATGTTCAAAAATATAGCTTAACGAGAATAGAGAGAAGATAATGTTAGAAATGATTTCATATGGTTAAAATCATGAGAAAAGAAGAAATAAGAACTTAGAAATTTAGTTTATAAATTTCTCAAGGAAGTATAAGATTCGTGAGGATTTTGAACGATCCGAATGAATATTGTGACCGAGTAAATGAATTAAGTAAGGAATGGTGTTCTAGAACATTAAATTCTAAGAAAAAGTAGAATCGTAATCCAAAATATCGATTAAAACAAAGAACAAACGAAGAACACGAAGAACATTGTTGATGGACAAGTTTAAAACCATCATAGGATAACTGTTGTTGATGGACAAGTTTAAAAAAATTATAGGATAATTATTGTTGATGGACAAGCTTAAAACCATCGCGTATAAGTTAGTTGCATATTGCTTGGTTAGGAATAGAAGAAACGTTCGTGAAGAACGGATTAAAATGTAGCTATAACGAAGTTATGGCGAAATTTTCGTAAAAGTTGAACGAGAATAAGAAAGTTAGTAAATGAACCCGAACATGTAGAGTTTCATAAGAAAGTAAGAGAATATAGAAAACGTGAGTCGTGGACTCAAGAACGAATGAGTTCCGAGTTCGGATGACCGAATTACGGACGAACGAGCGAAGAACGTTAAAAGCGTAAAAATGGACAGAGGGTGAAGATTAAGCCAATCGAATGGCACGTTAACGGATTCAGAACAAAGTTCTGTCTAAAGGTTATTGAAGTACGTAAGATAAGGAAGAGAATGGCCTTGGAACGACCTAGTTCCGAGTTATAACGAAGAAGTTATGAGATCGGGAAGTAAGCGTCTCGAATCGGATTTAACACTTAGAAAAATTTCTAGGGTTTAGGCCCGGCGCCGCAGCGCCGGTTGTGCCATGAGAAGTGGCGCCACAGCACAAGCTCGGAGCCTCAGGTACTGTTAGTTGGCGTCGTAGTGCGAATGATAACAAAGGGTTCGGCGTCGCAACGCTAAACCAAGGGAAGAGAGAGACGTTGGTCGCGCTGCAGCGTGAGAGAAAGGAAGGGGCACGGCGCCGCAACGCCGGTGTAGGGCAAGGCCCAAGAATGAGACTTTATGTGCTCAATTACTGGGGGATGTCCAAGAAAGAAATGTGAACATATAGTTCACGTAACGTAACACTTAAGCAAGTGAGTTAAACCTTTATTAAAGGTTGAACGAAAAGATTAAAAGAGATTAAAAGATAGAGAATGTAAGCGCTAGATTATGTAACCGATATCTGGGGACCGTAGTCGGGATGAACGAACGTGAGGGATTGCTACGGTTGTGATTCCTTAGACGTTGAGTGATGAAGGTAATGAATAACATTTCGATGTTATATCATGGTAATGAGAGATAAGTGTAAAGCGTATAGACACTGTGAATGCAACGTTGTTGCGATGAACGATCGGTCTTAGCATACAATGAACGATATGGCTTCGACATTAAGAAAGAATAATGAACATGGGGTTCATGAATTGGATAACGATTGAATGCAATTGAAACCTTGAGTAAAGGTTAAATGAGAGATTAAGAGACGATTAATATGAACGTTGAATACGTAAACGATCCTCGTGAATCGTATTAGCGTTCGGACTAATGTTCTAAGTGTACAATGGTTGTATGACTTGGACGTTGACGAAGGTAGTAAGTAAGATATGAATTATCGTAAGAAAGCCGTAAGGAATATGAATTTGACTTAACGAACATTATAGTTTAATGGTTCGGATAAGTTAAGAGAAGTTAGGTTGTGGTACAATCGTAACTTTGATGGTTGACATATGGGAGCTGGGTTAAACAATTCCTTCAGAGAGCGAATGTATATACAAAACTAGTAACCGATCTAACTCACTGTGTGGGCAGTGTAGATGAGACGGGAACTTGTTTGTTGGTTGTTTGTGGGAAACCACTCAGAGTACCATATGGACTACTAGTAGAGACACGACGTGTGCCGAGTCCTAGAAGAGTTATAAGAAGAAGATAAGAATTTAAATCATCAAAGATGATGAACGTTTTGTGTAAGACATCTCCGTATGTCATGAATCCGTAAACCGATAAAGAAAGTTGGTCGCGTAAACTTAAATTACAAGAGCGCGAACCTTAAGAAGTAAAGATAAGTAAAATTATATAAACCAATGCGTAAGTCAAGTATATGACTAATTGGTGTACGTGTTATTTCCTTATATGCTGCATTGGAGTTTAAATGAGCAGTTCAGTGTAAACTGTAAGTTGTAGCTGTGCGTAAGGCAAGTTTCCTAACTTCATTCATATTTTATATGAATGCCAGTTTCTTGACTTCTCAAATGTTGGAGTTGAGAAGTTCGGTATGTGTGTGAATGTGTGATATTTGTACAAGGTGGTAGAACGTATGAGGCCTTGTGCCACAATCTAAACACTTCGGTGTTTCTATAATATGAACTATTCTGTGATTGAGCTGTTCAATACAAGTATGTTCTGTTTATACATGAACCGTTATTGTTAAGTCTGTGCTAATGATTCTAGCCAGACACGATGTGTATAAAAAAGATAGAGAAATGAAAGTATTTCAAAGTGAAAGTGATTGATGTTTTAAAATGATAGGAATCAAGACTATTCATATTATTCAAGCTGCTTCACAACCTTTGTTCGGTTATTGAAGTTCTGAAGAATGTTTAAACTCTTGAAGTTGTTTGTTCAACTGTTATGACTTGCTGGGTAATTGAATGCTCACACTTGCTTTAAATGAAAAATATTTTTAGCGAACGACGTTAGAAAGAACTTAAGGATCCCGTAAAGATCAAGCTGATCGGTATCCAGACGAAGTGCCATTCAGTATGTGAATGTGCATGAAGATCAAGTGAAGACTTGTAATATAGAATGCTAGAATTAAGCTATAAACTAGTTTAATGAACAGTTATGTATCCTTGGTGGCGGATGAAAGTCACGTGTGCAAGATGTAAAGAATAATGTAATTATCATTATTTGTAATGAAAGAGGTTTTGGGTTCCAGAAATTGAGATTTGCGAATGTATGTCATTATATTTAGCTATATAATGTTGTGTGTTTGGTAAGAAGCGGAACCGTGACGCGCGGAATCCGAATGTGAAAGTAGACCGAATTTTGGGCGTTACAATGTCTAGCATCAATTGACGCCTTCCATCATGCTTCAACCATAAACTTTTTTACTCAAAACATGTATTTTGGTACTTTTCTAAGAACTTGCAAAGAACTTGAATTTAAGAACATAGTTTAAGAATTATACCTCTTGAAGTTAAATTGCCAAGCTTGATTCTAACTTCAGATTGCTCACTCTAATTTCCACTTACTCTCTATACAAAACTCATCAAGAACCCAAGCAACCCAATTAGAGAAGAAAAGGCTCCAATTTATAGAGAAGTTCTTACATAGACAATGGCTTTACCTCAAATATTGAATCCAATGGGAGATGGAAGAAGATATTGGTTAAGGAGAAGTTGTTGGAAAGTTGATACCAACTCCCTCCCCTCCATTCTTCTAGCTGTCATCAGTCTCTTTGTTTATACGCAATAGAGGGAGATAGGCCAATGGCCTATTCACGTGTATGAGAGAAATGCGACTCTCTATTTGGGACAAAAGCTTATAACTCAGCATTGCAAAACTACTACTAGCATACTTAGGTTTATTTGATATTTTTCCCCAACTGTGCATACATATACACCCACTCACATAGAATTATATAATCCATGTACATTAGTTTATTTTTAATTAATATTTTAATTGGGCTAATTATAAAATAGTTGGATATTCTCAATCCATCATTTTTCATAAAATTTATCCTCTCAAATATACCCAATTATTATAATGATAATTAATATCAATTATTTATTAACTCCTCATTTATTTTCCCATTAAATCCCCCTTTGATTTAACTTCCCTAGTTATGTCACACAAGACATAGTTATGTGAACTTAGTAATTAATAGTCCACAAGCTTATAATAATATAATCTCACAAAATAATATTATTCTAAACTTTACATATTATAATATGGTCATGGAAGTGGTCCATTACACCATATTACATTTTATTATCTCACTTGTACATAGTGCTAACATACTAGTCTTTATACATATGTATTCCAATATTTCCTATATTATATAGTTACCATTGAAGTGTCCCACTTCATTTCATATCATATAGATGTAGCTACTATATAATATCAAATCATTGCACATACAATTTAATTCTTTCAATTATTCATTCATTAAATTATTTAATGAATGCTTATTCCATCACTTTGCCACACTAGGCATATCACACAAGCTTACATTAAGCTTATTACTTATTCATTTTCCACCACATTACTTTTTATAACATGTTCAATTTATATCGAACTATTATATCACAAGGTTCACATATATAAATATATCGTGAATGGAGATATTTAAATAATCTTTATAACATTCGCGATAATATAATAACTTAAGTTATTTAGTAAATTAAAATAACTTAGTTTTCTTTTAACTTTAATCCTCTTGGAAATACATTACTATAATCAAAATTATGTATTTCGCCATAACATAACATAAGATGTTTTTATCATATATGTTTTCTCTAAATATAGGAACTAATCATAATAAAACGATTTACTCATTTTCTCAAGATATTACTCTTAATATAATATCTATGTATTATTAAAATATTTACATGCACGACAGACGTGCACACTATATATAGAAAATAAGTTTATTTTCTATTATGATAAATTTTTTCCATCAACTTATATAGCAAATATGTTTTAATATATTTACCATATTACTTAATCACACACATTACCTCATACAAAGCTATACAAGGTAATATCAAAATAATATTCCCCATTTTATTAAAATAATCAAATGCTAGAATTTATTTTAATATCCTTCAGTAGAAATATACTATAATTATTTCTATTTCATTTCTATAGATTGTCTCAACATAATTTCTTTAATCTATACATTTAACCATATCTCAATATTAATCAATAAATCTCTAACCAATACTTATCTAAAGATATATCGATTTTCTTCTCTCGTCAACAACGTACATATATACAAGTCTAAACCTAGCACACATCGAGTCTTTAATAGTATTCAATATAGTACACTGAGTGGTTTCTCACAAATAACCAACAAATTAGTTTCCGTCTCGTCTACCCTATTTTTACAATGAGTTAGATCGGTTACTAATTCGTATATACCTCCGCTCTCTGAAGGAATCGTTTAGCCCAGCTCCTATACCTCCACCATTAAAGGTATGGTTGTACTACCTTAGACTTGATACTTACTCGTACATATACTCAAGAAATTGGTGATTATCAAAGATATTTAATGTCACCAACTTACTATGATAAAATAATTTCAAATAAATTATTTAATATCGATAGATAAATTTCTATCCATTTTCTTTACTTCAAATAACTCGCCTCTTCAATAAATAACAAATATATAATAATAATATATTTATTAAACATAGAAATCACTTATTGTATAGTTTATATTACCCCATGCAACACCATACCGCATACCTCACAACGTATATATATATATATATATATATATATATATATATATATATATATATATATATATATATATATATTCTTATTCGAACTCTTCTCATGCCTTAAGAATTTTATTTACTAAATTCTTATTTTAATATTTTCTGAAAATTCGATTTCTTACATCCTCTCCCCCTTATAAGGATTCCATACTCGGAATCACCGAAACCTCCTCTACTCGATGCTATTCCAAATATTACATATTCTTTTTGAATAATTTTATCCATTCTCTTTTCGAAAGTTTTATTATAACTTGCTCACTTGCATTCTACCACATTCTCCTTTCTAAGGAACATTCTACTTACTACATTCATCCTTCAGAAGAATAAGAATCTTCCACGAATTTTAATAATCGGGAACTAGTATGAATAACTCATATTCCAAATTATGCTGAGGGGTCACAAGAACATGAACTCTTCTCTAGGTTTACTAGTGCTTCAACACAATCCTTCACACTGCAAACCAGGGTTTTTATCAATCACAAAGACTGAAAACACTCTCCATGCATATACTAGGTGGTCGGCCTATTATACCACTACGTTGGGCCACAACGTAGTGTGTTGTAACGACTATATGCATTACGCTCGGAACTATTATCCCCAAAAACATGTCCCCTTATAGGGTTGTTCACCTCATCTTTTCAACACCTGAATCCGCACCAGAGTAATCTGGTTTGGCATAAATACTCAAGAATGGTTGAATTCCATAAATATTTTTTAACATCCGTCTAGCCGAATCAAATAGCTTAGACTTTTAACAACTCGAACATCAATCGAAATAATTTAGCCAACTTAATTGTCCTTCTTCATAATTTAAAAGAAAATCAAAAATTCTTTTATTACGTCATGATACCGTACCAGATTAGTAGTACGTTGAGGATTCCGTCATTATGTGACTTTGTCATATTACATCATACCATAGTGGACTGACGATCTTTCGATCACAACTAACACTAGATCCGACTGCATTGATGACTCCATCATTTACCATTTTCAACACCATATCAAATGATGCACATGGTTAGAAATATATTTTGAAAATTTTCAAATCATTTTTATCTTAGCCGAAACAATTAGCATAGACATAAGAATAACGATATCATTTTTAAAAATCATTGGTTCAATCACATGATCCAATGTTTTTCAAGAAAACAGAAGTGCAAACATCAGCATGAAGTCAATAAATTTTGAAAATCCAGCAGAGCTAGAAGATTTAGAAAATCCATGTTTCTCCATCAACTTCAATCTTTACTCCATTGCTTCATTCTATCAATCTCCAACACCATCAATGTTTACTATACCAGAATTTCTTAATTCTTACCTCAGAAGTTTTCTATACCCAATATAGTTCATCAAACTTACCACACTTTAGAATTTCAGGAACTTGCCACAATTATATGAGTTTAAGAACTTATCACAGTCAGACCATAGGCGTCCATTCGCTGAGGAGTTTAAAACATACCATATGATTATGAGTCACAAAATTACCATATGCACGAGCTTAAGAACTCGCGCCTAATCTTAACATACCATCATTCCGATGATCGTGGTGGAGACGTTGAGGTCGGCCATATTTTGCAGAACCTACCCTGCAGGGGTATTTACAGGCAGCTCAGTCATGTTATATGTGTGGTTTATGTCACACTTGAGACTGATTGGCACTTTTCGACGACATGGGTACTACTTTACCCATGATATAGCTATGTCTTACTCCTTTCAGCCATCAGAGTGTATAGACGCTATGTCTTGGTCAGTATTTTTTTCAGGGATCGGAGATCCGTTTGGCATCCTGCCGTGTACAGGGCTCAGTTCACCCTATAACTTCATTACTCATGCTCCGAGCATGGATTATCTCCCTCTGGCTGGTTTGAGGGGCATGACTACCTACCACCCATTGGCTGTGATGTCACAGTTTGACCAGTTCCATGATTTCCATCCATTTGAGGGGGCGTTAGGTCAGCGTTTAGCTTTTTGTCACTTATTAGCAGAGGACCAATCCAGGGTTTATGCCTATTGGGATCAGCGTGAGCTTGCTGAGTTTTCTGTTAGCCATCCAGGTTATTCGTCAGAGTATTCTGCGTGGATGGAGATAAATACTTCATCGGCTGCGGTAGTATCCATAGTGCCGGGTATTGATTCAGATGGTGGAGAGCCCATGGAGGATATTGATTCCCACACCGAGGAGGAGGAGCTGTTTACTGGTTCGACAACAGCTCTTGTTGACTCTCCCAGTACTTCTACAGTTGTGACTCCTCCTTCAGAGTATTTAGTGCAGAGTTTGTATTTGATGACCTTCGAGAGAGATCAAGCTAAGGCATTGATGTTGACAGCTCTTGATGGGAGAGATGTCGCTCTATTAGAGAGGGATAATGCCTTAGCTCGTATTATAAGGCCCCCAAATCCGGGTACTTGAAACCCGAACTCGGTGCTTTACGATACCATTTCTATGAGCGAAATAATACTAATAATAATAACAATAATATAAAAGTCAAACTAAATTTACATAATTATCAGAGTATAGCTCCCAAGTACGTAATCTTTAATACATTCATTACAACCCATGATAGATAATTAATATCATTGACTTACTAAGGATAAACCATTACATAAAATAACACCAACTTATTCTGCAACCTTCCCTTTCCCTTTGTTCTTAGTCGAGCTCTCTGGTCGTTCACACTTAGTTTAAAACATTTAAATTAAGCAATGATGAGCATTTGAGTGCCCAACAAGTAATAGCAATTATATATATATATATATATATATATATATATATAAGCTGAAAGAATTTAAATGTTTTCTTTATACTACCCTTCTACAACGAATTTCAATAGTTGTGAAGTAATTTGTACCAATAATAATAACATACAACTCTCTTTCAAATTTTTGAAACTACATATTGACTATAACTGGGGTTATGGTGACATGCTATGAACAGTGTTTTTATTTTCGAAAAGATTAAACAGAAATTCATCTGTAAACCGTCATAACTTACGGGCAAGGGGGTGATCAGCCCATTATGCCCTGCATTGATCAATACTACGTGCAAGAATGAGAATATCGTTCACTCTGTCCAACAATAATCTATAATTAACAAATAGAATATATATATATATATATATATATATATATATATATATATATATATATATACAGGTAATTGACAAGGTATATCAACATGTGATTAAATACAATGATTATCCAAGTGGGGACACTTGTATAACCATTTATAGAAATTAACAAACAAAATATATATATCTGAATTATCATATACTAACATGTTGATAATCAATGAGCGTATATAATATATGGTTAATAATCTATACAGTAATAATATAATTTAAAAACATTCTTACTCATGTCCATTGCATAAAAAAAATGCAAAGGTAAGATACTTGCCTGATGCGCTGCTTACAACTTGTAATTTAGATTTATCGCTTATCTCACGACCTATCATTAATAAGATCGTTCGTTCGATTAGAACAATATACTATAACACATAACACTGCTTATTGCAGTCAGCACATAACCTAATCACATTGGCACATATATTTAATAACCATTGAATCACAAATAATCGCGTATCTAATCAAATTATCTAAGTCCAGATCAATTTCTGAAACATGTCGGTGTAATGACAGCTTTACCGGGTAATTATCGAGTCTAAGACTCTATACTGTAACTTAATATCAGTCATATTATTTTTAAATGACTTAATATAATTTTAAAATATTTATTATAATTTATCATAAATTTTCAAACATCGGAATCATATTTAAATGATTTAAATACTAATCAATTCTATTATCATTAATATTTAATTAGTATTAAACTATTAATAAAATTATTTCCAAAATGTTAAAGTTATTTATAATAACTCAAAATACTTTTAAAGTATTAATATTACCCTTAAATGATTTTTAAAACATTTAAAATTATTTTTAAATAATTATCATTAATATTAAAGTATTAATGTTTCAGTTATCAAAATATTAAAAGTCATTAAGTATAACTTAAAATATTTTTAATTCATTTATATTCCTTTTACATGATTTTTAAATTAATAAAACCATTTATAAACTATTTATTTAATATAATTATTAAATAAATTTAATGTGACAACCCCAAAATAGGTCCATTCCATCCAACCTATTCTGAGTCGCCAAATACATGGTACAGAAAATAACTACAACTTTATTACAACAATTGTCATGTAAAATACAACAACACATATGCTGTGAGTTTGGATACAAATATATACCAAATGTGACTCATGTTCCAACCGTGGACATCACCTCACAATGACACCTTACATAAAGGTATAGTCAAAAACTGTTTTAGAAATTAGAATCTTTGGGAAGTGCTCAAGGAAAGCTTCGTACATGGGAGGCCATGCGTCTAGGTTATGATAGATATCATATGGCCACAGAATTATCCTTGGTTGACCCAATAGACCCCAAAGAAAAACGAGAAGATTACTATCATATCCTTCCCAATGGTGAGTCTTCTCTTGACTTATCATTATCTCCACTGTCTTTAATCGAGAATTATACTTCAAACAAACACCAAGATTATATAGGTAGTGCTCGTATATATACTCAGCAAGTGGATGAGCACATCCCTGTCTTATGATGACACGAGGTTGTATGTCGTTAGACATCTTGTATGATAGTGGCAAAACACCCTTCCAACGTTGGGTACACCTTACCCTATTGGATTCACCAAATAAAACTACTAAATGACCTTTTCTATACTGCTTCGGGAGAACATCCACAGCTAGAGACCACCGTTCTATTTTTTCGTTACCCTCGCTCGACCCAGCTAAACTCTTATTACCTGAAAGGAATTGTGAAGCAAAAGGGTGAGCGCAACTAGCTCAGTAAAGAATATCATGACTAAAGATAATTAAATTATCAATAGCCTTCATCAATAATAAATCAGAGATTTAGAACATATGGTAAATGATAAAAATTTCAACCATAGTTGCAGCGGAACGAACAATCCATTAGAAGAGTCAAATAGACTATAAAGTCTATTACCTTCTCCATGTTAAAAATCCACCAACAATGTTTTATCCCTGTAACATCAATCAACAATTCTGGTCCACAATCACATGAATAACTCATAATCATAACTGTAGTTCTAAATTCCTCTTCTCATCCAGGACGAAGATAATTTTCATCACCTATCTTTACCTGAAACATCAAAGATCATGGTTACACCAAATCACATTTCATGTTCATAATCATACTAATAACTTCATCTTTGCACTACGGCCAAAGATATTTATTTGTATCACCAGTTGGTCATGTTCATCTCAACATCTGTTCATCTTTGCACTACTAGCCAAAGATATTCAACAACATGCCATCTTTGCACTACGGGCCAAAGATATTCATCAACAATTCATCTTTGTACTACAGGCCAAAGATATTCATCAATAATTCATCTTTGCACTAGAGGCCAAAGATATTCCTCAACAGTTCATATTTGCACTAACGGCCAAATATATTCATCAACAGTTCATATTTGCACTACAGGCCAAATATATTCATCAACAGTTCATATTTGCACTACAGACCCAATATATTAATATCTCAAAGAAATATATAATCATTTCAGAATTTATATAAACAATAATTATAACCATGTTGATCAATTCACATTTGCACTTAAGCTAAAGATATTCAATTATAAATTCAATGGTCATGATCATATCAGTCAACAATTCAACTTTGCACTACTAGCCAAAGGGAACCCATAGTCATGATCATACCAAAAATCTACCCATCTTTACACTCAAGTCAAAGAGAAATATCATCATTAGGGTTATAAAAATGTTATATATGATAATAAAATCAATATAATCAACATATAGATTTAATCTCAAGAGTAATATTCATAAACCAACTATAATTTGGTCAGAAAAAGAAACCAATTTTGTCGTAAATAGTAACTCGTGAATAGTAACTCATGAATAGTAACTTATGAATAGTAAACTCGACACAAAAAGGTAGAAATTACACAATAAAATACATACCAATATTTCGGTATAATGATATTGAAAGAATAATATTTCTTAAGCTTATAAACAATTTATTTTAATTGTTTATACTTTACTAAATAATACATTTAATCATCCTAAAATGCCAAACTCATAAGATTTCATCACCAATAACTAAAAACCCTCATCAAAAATCTGCATATACCTCATATAGGATTCTCAAGCCATAAAATCCTATTTTTCAATTTTCTTACTTCACATAACATATTTAATTCATTTACTCATAACTAGTCCATTTTTATGAAAAATATCAAATCAGTTCCAGAAATATTTATTTTCTGGAATTTAGCAGAATATAGTCCCATATTGAACATATATTTTTCTCAGAATTTTTAAAACTCATTTACTATTTTTCATATGGCCAAAACAGCCGAATATTTAGATATTTATCAAAAATTGTACTTTTATCCAAAAATTCCGAAATTTATAGAGTATACTCCTATCATATTCATGTACTCCCAATAAAAATTTCATCAATTTTGGAGTTAACCACAAGGAGTTATAAGCGGTTACTTTTAAAATAGTCTTTTCTCATAAAATTCATAACTCTTAATCTATACATCCAAAAATCACCATTTTTGGACACAATCAATAAAACTCATCAAAATATCATTTCAAATTTTTCCAGAATTTTTGAAGGTCAGAAAAATTACGAAACTGAAAAACATAACAACCCTTAAAATCCCTTACTATCCCTTACCTCAAAAGTGCAGTATTTCTGACTGGAATGCAAAGCTGAAGGAAACTTGCACTGAATAGCAACTCTCAAAGTATCTAATTAATCACAAAATATGCTTCATAATATAGAGAGAGAAAGAGAGAAAGCTTATGTTTCTGGTGTGATTTTCAATTCTAATTTAGCCCTCTATTTATAGGAAAATGTTAGCACGCCGAAGCAGACTTAACCTGCAACCTGATGGCTTTACCTGCTACTATTCCCACCCACCACATTTGAATAAAAATCTCAGCACATTTCTTCACCAACCAAGAGTGGGGCCCACCAATTCTAGAATTTTCTACCAAAATGATTAACTCCGAAAATTTAACAATTTCTGAACCAGTCATCTCGTAAAATTCATAACAAATCATACGTTCATTTTTAACGGTTCAAAATTTGTGGACATATACTCAACTTATATATGTATAACATATCCAAATATTACCACGATCCAACGGTCGGATTAAAAATTATAACCCTCGCAAAATATCTTAAAAATCCTAATTTGATTTTCAATACCTCCGTTCCGACAAAAATACAGATAAAACACCTCAACATTAACTCCTTCATTTTTAACCACAAAAATATATCCCTCATTTATATCCACATAAAATAAATATTTCCTTATCATATGAATCAATAATTAATTATTCACAAATAATATTACAGAATCACATTTATGACAACCAAGCCGTTCCCAGGAAAGAGGGGGCTTTCCAATAAGAATTTCTCCTTACTGGCGCGCAATTAGGTGACCAAACATCTCCTTAGACAGAACTTTCTAGACATTGCCAATAATGCTATCTAATAATATTATTCAAATAATATGAATTATTGATCTGATAATGGGAAATACTGTGCAGTAACAATTATTGAACAACAATAATATAAAATTTTAACGTAGCAATTATTGAATCAATAAAATAAAATATTGAACAGTAATTACTGTAACAATTATTGAGTAGTGCCTTCTTACGTAAGAATCAATAATTTCAAAAATACTATGCAATACCGTGTGCTACTGTGCAATAACGCGTATTACTGTATTTTAACCACCGGGTATTCCAACAGTGTTAACGGTAACAACTACGCCGTTATTTGTAAAAACTCAAATTTGTCGTTTTCTTCACCCGACAGTTATTCTGTTATGGGGCCCACAAATGGCTGCGCCGTCGTACGAATATTCCCCGACAGAAAGAATATTCCACGACCAAACGAATATTCCCCGACAACAATGAATATTTTATAACCACTTGTGTATTTTGAAAAAAAATTCATATATCACCCTTAACTTTAACATTTATCAATTTAACCATTTACTGAATAGTAATTATAAAAAAAAATTGAATACTTTTATTTCATAAAATTCGGGGTCTTACATTTAATATCATTAATAATAACTTAATAATCATTAATATTTAATTATTAATAAAATTATTCTTTAAATATTAAAAGTTATGTTTTATAACTTAAAATATCTTTAAACACTTTATTTTCATTTAAAATGATTATTAAAATCATTTTTAAACTAAATTATTTAATATAATTATTAAATAACTTTATATCATTAATAATAATTAATTAATCAAATTTATCTTTAAATATTAAAAGTAATATTTTATAACTTAAAATATTTTTAAATACCTTATTATCATTTAAAATGATTTTTAATATAATAAAATTATTTTTAATTATTTATTTAATTCATTTAGTAAATAACTTAATTATCATTAATATTAATTTATTAATGAAATTTATCAAAAAATATTAAAAGTCATTAAAAATAACTTAAAATATTTTCGTATATCATAATATAATTTTAAATTATTTTTTAAATATTAAAATTATTTTTAAATAATTTATTTAATATTATAAATAAATAAACTAAATACTTTTAATATTCCAAAAATATTAAATATTTATGAAATATAATAAAAATAATTAAAAACTAATTTTCAGAATTTAAAATAAATTTTAATAATTTATTTTGTATTTTTAATAATTAAAAACTATTTTTTTCTATTTATTTAACAATTTACGGAAAATAATATATTATCTTTCGCTAAAGACCACCTATAGCGACAGAACAGTCGCTATAGGTGTTCTTCATGTTCTTGGCCAAAACCCAGAACACCATAGACAGTTTCGAGGGACCTCCTTTGACCACTGATTAAACACTTCTCAAGTAGTTTCTGGGCATGTTGTTGTTTCGATCGTGTAGTGCTAGTGTAGGACTACATTATCCAACAACAAACATGAACAACAAGCAATAAACAAACAAGATCTGAGCCTTCAAAGGGGTTGCCAGACCTGTTCTTCATTTTCTGGGTTACCCAAAAATGAAGAACAGTTAGACCTGTCCATTTTGGGCTTCCACAACTTGCAATCCTGTTGATGTTTTTGTGATCTAAGTATTTCAGTTTGTAGAAAACATGTAACTTAAGAGATCTATAACAAAACATCAATCAAACATCAAGAGAATCAAGAGTTATAATCCGGTCAAACCATGTCAGTCGACATGTTCATATGTTTTCTGGGTTACCTAGAAAACAAAGAACATGTTCGACATAGCTAGTTTGACCGGCCACCAAATCAAATATATATTATATCTAGTGGTTCTAAAAGCATGGATCTAAAGATAAATCAACATACTACAACATGAGTACAACAAAAAAACATAAATAAGCAACCACAAGAGAGATCTGGAGGCTTAAAGATGTTGTCAGACGGTTCTGGGCCCGTTTCTGGGTTACCCAGAAACGTTTGGTCATGGCTGGTCAACGCTTTTGACCGACTATAACTTGTAATCTAGACCAGATATAGACTTGATTCTTGAACCAGATCAAAGAACTCATAACAGTCTACATATCTAAAACATAAAACAACCAAAAACATAAACCGATAAGGATCTACAGCCTTTAACATTCATTGTCAGAACACAAAACAAAAATTTTCCAGATTTGGCAAATCTTCAAATCCGAGCCTCTAGATGTTATGGATTCAACATCTAGCAACCCAGATCATCATTAGACACCATAAACAACATGTTTAACAAAAAAAATCTGACATCTAACACATGATCGCTGGTCAGATTCATAGCTAGGGCTTATACCTCTTTTGAGAAATTTCTTGATTCTGAGCTTTTGATTTGATATGGTTTATAGTAGGGCTTGGTTTGTGACTGATTTATGAAGAGAATTTCGTAGGTTTGGGGCTTGAGAGAAAAGGTTTGAGTATTGGACAAAAATAAGTGAACAAATGACACTTTCTCTCTCTCCAAATCTATTTATAATACTTGTGTGCATTGTATATGGTTGATTGATGGCTGAGTTGTTGTCATTTTAAGTCACAATTGTTAACATAGTTGGTCACCAACTCCAACAACTCTAACACTTGTCAAAATCCAATAATTCAAGAGGGGTAAAATGGTCTTTTCGCTTGGAAATTTAAGGGCATACTTGTTATCCTTAGGGTTTAACCCTTAGGGTTTAACCCTAAGGTTTAGCACAAACCAAATGTAGGATTTAGCAATTCGGGTTTGCACAAAAAATAAAATTAAATAACTTTTAGTTTCTAAAATTTTGAAATTTGGGTTTTCTAATTATGATTAATTTTCTAATTACTTTATACAGGAACATTAGGGTTTAAAATCACTAATTATAATTAACATTGTTAAAATATTAATTAGGGTTTATGATTTTGATAATTAGGGTTACCAATTTATAATTAGGTTTTCTAATTATCAAATTAGGGTTTAAAAATTTAGGGTTTCTAAAATTAACAATTGTAATTATAATACTTGCTAATTAATCACATTAACACAATTACAACCAATCTCGAACTCTAATTTAAATTTTAAATTAGGGTTTTTTTAAATATCTTAGGGTTTTCTAAAAATTAATTAGGGTTTCTAGATTTTTAATTAGGGTTTACCTAATTAATCCACAACATAAATTATATAACACAGTTATATAACAATCTTGTACGCTAAATTGGATCTCAAATTAGGGTTTAACATTATAATATTAGGATTTTGAAATTAAACACCATAATTGACCAATCATTATCAATACGTACATACAGTACATAATTATAGCACTAAAAAATCAAAATATAATTAATATTATATTATTATTATCATACCTTGACAATAATCCAAAATTAGGGTTTGGATTCCATATCTGATTTATTCTTCATATTTAACCTTAATAATTAAGGTAAAATAATTCACTTAATAACTTGTACTAAAATTCATATAATAAAATAATTATTATAATTATTCTAAAAATCGTTTCATATATTATTTTAATAATATATGCTTATATTTTCATGGAAAATAATTAATAAAAATATTTCCATTATAAAATTAATTATTATAAAAATATACTTTTTAATAATCAATAATTCTAAAATAAATTTACTTGTAAACATTTATGTAATAAATATATTTTTATTTATCACATAAATACATATATACATAATCTTGTACAAATCATCATCCTTAATATATATAAAAAAAATTATACACAAAATTTCTTATTTATTTATTTAGAAAATATCGGGTTGTTACATTCACCCTCCCTTATAAAGATTTCGTCCCCGAAATCACCGTTTTAAAACCTATACATACACGGTTACATAGCATACACAATCATCGCAAGTAGATCTTGATCAACTTTGATCGAACTGATCTTTAACTATTCACATCAAGCTTGTCTTTCTGATTAAACGAAAAAATTGGTTTCTAAAAGAACTCAAATTCCTCCTCAAAATTTCTTTATAAAATAATTTACTATATATATGAAAATCATGTATATAAGAAAATAAAAGTTATACGAATAATACCTGGAGTTCCAGTACCAGCTGCTGCCGTATCCTGGACCGTCATGTTGAAAACCCTCGTCGTTGATTTTGTTGGTTTGTTTGACGAAGTCGGTCCGGTGATTGCTAGAGTTCCACTGCCGGTGCCAGTATTCACACTTCCCGCCTCCGTCCTCCTCTTTGGACAATCTTTCACCCTGCGCTTAGTCGATCCGCACAAAAAACATCCACTGTCCATCCTAGGATTGGGGCAGTTGGGAGAGATATGGCCCTCCTGCCCGCACTTATAACAAACAAACTTCCCCTTCAAACATTCCCCAGAGTGGTTCTTTCCACAATTCTTACACTGTATCGCTGGCTTCTTAACTCCCTCTTGTTTCACCTGCACACTTCCAAAACTGCTCACCTTCCTTTTTCCATCTCCACTCCTGCTCCCACTATTAATTCCTACCTTCCCAGCTCCTTCGGTCTTACCCTTATTCTTCCTCTCCTTGTTGTAAAGGCTCATGTCCTCACTTCCCTCCTCAGCTATGATTGCCTTCTCCATGAGTGCTGCAAATGTAGGAATCTGCAACACCGCCACCTTGTTATAGAGCCAAGGTTTCAATCCCAGCTCAAACCTCCTCAATTTCCTAGCCTCCGTATCTGCTTGATACGGGGCAAACCTAGCTAACTCATTGAATTTGGCGGTGTATTCAGACACCGTCATATTCTCATGCTTCAATTCTAAAAATTTAACCTCCATCCTCGCCTGCATACTAGGTGAAAAATAATTTTTGAAAAATAGTATTTTGAACCTATCCCATGTAACTACACCTTCTCCTGCCCTTGCTTGATTCGCTTCCCACCAAAAATTTGCCTCACCCTTCATCATATAAGTGGTAAAAGCAGTCTTCTGTCCTTCATCTACCCTAGCTATTATGAACGCCTTCTCAATCTCTTTAACCCAAGTTTGGGCTTCAACAGGGTCAGTTGTACTTTTAAATTCTGGTGGTCTTACAGCCTTAAAGTCTTTGAAGTTCGTTAAGCGGTTGTCCGGCTGATTCCCCCGACTGGTAATCCCTGGTGCATGGCCTGAGCTACCATGTTTGCAAAGTGCTGCATCGGGTCTGTTTGTTGTTGTTCCTCAACGTTGTTGACAGATTCTTCTGCCCTTTGATTGCGAGTTCGACGTCTTGGCGGCATTATCTGATTGAATAAAATCATAAATTCAACTTACATTCTAAACCTTATCATATGAGTTTAATTTATTAAACTTGTTTCATCATTCAAACATAGATTCATACTCATTTAACAAATATTTTACATAACATAGCAAATAATGCTTTAACATCATTCATCCCTTTGTGACTACAAAAGTAGGGATTTACAGTCTTAACTTAATACAAAAGTTGGAAACATTACATTACACAGACATACTTATCATATATATTACATTAAACACACCTACAACACAGAACTTATACCACCTATTTACTAAGCCTTTTTCCTTGGACAACCTTTCGCTCGATGACCTTCCATCCCACAGATAAAACATGCTCCTGGTTTGTAGTCAGGACAATACAGAGTGGTATGTCCCTCATAGCCGCAAAGATAACATATTCTTTTCCCTTTCTTCTTATAAGGTTTTCCTAAGTCATGGTCTCCTATCTTTCTTTTTCCCTTCTTGCTCAGAGCTGCACACAAAGTGTTGCTTGTGGCTCACATCTGATCAATTTGGATTTTAAGCTTATTTTTTTCTTCCATTATTTCTATTAACGCTTGACGCAACTGACTATTCAACAATTTTTCTATCTCCCACAGCCTTTCCAGAGAAGAAACCTTGTTCCTCAGATCCTGCACCTCCGTTGATGCTTGATCAGCTTCAACTTTAGTGTCTGAATCGCTATCTGTCAGCTCCACTATCTCTGGATCTTGTACTACGTTTTCTATAATAACCACATCGTCTGAGTTATTTTCATTGTGAGCCTCTATGTCAGCTATCGGCTTCGATATCAGCTGGGGTGTATGGGTTTGATCTTTCTTCATGCTATATGCATATAACAAGCCTTTTCCACCAGACATCTACACATATAAATTATTCTGATTAGTATATAGTATATACACACAACAAATAAGAGTTTTATATAAGTTATCTTTTATTTTGTTTGACGATGAATTTAGTCAATTCATCTCTTTTTAAACTCTATATGAGTTATTTATATTTTCAACGTTTCCCTTTGTTCTAATGTTATAGCCTAAGGTCTAACCCACCTAAGGTTTTTAACCCTAAGCTCTGATATCAACCTGTAAGGCCCCCAAATCCGGGTACTTGAAGCCCGAACTCAGTGCTTTACGATGCCATTTCTATGAGCGAAATAATACTAATAATAATAACAATAATATAAAAGTCAAACTTAATTTACATAATTATCATAGTATAGCTCCCAAGTACGTAACCTTTAATACATTCTTTACAACCCATGATAGATAATTAATATCATTGTCTTACTAAGGATAAACTATTACATAAAATAACACCAACTTATTCTGCAACCTTCCTTTTCCCTTTGTTCTTAGCCGAGCTCTCTGGTCGTTCACACTTAGCTAAAAATATTTAAATTAAGCAAGGATGAGCATTTGAGTGCCCAGCAAGTAATATATATATATATATATATATATATATATATATATATATATATAAGCTGAAAGAATTTAAATATTTTCTTTATACTACCCTTCTACAACGAATTTTAATAGTTGTGAAGTAATCTGTACCAATAATAATAACATACAACTCTCTTTCAAATTTTTGAAACTACATATTGACTATAACTGGGGTTATGGTGACATGCTATGAACATTATTTTCATTTACGAAAAGATTAAACAGAAATTCATCTGTAAACCGTCATAACTTATGGGCACGGGGGTGATCAGCCCGTTATGCCCTGCATTGATCAATACTATGTGCAAGAACGAGGATATCGTTCACTCTGTCCACCTTGGGTGCATAAAAAGTTTTCCTGTGTAGGGATGTTCATACTTGTCTGGGTTCCAAATCAAAGGTTTTTATCTTGTTCAACAATAATCTATAATTCAACATATATATATATATACAGGTAATTGAAAAGGTATATCAACATGTGATTAAATACAATGATTATCCAAGTGGGGACACTTGTATAACCATTTATAGAAATTAACAAACAGAATATATATATCTGAATTATCATATACTAACATGTTGATAATCAATGAGCGTATATAATATAGGGTTAATAATCTGTACAGTAATAATATAATTTAGAAACATTCTTACTCATGTCCATTGCATAAAGAAAATACAAAGGTAAGATACTTGCCTGATACGCTGCTTACAACTTGTAATGTAGATTTATCGCTTATCTCACGACCTATCATTAATAAGATCGTTCGTTCGATTAGAACAATATACTATAACATATAACACTGCTTATTGCAGTCAACATATAACCTAATCACATTGGCACATATGTTTAATAACCATTGAATCACAAATAATCACTTATCTAATCAAATTATCTAAGACCAGATCAATTTCTAAAACATGTTGGTGTACCGAAAGCTTTACCGGGTAATTATCGAGTCTAAGACTCTATACTGTAACTTAATATCAGTCATATTATTTTTAAATGACTTAATATAATTTTAAAATATTTATTATAATTTATCATAAATTTTCAAACATCGGAATCATATTTAAATGATTTAAATACTAATCAATTCGATTATCATTAATATTTAATTAGTATTAAACTATTAATGAAATTATTTGCAAAATGTTAAAGTTATTTATAATAACTTAAAATACTTTAAATTATTAATATTACCCTTAAATGATTTTTAAAACATTTAAAATCAATTTTAAATAATTATCATTAATATTAAAGTATTAATGTTTCAGTTATCAAAATATTAAAAGTCATTAAGTATAACTTAAAATATTTTTAATTCATTTATATCCCTTTTACATGATTTTCAAATTAATAAAACCATTTATAAACTATCTATTTAATATAATTATTAAATAAATTTAATATCATTAATAATAACTTAATAATCATTAATATTTAATTATTAATGAAATTATTTTTTAAATTTTAAAAGTTATGTTTTATAACTTAAAATATCTTTAAACACATTATTTTGATTTAAAATGATTATTAAAATCATTTTTAAACTAAATTATTTAATATAATTATTAAATAACTTTAATATCATTAATAATAATTAATTAATGAAATTTATCTTTAAATATTAAAAGTTATATTTTATAACTTAAAATATTTTTAAATACCTTATTATTATTTAAAATAATTTTTAATATAATAAAATCATTTTTAATTAATTTATTTAATTCGTTTAGTAAATAAATTAATTATCATTAATATTAATTTATTAATGAAATTTATCACTAAATATTAAAATTCATTAAAAATGACTTAAAATATTTTCGTATATCATAATATAATTTTAAATAATTTTTCAAATATTAAAACATTTTTAAATAATTTATTTAATATTATAATTAAATAAATTAAATACTTTTAATATTCCAAAAATATTAAATATTTATGAAATATAATAAATATAATTAAAAACTAATTTTTAGAATTTAAAATAAATTTTAATAATTTATTTTGTATTTTTAATAATTAAAAACTATTTTTTCTATTTATTTAATAATTTCCAGAAAATAATATATTATCTGTCGCTAAAGACCACCTATAGCGACAGAACAGTCACTATAGGTGTTCTTCATGTTCTTGGCCAAAACCCAGAACACCATAGACAGTTTTGAGGGACCTCCTTTGACCACTAATTAAACCCTTCTCAAGTAGTTTATGGGCATGTTGTTGTTTCGATCGTGTAGTGCTAGTGTAGGACTACATTATCCAACAACAAACATGAACAACAAGCAATAAACGAACAAGATCTGAGCCTTCAAAGGGGCTGTCAGACCTGTTCTTCATTTTCTGGGTTACCCAGAAATGAAGAACAGTTAGACCTGTCCATTTTGGGCTTCCACAACTTGCAATCCTGTTGATGTTTTTGTGATCTAAGTATTTCAGGTTGTAGAAAACATGTAACTTAAGAGATCTATAACAAAACATCAATCAAACATCAAGAGAATCAAGAGTTAAAATCCGGTCAAACCGTGTCAGTCGACATGTTCATATGTTTTCTGGGTTACCCAGAAAACAGAGAACATGTTCGACATAGCTAGTTTGATCGGCCACCAAATCCAATATATATTATATCTAGTGGTTCTAAAAGCATGGATCTAAAGATAAATCAACATACTACAACATGAGTACAACAAAAAAACATAAATAAACAACCACAGGAGAGATCTGGAGGCTTAAAGAAGTTGTCAGACGGTTCTGGGCCCGTTTCTGGGTTACCTAGAAACGTTTGGTCATGGCTGGTCAACGCTTTTGACCGACTATAACTTGCAATCTAGACCAGATATAGACTTGATTCTTGAACCAGATCAAAGAACTCATAACAGTCTACATATCTAAAACATAAAACAACCAAAAACATAAACCGATAAGGACCTACAGCCTCTTGCATTCATTGTCAGAACACAAAACAAAAATTTTCTAGATTTGGCAAATCTTCAAATCTGAGCCTCTAGATGTTATGGATTCAACATCTAGCAACCCAGATCATCATTAGACACCATAAACAACATGTTTAACAAAAAAATCTAACATCTAACACATGATCGCTGGTCAGATTCATAGCTAGGGTTTATACCTCTTTTGAGAAATTTCTTGATTCTGAGCTTTTGATTTGATATGGTTTATAGTAGGGCTTGGTTTGTGACTGATTTATGAAGAGAATTTCGTAGGTTTGGGGCTTGAGAGAAAAGGTTTGAGTATTGGACAAAAATAAGTGAACAAATGACACTTTCTCTCTCTCCAAATCTATTTATAATACTTGTGTGCATTGTATATGGCTGATTGATGGCTGAGTTGCTGTCATTTTAAGTCACAATTGTCAACATAGTTGGTCACCAACTCCAACAACTCTAACACTTGTCAAAATCAAATAATTCAAGAGGGGTAAAATGGTCTTTTTGCTTGGAAATTTAAGGGCATACTTGTCATCCTTGTAAATCCTTAGGGTTTGACCCTTAGGGTTTAACCCTAAGGTTTAGCACAAACCAAATGTAGGATTTAGCAATTCGGGTTTGCACAAAAAATAAAATTAAATAACTTTTAGTTTCTAAAATTTTGAAATTTGGGTTTTCTAATTATGATTAATTTTCTAATTACTTTATACAGGAACATTAGGGTTTAAAATCACTAATTATAATTAACATTGCTAAAATATCAATTAGGGTTTATGATTTTGATAATTAGGGTTACCGATTTATAATTAGGTTTTCTAATTATCAAATTAGGGTTTAAAAATTCAGTGTTTCCAAAATTAACAATTGTAATTATAATACTTGCTAATTAATCACATTAACACAATTACAGTCAATCTCAAACTCTAATTTAAATTTCAAATTAGGGTTTTTTAAAATATCTTAGGGTTTTCTAAAAATTAATTAGGGTTTCTAGATTTTTAATTAGGTTTTACCTAATTAATCCACAACATAAATTATATAACACAGTTATATAACAATCTTGTACGCTAAATTGGATCTCAAATTAGGGTTTAACATTATATTATTAGGATTTTAAAATTAAACACCATAATTGACCAATTATCATCAATACGTACATACAGTACATATTTATAGCACTGAAAAATTAAAATATAATTAATATTATATTATTATTCTCATACCTTGACAATAATCCAAAATTAGGGTTTGGATTCCATATCTGATTTATTCTTCATATTTAACCTTAATAATTAAGGTAAAATAATTCACTTAATAACTTGTACTAAAATTCATATAATAAAATAATTATTATAATTATTCTAAAAATCATTTCATATATTATTTAAATAATATATGCTTATATTTTCATGAAAAATAATTAATAAAAATATTTCCATTATAAAATTAATTATTATAAAAATATACTTTTCAGTAATCAATAATTCTAAAATAAATTTACTTGTAAACATTTATGTAATAAATATATTTTTATTTACCACATAAATACATATATACATAATCTTGTACAAATCCTCATCATTAATATATAAAAAAAAAATTATACGCAAAATTTCTTATTTATTCATTTAGAAAATATCGGGTAGTTACACGTATAGATACCGCTATTATTGAGCGGGATTAGGCCAGATCAGTTAGAGATGCAGTGATAGTTGAGCGTGATAGCTCCATATTTGCCCGGGATGTAGCCGTTACAGATAGTATCACAGTGAGGTCCATTACTACTGGCATCATTACAGAGATAAGTGCATATATTGATGAGCATAACGTCACTATGCAGATGGCTGTAGATCTGTTATCTCGCGTAGAGACCCTTGTATAGGAGACCATAGTGTTACCCCCTTCTTCTGAGAGGGATGATATGTTAGACTTGATAGCTCGCATATACACTGACTTGTAGATGGGCTTGTATTTTCCTGCATAAACTAGCTTAGCCATTTTGTCATGTATAGTTAACATTGTATATTTCAAATAGCATTATATATAGCAGGGAAATATTTTTTTGATTCACTTCCCTTGTAGTTGTGCTTTGTTGCTTGCTTGATATTTGCTTGTTTCTTCAGGGCTTGTGATCTCGATGTATTCTGGACTCCTCCTTGATGGATGGAAATTGAGATGTCTCAGGATCTTTCAGAATGGATCGTTGATCTGTGTGTATTCTCTACCATCTTTGGTGTATTGGGACTGGTTTCTGTATGTAGATGTGGAGAGGAATGTAGCTTTCCTCTCTGAGGTTGACCGCACCACAGATGGTTGCCAGTACTCCTTTGTATGGGGGAGCCCAATTAGTTCCATCTCTTAGGGATTGGTGTTTCTCTTTGAGGAACAACCACAGCTTAGAGGGTTGCCGATTCTCCCGTTTACATGGGGAGGTCAGGTAGTTCCATTCCTTTTGTTTGAAGCCGATGAAATGTGGTGGATTGAATGATGATCCCAGTACCGTTGACAAGTTTTTGTGTTTTGGTAGGGGGTTAGACCGAACCAGGAATGGCTGCCTACGTACTCCTATTAAAGAGGAGATCAGGTCTTCGTAGTTCGAACTTGGTGTAAGAGGTTCAATGCTGTATGTGGCAAAAGGGTGTAAAGATGTTTTTGTTGTTTTTATTTTTGTAATGAGAAAGGTGTAGAAATGTTTTTGTTATTTTTGTTTTATTGTGACCGGACCCATATAAGATATGGTTGCCTACGTACTCCCGTGTATCAAGGAGATCAGGTCGGCATAGTTCACCCCATGTTCAGGACAGTTTGCAGCCAATGAAAAGTTTGATCCCATGTTTAGGACAAACTGCGAAGGAGAAAGTTTAATCCCGTGTACAGGACAAACTGCGAGTGTGAAAAGTCTTATCCCTAGTGGGGTAAAACTACGGGTGTGACGCCCCCAAAATAGGTCCATTCCACCCAACCCATTCCGAGTCGCCAAATACATGGTACAAAAAATAACTACAACTTTATTATTACAATTGTCGTGCAAAATACAACAACACATATGCTGTGAGTTTTGATACAAATATATACTAACTGTGACTTTCATCCCAACCTTTGATTGCACATCACAACAGCACCTTACATAAAGGTACAGTCAATAACTGTTTTAGAAATTAAAATCTTCGGAAAATACTCAAGGAAACCTTCGTACATGGGAGGCCATGCGTCTAGGTTATGATAGATATCATATGCCCACAGAATTATCCTTGGTTAACCCAATAAACCCCAAAGAAAAACGAGAAGATTACTATCATATTCTCTCTAATAGTGAGTCTTCTCTTGACATATAATTATCTCCACTGTCTTTAATTGAGAATTATATTTCATCCAAACTCCAAGATTATATAGGTAGTGCTCGTAGATATACTCAGCAAGTAGATGAGCACAACCTTGTCTTATGATAACACGAAGTCGCATGTCGTTAGACATCTTGTATGATAGTGGCAAAACACCCTTCCAACGTTGGGTTTGCCTCACCCTATTTGATTCACCAAATATAACTACTAAATGAAGTATAAAATACAACACACTTTTTTATACTGCTTAGGGAGAACATCCACAGCTAGAGACCACCGTTCTATTTTTCTGTTACCTCCGCTCGACCCAGCTACACTCTTATTACCTGAAAGAAATTGTGAAGTAAAAGGGTGAGCACAAATAGCCCAGTAAAGAATATCATGACTAAAGATAATTAAATTATCAATAACCTTCATCAATAATAAATCAGAGATTTAGAACATATGGTAGAAGATAAAAGTTTCCAACCATAATAGCAGCGGAATCAACTATCCATTAGAAGAGTCAAGTAGAACATAATGTCTACTATCTCCACTAGATTAAAAGCCCATTGTTAATATTTCATTCCTGTAATAATCATCAACAGTTCTTGATGATACCCAAGACAAAGAGAACTCTCATCACCTGTCCTCACCTGAACCACCACATATTATAATTAAATCACAATTAATATTTATAATCAAGTAAATCAACAGTCCAACTTTGCACTACATGCCAAAGATATACAACTGTAAAATCAATAACCAACAGTCCATCTTTGCACTACAGGCCAAAGATATATACAACTGTAAAACCAATAACCAACAGTCCATCTTTGTACTACCGGCCAAAGATATACAACTGTAAAACCAATAATGCTGAGACTCAGCTTAATAGTATCACGACCATGAATTATCCATGCACTACGGGCCAAGGATATTCGTGTTTTCAATTACGGTCATGATTATACCGAATAACCCCCGGTCATAATCACACCAAGTCCATCTATGCACTACGGGCTAAAATGACTTTTACCACATCGTTTGTAATATTACGGTCATGATTATACCGAATAATCCCTGGTCATAATCATACCAAGTTCATCTATGCACTACTGGCCATAGATGACTTTCAACACAATATAAGCATGGGAATCATGACAATGATATAAAGAATCGATCACATGAGATAAAGGATAAATTTTTAAAGACTTTAACAATTTAATTTAACCATAATTCAATAATATCCAAATTATCAATATGATACTTCTTTGTGGAGTAAAATTCAAGAATAATATTATATCAAAAATGATTTGAATAGAAAATAATATTTCAACGAATATTCAACGAAGATAATAACATTATTCATTATATAATAATATTAAATTCATTTACTAATATTATTAATCATTAAATAATATTTTAAATCAATAATTTCAAACACCTTCATCCAAATGTTATAAATCATTTAATAATCTCATAATCTAATTTTATTACAACAATATTTTAATCATTTTCTAAACTTATAAATAATTTATTTTAATTGTTTACACTTTACTAATTAATGCATTTAATCATCCTAAAATACCAAACCCATAAGATTTCATCACCAATAACAAAAACTCTCATCAAAAATTTGCATATAGCTTATATAGAATTCTCAAGCCATAAAATCTTATTTTTCAATTTTCTTACTTCACATAACATATTTACTTCATTTATTCATAACTAGTCTATTTCATGAAAATACCAAATTAGTCCCAGAAAAAAAAATTTCTGGGATTTAGCAGAATATAGTCCCATATTGAACATATATTTTTCTCGAAATTTTTAAAATTCATTTACTATTTTTCATATGGCCAAAACTGCCGAATATTTAGACATTTATCATAAACTGTACTTTTATCCAAAAAATCCAAAATTTACAGAGTGCACTGCTATTATATACATGTACTCCCAATAAAAATTTTACCAATTTTGGAGTTAACCACAAGGAGTTATAAGGGTTTACTTTTAAAATAGTCTTTTCCCATAAAATTCATAACTCTTAATCTATACATCCAAAAATCGCCATTTTTGGACACAATTTAGAAAACTCATCAAATTATCATTTCAAATTTTTTCAAAATTTTTGAAGGTCAGAAAAATTACGAAACATGAAAAACATAATAACCATTATAATCCTTACCTCAAAAGAGCAGTATTTCTGACTGGAATATCGGATGTAATGCCAAAGGAAACTTGCACTGAAAAGCAACTCTCAAAATATCTAAATACTCACAAAAATACGCTCGATAATATAAAGAGAAAACTTATGAATTCTGGTGTGATTTTTAATTCTAACCTAAGCACTTATTTATAGAAAAATGTTAGAACTCCAAAGGAGACTAAATTAATAAAATAATATTATAATTATTCTACGCATGCTACTTTGGAAAAATCAACAGCTCACCAACTGAGCAAGCCAGCTTAGAACAAAAAATTTCAGCCCACATGTTTTGAAAAATAAAACTGGGTCCCACCCAATTTTAATAAAAATATTTTATTTTTCGAAACTTCAATAATTCATAATAAATAGCCATTTTATCAGAAAAATATGAATTATATGTCCATTCCATAGGAAATCGAATTTTCTACAACTTTGCAGAAGAAAGTTTTTCTAAATTTCAAACAGAAAATGTCCGAAATTCACAAACAGACGATTTTCAATACCTCATAAAATTCATAACAAATCATACGTTAATTTTTAACGGTTCAAAATTTGTGAACATATACTTAACTTATATATGTATAACATATCCAAAAATCACAAAGATCTAACGGTCGGATCAAAATTATAACTCACGTAATAGAGCTTAAAAACACTGATTTGATTTTCGGACTATAAGTCCCTCGTACCAGTCTCACTCAAACAGTCACCACGAAAAATCCACAAAGAATTTTTGGGTGATTCAATTTTCTACACTTAGCTTACTTCCAGGGCTTTCTTTTGATATATGACTCATCACTTAATTCATTATACACAAAGAGTTATGGATTTTACAAAATCGAGTAATAAACTAATTTTTTAAAAATTTTTAAATTTCGTTCTTCATTTCGACAAAATACTGATAAAATACCTCAACATTAATTTCTTCATTTATATCTATATAAAAATATATATTTCCTTATCATATAAATAAATAATTAATTATTCACAAATAATATTAAAGAATCACAATTATGACAACTAGATCGTTCCCAGAAAAGAGGGGACTTTCCAATAAGGATTTCTCCTTACTAGGGCGCAATTAGGTGACCAAACCTCTTCTTAGACAGAACTTTCTAGACATTACCAATAATGTTATTTAATAATATTATTCAAATAATATGAATTATTGGTCTGATAATGGAAATACAGTGCAGTGACAATTATTGAACAACAATAATATAAAATATTAACGTAACAATTATTGAATCAATAAAATAAAATATTAAACAGTAATTACTGTAACAATTATTGAGTAGTGTCTTCTTACGTAAAATCAATAATTAAAAAAAATATTATGCTATACCGTGTGCTACTGTGCAACAACGCGTATTAATTTACTTTACCCACCGGGTATTCTAACAGTGTTAACGGTAACAACTACATCGTTATTTATAAAAACTCATATTTGTCATTTTTTTTATCCGACAGTTATTCTGTTATGGGGCTCACAAATGGATGCGCCGTCGTACGAATATTTCCCGACAACAAGAATATTCCACGACCAAATGAATATTCCCGACAATAATGAATATTTTATAACCACTTGCTTATTTTGAAAAAAATAATTTCACCCATAACTTTAAACTTTTATCAATTTAACTATTTACTAAATAGAAAAATTAAATACTTTTATTTCATAAAATTTGGGGTCTTACAGCGGATGTGAGAAGGTTCAATCCATGGTGGGATAACTGGAGTTGAGTAAGGGTTCAAAACTAAGTTGAGAAAAGGATCTGGCAATCCGAAACCAGGCTGCTGGTTAGGAAAATGTGTTTGTCCTTGATGGGGCAGATGAGTGTGTAGAGAAGTTGTATGTAGTGAGGGGTTAGAAAACCTAAAATAACTAGGGATCTAGTGATCCAAAACCAGGATGTTTGCTTGATGGTAACCTCAGACATAGTATCGTTTCAAGGTGTCTGAGTTGATAAGCTATGGAAACTCATCGCCGTCTATTTCCTATAATCTGAGAGCACCTCCTGTCAATACCTCCTTGACAATAAATGGGCCTTCCCAGTTCGGGGTGAATTTTTCCTTGGACTGATCTTGGTTGTCAATGATCTTCTTCAAAACCAAGTCATGCTGTTTAAACTATCGTAGCCAGACTTTTCTGTTGCAGGACTTGGCAATCCTTTGTTGGTATAACTGACCATGGAAAATAGCATCACTTCGCCTTTTGTCTATTAGAGACAATTGGTGATACCTATCTTGTACCCATTGGTCTTCATCCAGCTAAGTGTCTATCAACACTCTGAAGGATTCCATTTCCACTTCTATGGGGAGCACTGCTTCCATCCCATAGGTTAATGCGTAGGGAGTTGCCCCAGTGCAAGTGCGCATTGTTGTTCTGTAGGCTAACAGAGTCAGAGGTAATAAGTCAGGCCATCCTTTGTGGTTGGCGAACATCTTTTGCATAATCTTCTTGATATTTTTGTTAGCTGCTTCAACAACACCATTCATCTTTGGACGGTAGATGACGGAGTTGAGATGTTTGATGTGGAATTTACTGCACAATTCCTCCATCATTCTATTGTTGAGGTTCTTAGCATTGTCTGATATAATTACCTTTGGTTGTCCATATTGACAAATGATATTATTTCTGATGAAAGCAATGATGACTTCTTTGGTAACCCTAGGGAAGGAGGTTGCTTCTATCCATTTGGTGAAGTAGTCGATCATGGTAAAGATAAATCGATGCCCATTATTGGCTTTGGGCTCGATGGGCCCAATCACGTCCATTCCCCACATTGAGAAGGGCCGAGGCAAACTCATATTGTGGAGTTTCCTCAGAGGGGTATGGATAGCATTCCCATGAATTTGGCACTGATAACATCTCTTGATGTGATCCTCACAGTCCGCCTTGAGAGAGAGCCAGTAATGTCCTGTTCTTAGGATTTTCTTTATAAGTAGGGGGCCGCTCATGTGTGGGCCACATACTCCACCATGGATTTCATCTATGAGCCTCTGAGCTTGGTCCTTGTCCAAACATCTGAGGAGACCTAGTCTTACATCTCTTTTATAGAGTGCATCTTCGCTCAGGTAGAATTTCATAGCCAGTCGATGGATCCGCCTTCTTTCAGTCAGGCTCGCCTCGGTCGATGTAGATCCATCTTGTAAGTACTCCTTGATATGCTGATACCAAGTGTGATGGATGGGAGGTAGCTTATCCGATACTTCCCCAATGAAGTTCCCATAGGCTGGAGCCTTTTGTTGGGCAAATGTGAGGGTTGGCATGTTTTCCTTGTCCAGTATGTTAATCAAGGAGGACAAGGTTGCTAGCGCATCTGCAAAATCATTCCTATTCCGAGGAATGTAGAGGAAGGATATTTCTTCAAACTTCGAAGCCATCTGTAGAACCTGCCGATGGTAAGGCAGTAAGTGTAGACCTTTGGTGTGATAGATTCATGTGGTTTGTATGATTACCATCTCAGAATCTCCAAAGACAATTAACCCACTGATGCCCATTGATTGGGCAAGTTTTAGCACCATGATACAGCCTTCATACTCAGCTGTATTGTTAGTGTTGGCAAACTGTAATTTGACAGCGACGGGATGTTGCTCCCCTGTAACAGACACTAGAACCGGTCCAGCCCCAGAACCTTCCATATTTACAGCTTCATCAATATACATCTTCCATATTTGGCATATATCGTACTGATGGTGTTACTGAATTGCCATTACCCCTTCATTAGAGAAGTATGTTTCCAAGGGTTTGAAATCCCCTGAAGGTGCGGCGGCCAGTTGATCCGTAATTCCTTGACCTTTAATAGAATTTTACGTCACATAGACGATGTTAAATTATTGTAGGATCAACTGCCATATGCACAGTCGGCAGTTCAGCATGGCTTTACTGAACACGTACTTGAGAGGATCCACGCGAGATATGAAATGGGTTGTGTGACCATAGAGGTAATGCTGTAATCTCATGGAAGCCCATGCTAAAGCACAACAAGTCTTCTCAATCAGAGTGTACTTGTGTTTGCTGGTGCTGAATCTTTTACTAAGGTAGTAGATAGCTCGCTCTTGGCCTCTATCGTCTTTTTGTCCCAGCATGCAGCCCATGGCATTGTCATTTATGGATAGGGACATGAATAGGGGAACATCATCCCTGGGAGGTACTAGAACAGAAGCATTGACTAGCTGCTCTTTGATTGTAAGGAAGGCCTTGTGGCACTCATCATTCCACTTCATGGAGGAGTTCTTCCTTAAAAAATTGAAAATAGGCTCATAGGTTACTATGAGTTAGGAGATGAATCTGCTGATGAAGTTGATTCTTCTCAAAAATTCTCTTATTTCCTTCTTTGTTTGAGGAATGGGCATTACCGTGATGGCCTGGATTTTGGTGGGATCCAGCTCAATCCCCTTGTGGCTGACTACGAAACAAAGCAACTTGCCTGATTTAACGCCAAAGGTGCACTTGGCTGGATTTAACTTCAAATTGTACTTACGCAACCTATTGAAGAGCTTTCTAAGATGGTCTAGGTGGTCTTCCTCCCTTCGGGACTTGAAAATAATGTCATCCACGTAGATCTCTATCTCCTTATGCATTAAATCATGGAAAGGAGCCATCATGGCTCGCTGGTAGGTAGCTCCGGCATTGATGAGGCTGAAAGATAACCGTCTATACCAAAAGGTTCCCCAAGGAGTGATGAATGGAGTTTTCTCACGATCCTCTTTAGCAACCATAATCTGATGGTACCCCGCGAAGCAATCAATAAAGGAGTACATGTCGTATTGAGCAGTATTGTCAATAAGAATGTGGATAAATGGCATGGAAAAGCTATTTTTAAGGCAAGCTTTATTCAGATCCCTGTAATCCATGCAAACTCACACCTTTCCTCCTGGTTTAGGCACGGGGACTATGTTTGATAGCCATTCAGGGTATGTAGACACCATGATGATGTCTGCTTGAAATTATTTCATAATTTTTTCTTTAACCTTTAAACTCCACTCAGGTTTTAATCACCTGAGCTTCTGCCTGACTGGCTTGAATCCCTCTTTAATGGGGAGGCGATGGATGATAATGTCAGTGGATAAACCCACCATATCTTCATGAGACCATGCAAACACATCCTGTAATTGGGTTAATAGTGTAACCATACCATTCCTTTGGTTTGGAGTGAGGTCTGTACAATTCTGGATTAGTTTAAGGCTTTCTAAAGTTCTAAGATTGAACAAAGTGGTTTGATCAAGGTTTGGTTTGGGTTTATCTTTGACCCGTTCTTTGATCTCTTGAGGTATCTTAATGTCCTCTTACATTTCCATCAAGTCTGAGTCCAACTTTCCATCAAAGTTACAATCCTTGTGGAGAAAAGGCACCTTATCAGCAAGTATAGGCACATCTAAATTCAGAGTCCTGAAAAAAATATGCTTTCACTTAATATATGAAATTATTCAATCATACAAAGTGTTAGCATGTACTGACAAAACAACTGCTAATAATGTACAGAAAAGAAAGCAGCTATTATTATCTACAGGGCAGAAGGAGTTTCTGCTAATTTTACCCTTGTCAACCAATGAAAGGAGTGCTGCTCCAATTATCAAGGGTGAAGTCCTAATGGACTATAATGATGGAGGAGATGTCATCGTCCTCATTTTCTCGAATGCTGACCATTACGTCTGGATAATCATCGTCTGGGCTGTATCTATTTGTGTGATCATCATGGACAATGATGCATATGTTTGACATCATCCTAATGATGTCTTGTTTACGTCTCTGTTCCTTTTCTTCCTCTTCGGGATTTGGAACCAAGACTTCTTTCCCCTTAACTAGTATCAGTTTAGAAAATAACATGGCCATTACATGGGAAGGCACCTTTACCAGAGACCGTACAGGCTCAGGAACTGTAGGTGGAGACAATCGTCGTGTGGCTAAAACTGAAGGAATCTGCTTGTGCGTATGAGGATTCCTATGACTGGAACTGGCAGTATAGCTTAGTTCGGCTGTCCCTATTTGACTGGGAACTTGAATTGGGTGTTTAATGCCCTGATGATCTTTGCCCAACCCTTGTCCAGGTTGATAACCCAATGTCATCATTTCTTGAGTGGCCGACATTACTTCAGCAAATTTGGAATATGAGAGGTGGCACCCCAACAGGATGGTAGTGAGTGTTGCTCACCTCCAGGGCATGAAAATTGACCGGCTCAACTTCTGAATTGAAGTTGATGAGTGGTATGTCACCTTGTTCAGGACTTTCCGGCTCAACACAGACAGTGACTAGGTTGTTGTTGATAATGTATTTAAGTTGTTGGTGAAGAGTGGAGGGAACGGCTCCGGCCATATTAATCCACGGTCTTCCCAAGATCAGGTTGTATCCTGTATCTATTTTGACTACGTGAAAAGATATGCAGAACGTATGTGGACCAATCTCCACTGGCAGTTCAATCTCTCCGACAGCGTTTCGTCGGGATCCGTCGAAAGCTTTAATGATTGTATGGCTTCTTCGAATTATGTTGAGATTAATATTCATCTTCACCAAAGTGGCATAAGGACATATATTCAGAGATGACCCTCCATTTATTAAAACTCCTCCCACCATGTATCCGGAAGACAACACCGCTATGTGCAACGGCTTACAATGACCGATCGCTTTGGGAGGTATATCATCATCAGTGAAAGATGTCACATTGTTGTTAAAAATGTGATCCACCAGATGCTGAAATTTCTCAGCATCTATTGACTTAGGTAGCTTGGCTTCTTCCAAAACCCTGAGAAATTCCTTCTTATGATCTTCGAAAGAGAAAACCAAGTCCAATATAGAAATTGTTGTGGAGCTTCTCTTAAGTTTAAAACCACCTTAGCTTCATTATGGCCCACAGTACGGAGATATTCTTCCACTTTTTCCATGGGACTCTTCCCCTTTATCTTGATGGTAGGCTTCATCACCCATGGGGGAAGATACAGTGGATTATCCTTCGACACTACAGCAATTATGTGGGGTGTCTAGATCCTTCAACCTCTCCATAATTCCATTAAACTTTCTATAGGCTGACAACAGGATATTGTAGTTTGAATGACAAAATGATTGGCTTTGTTACAGCCACTGGCAAAGGATTGTCAACCCTTTGAGTTGAATTGGTTGGATCAAATGTGAGGGAGTAGCCGAGTCTGTCTCAGAAGATATGACTGCTACGACCTTCTTTCACTTTGTAGGAAATGCGTCCCCACTCTCTAGTACTACAGCATCATTGTCTGCCATTTGCAGGATACCACTGTAAATTAAATTCTGAATAAGGTGGCGGAATGTCCAACATTCTTCTGTGATGTGACCGCGAAATTGGGAGAGATATTAGCACACTCCATTGAAATCAAACCGCCTTGATCGGCGGCTGATTGGAGGTAGCAGAGCTGTGATTCTTTCTTCATTTATCAACATTTGTAGTATTTCTTCCATCGGTTGGCCTAGGTACATAAATTCCCTTCTGTTGGCAAAATCCCGACGGGCTTTGGCATTTGCTCTTTTTGTAATTTTATACTCCAGTGTTTCATTTTCTGGAGTATGCGGTGGAGTGTTTATAACAAGAGGAAGGAGACTGGAATGCTCCTGACTAAATAATTGGCCTGTGACTTGGTGCTAATGGACCACCAGTTCTGCCAATTGGTTAACTTGCTCACAAAGAGTCTTCATTTTTTGTTCCATCGTATACTGGAACTGAGTAAAATCCCATTTGTCAGCATTGTCCTTGCTGGTCTGGGATAATCCACCATGATTATTGGAACTCTGTCCACTACTCCAATTAATCATATTAACCTCTTCTTCTTTGTGCTGAGGAAGAGGGTTGTCTTGCACATGGGGTTGGTCGGGTTTAGCTACAACGATCTTGTAGACACTCGAAATTTTCTGTACTACTGACACTAACATTGCAGGAAGGCAGATTCGTCTTTTATGAGAGAACCCTGAAAGACAATCCACAACCATACCGGATACTACCGGAGGTTCAACATCAACCCCAGATCGCAATCTGGGAGTAACCGTTCCAATCTTGGAGAACCCCGAGGCATGCAGATCAATACCTGAACACACAACGGAGAAGACCGATTAATCTCGGAGATAACCCCGAGGTATCCAGTCTCAGCCCTAAACATGGGAATAGCCTCCAACCTTGGTGATAGCCCCAAGGAAAGCAATTTCGGCATTAACCCCGAAAATGCTTGTTACAAGTGCAACCAGCTTTAATCTCGGCACTCACAACGAGATACACTGTATCAGCCCGGCGATGACATCGGGAAGACAGACACACCTTAAAGATGACAATGAGGACTTTCAACCAATTACAGCAGTCCAATCCCAGCGAAGCTGAGCAACGTCTGCTTTATCGACCCAACCCGGCAATAACACCGGTAAGGGACAACATCGTCATCTGACCAACACGATGCCACGCCAAGTCATCTCAACGCCTTTACACAACAACGGCCCACAAGGCTAACCAATCCCGAGTTGCTATTGTGCTGGGTAACGGATGAGAGTTAAAGCTTGAAGACCGGAGGGCACCGTCCCATCTTCAAAGACTTCGTACAAACTCTAATCCCATGCCATCGTACAAACTCTCGACAACGGCGGTTCGAAATAGGTCCTATATACCTTAAACGGATGCCCGGATTGTACTTTAGAAAAATCGAGTGGACATTACAGTGCCTGCGTGCACGTACTTCGAGACGACCCGACCCAACCAAACTGGGCCGACCCGACCCGCCTTTGGTACACCTACGGCTGAGCCGCAGGTACACCAGCGGCACCTTTTTCCTATAAATAAGAGGCTTGGTGTGCTAATTTTTAAGAGAAAAAAGACGGGGAAACCCTGCAGAATTCGCTCTACACTTGCCATACAGTGTATTTTCCCACTTTAAACACATGCGAGCTCATATACAGCCCTCTTTTGTACCTACAAAAGCCAGTGTTTACTCACTCTAAAGATATAGAAGTCTTCTTTGGCAGCCCACTGTAAGCCTTCTCACACACTTTAGAGTCTTTCTCTTCATTTTTGCACACACCCTTCTACACGTTGAGAGTCGTGTTGCTTGCTTTTGCCCGGACTTTGGTCCGTGGTTTCATTTCAGTCTATATATATATATATATATATATATATATATATATATATATATATATATATATATATATATATATATATGAACTGTGTATCGGACTTTGTTTGATTAAGCCTAGACTTCGGTCTGGAGCGTTTATTACTTTAATATATATATACTTATATATATTAACTGTGTGTTGGACTTTGTTCGATGAGCCTAAACTTCGGTTTGGTGCGTTTAATTGCTTTATATATATATATACTTATATATATTAACTGTGTGTCGGACTTTGTTCGATGAGCCTAAACTTCGGTTTGGTGCGTTTAATTGCTTTATTATATATATATATTTACTTATATATATATATATATATATATATATATATATATATATATATATATATATATATATATATATATATATATAACTCCGTTCGATGAGCCTGGATTTTCATCCGGTGCGTTTACTCGCTATATATATACTATCGAATATATATATATATATATATATATATATATATATATATATATATATATATATATTTACATTTCGTCCCACCTGGAGTTTACTTCGTGGTGGTTGACCGTTTTTACAGCTTTATCTACGTTTTGTCTCGCCTGGAGTTTCTTCCGTGGCGGTTGATAGCTTTTAACAGCTTTATTTATATTTCTGATCCCCCATGGAGGCTCTTCGTGGTTGGTGATTATGTCTGTATATATATATTTACGGCTTTTATATATATACCTTCTTACTGCTTTCATACAAATTGCGGTATCATGTGACCCTAGGAATCATGTGATCACAGATTCAACCCATTGGATCTAGATTCGGTTCCCGTGATGGACATTTTCAGTTCTAAGCAGCTTGTAAATTATTCTGCGGTGTCTGATTTTCCTCAGATGGTTTCCATACCCACGAGGAAGTCGGCATTATTTTGTACATTATTTTCGTACGGATGCTTCGCAGCCGTCAAATAAAATCAACCAAGTCGCGCATTTAATAAAATGGGAGTGCAAAAGGCCTCAATTACTATTGAGCGACCGGGTTTGAAAAAACCTCTTTTATAAAACATCACTGCCATATCTTGCTAAAATTGAATTTTTACATAAATTCAAACCCTGCGTATATAGGTGCGAACGAGGCCTCGTACCACTTTCAAATAACAGCGCATTGACTCACACACATACACACACATTCAGATAATGGTTTTTTGAAAAGAGGCGGTCACCGTGGTAACACGGATGTCGGGGGGTGCCTAACACCTTCCCCCCGCATAACCAAGTCCCCGGACCCTAAACGAATCTCGGTTTCACCGACCCGTATAGCAGTGTCACATCACTGGGTCAATGTGCAAACCTTTTCTCGGATGTGTTGGTACAACCATTTAAAAAACCAACTGGCGACTCTTAACAGTCCATAGTCGACATTATACATGTCGGACCTTTTTCACTTGTTTTTTCAAACAAATCTCACCTGAAATGAGAACACCAAAGAACAAGTAACGGAAAGGGACATCTAAAAATTCCGACGTCGACAGGTGGCGACTCTGCTAGGGAATCCAGTAAGAGGACTTAAGCCGCTATTTTAATCTTTTCAAAATTGTTATCTGCTTGTGTGTGGATGTTGCATTTACATTGGATTAATGTGTACGAATGCATGTCTTGTTTATTTAGTGCCTCGCACTATAAACTGTCTGTGATGTTAGTGCCTCGCACTATAAACTGCCTGTGATGTTAGTGCCTCGCACTATAAACTACTCATGATATTAGTGCTTCACACATGTCATCATTTCATATGGTGAGACGCGATGTATGTGAATGTATGTTGTGTGGTCCCTCCACCAGGAGGCTATCCCGTCGGTGTTTGATTACTGGACTCATGAGAAGCCTGATTCTCCGAGGCTCAGGAAAGGCACCACCCAAATTCGCTCCAGTTGAAAGACCGGATTAACTTCCCGTCAAGTAGATTGCGATGATTTGGGAACCTTCATGCCAAAAAGCCGCGAGAGTAACCTAAGACAGGTCAGCCTTTGATAAACCCAAAACGGAGGAAAGTCTCTTCATGCTCTCATTTTAAATTACACAATTTCATGACATATATATCTCCATGTAATGAGAAATATGAAGGAATGTGTACACATATACATACATGCTACAAACAGCTAACATCCGTTTTTCTAGGATAAAATTCCTAAAATGGACTCATCACATTGCATATTAATATTCACCTTCCCTAAGGACTAAACTATGCAAGTCTTTCGCAGGGAGTCAATCGGGCCTACTACCTAATCAAAGTCTAAAAAGGTAACAGGCCTACAGTCAGTTATGTCGTCATCCGACCAGACTGAACATAATCCAGTTTCTCGCAAAGAATTCGACGGATTAAGCAAACAAATTGCAGATTTGGCTATTCTGTTTAAAGAATTACACCAGTCTACACAGGGTCAGAAAATACCCGTACATGCAGAATCCTCCACACAAGGAGGAGCCTAGGTCATTACCATACCTGAACTACAGTTGGATCAGACCAACAAAACTCATGATGCTGCCCATCCCACTGGAGACCCAGACACTGGTGACATCAAAAAGAAAGTCCTCCAAATGGAAGAGACCCTTCGTACTATCAAAGGAATTGGAACACACGGGAGTGTTTCATATGCTGATCTATGTATTTTTCCTGGTGTTCATTATCCAGAAAAGTTTAAAACTCCTGACTTTGAAAAATATGACGGGTTAGGAGATCCTTATACACACTTAAAGGTATTTATTGGAGAACTTGGATCTTATGCAGAGGATGAAAAGCTCAGAATGCAATTATTCCAAAAGAGTTTAACTGGAGAAGCCTGTTCATGGTACACAAGATTAGACAACTCCAAAATCCACTGCTGGGAAGAGCTAGCACATGCCTTCCTCACTCAATACAGCTTTCAGTATCAAATGGCTCCTGATCGGTATCAAATTACCAAGATCAAAAAATAGTCTAACGAGTCTTTCAAAGAGTATGCCCAGAGGTGGAGACGCCTGGCTGCCCAAGTGAATCCTTCCATGACCGAATCAGAAATGGTCATGACGTTCATAGACATACAAGAAGCTCCCTTCTATGAGAGAGTTTTAGCCGGCATCGGCAAACCGTTTTCCGAAATGGTCAAACATGGGGAGATGGCTGAGATGGGATTGAAATCCGGAAAGATTCAAGACCTAGCTGCACTCAAAGTTGTTGCTGATCACATCTAGTCTGGAAATTATGGGAACAACCCCAGGAGGGTCCATAAAAAGAAAGAGGAATATGTTTCCCTGATACTACAGGGTCAAAAAGGCAGTCAAAATATGCCTGTTCAGAGGAGAAAATATACTCCCTTTCCATCACAGTCTGTAAACCCTCCAATACCAAAAGGTGGAGAAGCCAAACGCCCTCGAGTGTTCACACCCTTAGGGGACACCCTCGAGAATATCCTTAATCTTCTGACAACACAAAAGAAGATTACACATCTACTTCCACCAGCCAACCCAAATGGAAGGGGTTTTAATGCTGCTCGAAAATGTGTTTATCATGCCAGGGCACCTGGACATGATACTCAGGATTGTTGGGCCTTGAAACACAAGATCCAAGACCTGATAGACAATGGTGAGATCGTGGTCACTAAACCAGATCAACCTAACGTTCAAGACAACCCTCTTCCTCAACACAAAGAAGAAGAGGTCAACATGATTAATTGGAGCAGTGGACAAAGTTCCAACTTCAGCTGTGATTCTTCCCAAACCATCAAAGACGGTGATAACAGATGGGATTATGCCAAGTTCCAGTTCACAATGGAACGAAAAATGAAAGCTCTCTGCAAACAAATTGAGCAATTGGCGGAACTGGTTACTTATCAGCATCAAGTGACTCGTCCGCTAATCAGCCAGGAGCATGCCAGTCTACTGCCCATTGTCATGAATATTCCCTCTTCACTTTCAGAAAATGAAATGTTGGAAGACAAAGTGACGAAGAGAGCAAATGCCAAGGCCCGTCGGGATTTCGCCAACAAAAGGGAATTCACCTATTTGGGTCAACCTATGGAGGAGATACTTCACATGTTAATCAATGAAGGAAGAATCAGTTCCCTTCTACCTTCAATCAACCCCCGTTTGGGACGGTAGAATTCTGAGGGAGTATGTCAATATCATTCCCAATCTCGTGGTCACAACACAAAAGAATGTTGGGCACTCCGCCACCTTATTCAAAACCTAATCGACAGTGGCGTACTGCGCCTGCCAGATGACGACACTGTGCTACGCGCCAGTGAGAATGCAGGTCCCACTAAATGGAAGAGTGTGGTAGCCGTCATATCTACTGAAGCTGATCAATCACTCATCATGCCAATAATTCAACTCAAAAGAAGTAACAATCCTTTGAAAGTGGCAGCTCCTGAGCCAATCAACTTGTTGTGCAGAGCACAATATCATATTGTTAGCTTGCATAAAGTTCCGTGGAATTATGGAGAAGGTGAAGGATCCACCTCACATACCACTGCTGCAGTGTCGAAAGAAAATCCACTGTACCTTCCCCAACGGGTGATGAAATCTGCAGTCAAATCAAAGGAAAAAATACCCATGGAGAAGATTGAAAAATTCCTCCGCACTATGGGTCATAACGAAGCTACGGTGGTTTTAAGCTTGAAAGAAGCTCCACAACAGATATTAATTTTGGACTTGGTCCTCACTTCCGAGAATCACCGGAAGATCTTGTTAAAGGTTTTAGAAGAAGCCTATCTTCCGACATCCGTGGATGAGGAAAAATTTCAACATCTAGTTGATCACATTTTCAACGACAATGTGATATCCTTCACTGATGATGACATTCCGCCTGAAGGGACCGGTCATTGCAAACCATTGCACATCGCAGTCTTGTCCTCCGGATATATGGTGGCTGGAGTCCTGATAGATGGAGGCTCATCCCTAAATATCTGCCCATATGTTACCTTGGTGAAGATGATTATCAATCCTAATCGAATCCGGAGTAGCCATACTATCATCAAAGCTTTTGATGGAGCCCGCCGAAATTCGGTTGGAGTTGAGATTGGTCCTCATACATTCTGCGTATCCTTCCATGTGCTCAAGATAGAGTCGGGATACAACCTGCTCTTGGGACGACTATGGATCCACATGGCTGGGGCAGTCCCCTCCACCCTTCATCAACAATTAAAATATATTATCAACAACATCCTGGTCATGGTCAACGCTGAACCAGAGTGTTCTCAACACGGGGATTTACCGGTCATCAATGCTAATGCGAACGTTGAACCAGTCAGTTTTCATGCTTTGGAAATAAGCAATACCCAATACCATGCTATTGGAGCACCACTGCCCGAACCCCAGATTTCTGTCGAAGTGATGTCAGCCACTCAAGAAATGATGTCGTTGGGTCATAAACCAGGACAAGAGTTGGGTAAAGATTGTCAGGGTATCAAGTACCCTATTTGCTTAACCAAGCACACTGGAATAGTTGGACTAGGCTATTCAGCCAGCTCTAATCACAGGAACCCTCATAAACATCCACAAGTTCCTTCAGCTTCAACTATGTGGCGTTTATCTTCGCCTTCAAGTGCTAAGTCCGCACAACCTCCTGTAAAGGTGCCAGCCAATGTCATGGCTATGTTATTTCCTAAGCCGAAACCGGTGGAGGAAAACAAAATCGTTATTACAGATCCTGCAATCGAAGAAGAGGAGCGGAGAATCAAGGAGAACATTGTCCGAATAATGTCGGACACGCGTATCATCGTCCATGATGAACATACCAACTGATACACCCTAGACGATGATTGCCCAGACATAATGGCCATCATTCAGGATAGGGAGGATGATGACAGTCCCTCTATCACTGCGGTTCTTCTGAACTTTGCTCTTGCCAATTGGAACAACATTCCTTGCATTGGTCGTCAAGGGTAAAGCGGGCAGAAATTCTTTCTGCCCTATAGATATAATAACTGCTTACTTTTCTGTACAGTATTAGAAGTTTATTTTGCCAGTATGTGCTATCATTGTGTATGATCAAACACGTTTCATATATACTAAGTGAAAGCATATTTTGCTTCAAGACTCTGAATTTAGATGTGTATGTACTTGCTGATACGATGCATCTCCTACACAGGGATTGTACCTTTGATGTAGAGATGAATTCAGCCTTGATGGATACACAGGATGACATTGAGGTGCCTCCAGAAATTCAAGAATGGGTCAAAGATACACCTAAACCCAACCTTGATCAAACCACTTCTTTCAATCTCAGAACCTTAGAAAGTCCTAAGTTAATCCAGATTGGTTCAGACCTTACCCCAAACCAACGGAATGACATGGTTACACTATTAACCCATTTACAGGATGTGTTTGCATGGTCTCATAAAGACATGGTGGGTTTGTCCACTGACATTGTCTTTCATCGCCTTCCCATTAAAGAGGGATTTAAGCCCGTCAAACAGAAACTCAGGCGATTGAAACCTGAGTGGAGTTTAAAGGTGAAAGAGGAAATTGTGAAACAATTTTAGGCTGGCATCATCATGGTGTCTACATATCCTGAGTGGATATCCAATATCTTGCCCGTGCCTAAACCTGGAGGGAAGATGCAAGTTTGCGTGGATTACCGGGACTTGAATAAAGCTTGCCTAAAAGACAGATTTCCCGTGCCATTTATCCACATTCTCATTGACAATAATGCGCAATACGACATGTACTCCTTTGCTGATTGCTTTGCGGGGTATCATCAAATCATGGTTGCCGAGGAAGATCGTGAGAAGACTGCCTTCATCACTCTTTGGGGAATTTTTTGCTATAGACGGTTGTCATTCGGCCTCATCAATGCCGGAGCTACCTATTAACGAGCTATGATGGCTCTTTTGCACGACATAATGCATACAGAGATTGAGATCTACATGGATGACATTATTGTCAAGTCCCGAAAGGAGGATCACCATATAAACCATCTCAGAAAGCTATTCAACAGGTTGCGTAAGTACAACTTGAAGTTGAATCCAGCCAAATGTGCCTTTCGCGTTAAATCAGGCAAGTTGCTAGGATTTCTAGTCAGCCACAAAGGGATAGAGCTGGATCCTGCCAAAATTCAAGCCATCACAGAAATGCCCATTCCTCAGACAGAAAAAGAAATCCAGGGATTTTTGGGAAGAATTAACTTCATTAGCAGGTTCATCTCCCAACTCACAGCAACCTGTGAACTAATCTTCAAACTATTAAGGAAGAACTCCTCCATGAAATGGAATGATGAGTGTCAGAATGCCTTCCTTACAATCAAGAAACAGCTAGTCAAAACTCCTGTGTTGGTACCACCCAGGGATGATGTTCCCCTGTTTATGTACCTGTCTGTAAGTGACAATGCTATGGGCAGAAAGACGATAGAGGCCAAGAACGAGCTATTTATTACCTCAGTAAAAGGTTCAGCAACAGTGAACACAAGTACACTCTGATCGAAAAGACGTGTTGTGCTTTAGCATGGGCTTCCATAAGGTTACAGCATTACCTCCATGGTCACACAACCCATCTTATATCCCGCGTGGATCCTCTCAAGTACGTGTTCAACAAGCCCATGTTAAATTGTCGGGTGTCCAAATGGCAGTTGATCCTACAACAATTTGACATCGTATATGTGACTCAAAAGTCCATCAAAGGTCAAGGAATCGTGGATCAACTGGCCGCCGCACCTTCAGGGGATTTCAAACCCTTAGAAACATATTTCCCTGATGAAGGAGTAATAACAGTACAGCAACCCCATCAGTACGATACGCGCCAATCATGGAAGATGTATTTTGATGGAGCTGTTAATATAGAAGGTTCTGGAGCTGGAGCAGTTCTAGTATCTGATACGGGGGAGCAGTATCCCGTCTCCGTCAAATTACAGTTTGATAGTACCAATAATACGGCTGAGTATAAAGGCTGTCTCATGGGGCTAAAACTTGCCCGTTCAATGGGTATCAGATGGTTAACTGTCCTTGGAGATTTAGAGTTGGTAATCCGACAATCCACCGAAATTTATCAAACCAAGGAACTACATTTGTTGCCTTACCATCGGCAAGTTTTAAAGATGGCTTTGGAGTTCGAAGAAATCTCCTTTCTACATGTTCCTCGTAATAGGAATGATTTTGCGGACGCATTAGCAACTTTGGCCTCCTTAGTTCATATATCAGATAAGGAGCAATTGCCAAGCGTCACAATTTCCCTGAACAAGGCCCCAGCCTACAGGAATTATGTTGGAGAAGTATCGGATGAGCTACCTCCCATCCCACAGCCTTGGTATCAACATATCAAGGAATATCTGCGAGATGGATCTAGCGAGCCTGACAGAGAAAAGGCGGATCCATCGACTTGCAATGAAATTCTACCTGAGTGGAGATGCGCTCTACAAAAGAGATGCAGGATTAGGCCTCCTCCGGTGTTTAGACAAAGATCAAGCCCAAAGGCTCATGGATGAAATCCATGGCGGAGTCTATGGCCCCTACATGAGTGGCCCCCTCCTTGTCAAGAAAATCCTCAGAACGGGACATTATTGGCTATCTCTCAAAGCTGATTTCCATGACCACGTCAAAAGATGCTATCAGTGCCAGATTCATGGGAATGCTATACATGCCCCTCCACGGGAACTCCATAATATGAGTTCACCTTGGTCCTTCTCAATGTGGGTAATGGACGTTATCGGGCCCATTGAACCTAAAGCCAGTAATGGACATCGGTTTATATTCACCATGATTGACTACTTCACCAAGTGGGTAGAGGCAGCCTCCTTCCCCAGGGTCACTAAAGAAGTCATCATTGCTTTCATCAGAAACAATGTTGTTTGTCGGTATGGACAACCAGAGGTGATTGTGTCAGACAATGCCAAAAACCTCAACAATAAGATGATATGGAGGAATTGTGCAGTAAATTCCACATCAAACATCTCAACTCAGTCATCTATCGTCAAAAGATGAACGGTGATGTGGAAGCGGCTAATAAAAATATCAAGAAGATTATGCAAAAGATGTCCGCCAACCATAAAGATTGGCCTGATGTATTGCCTCTGACTCTGTTAGCCTATAGAACATCCATGCGTACTTCAACTGGGGCAACCCCCTACGCACTAACCTATGGGATGGAAGCAGTGCTCCCCATAGAAGTTGAGATGGAATCTCTAAGAGTGTTGCGCTCAGCTGGACGAAGACCAATGGGTACAAGACAGGTATCACCAATTATCTCTAATAGATGAAAGGACGAACCGCGACTATCTTCCATGGTCAGTTATATCAGCAAAGGATCGCCCGATCCTACAACAAAAAAGTCCGGCTACGGCAATTTAAACAATATGACTTGGTTTTGAAGAAAATCCTGGACAACCAAGATCAATCTAAGGGAAATTCGCTCCTAACTGGGAAGGCTCGTTTATTGTCAAAGAAGTATTGGCGGGAGGCGCTCTCAGATTGCAAGAAATGGACGGTGATGAATTTCCACAACTCATCAACTCATAAACCGTGAAACGGTACTATGTCTGAAGTAACTCGCAAACACCCTGGTGTCAAACCATCAGATCACCAGTCATTCCGGTTTTTTAACCCTTTACCACCTACAACTTTTCTGCACTTTGCCCCTCAGGGAAACATACTTTTCAAGCCAGCAGCATGGCTTTCCTTTGCGCTCATACAACTTAGGTCATCCCACTGTGGATCAAACCTCTTACGTTTACAGTTTGGCTACCCATACCTGGGATCAAACTTTTCCTCTGCAGTTTATCCTCAACTTAGGATTAAACTTTCTCATCCCCGCACTCTAACCTGCACATGGGATTACGCTTTCTCCTCTCGCCCTGAGGGGTGAACTACGTCGACCTGATCTCCTCTTTAATAGGAGTACGTAGGTAACCATTTCATATGGCCCGGTCGCAATAAAACAAAAAAAACAAAAACATTTCTACCCTTCTCTCCTCACAAAAAACAACAAAAATATTCCTACAGCATTTCTGCCACATACAGCGTTGAACCTCTTACACCAGGTTCGAACTACGCAGACCTGATATCCTCTTCAATAGGAGTACGTAGGCAGCCATTCATGGTGCGGTCTCACCCCCTACCAAAACACAAACCCTTATTAGTTGGTACTGGGAGCAAACATCAATCCACTACGTTTCATTCGGCTTCAGACCAAAGGGATGGAATTACCCAACCTCTCCTCCCAAATAGGAGATTCGGCGACCATCTAAGCTGCGGTCATACCTTGAAGAGTAATGCCAATCCATAAGAGATGGAATTAACTAGGCTTCTCCTGAATAGAAGTACTGGCAACCATCTGTGGTGCGGTCAATCTCAGAGAGGAAAGCCACACTCCTCTCCACGTTTCCATACAGAAACTAGTCCCAAGACACCAAAAGATGGTAGGGATACACAGATCGATGATACATTCTGAACTATCCATAGACAACTCAATGTCAATCCACCCAGGAGGAATTCAGAATACATCAAGATCACAAGCCCTGAAGCAGCAGGCAAAATATCAAACAAATAGCAAGGTGTATCTAAAAGGGAAGTGATCCAAAAATATATTTCTCTGTCATATATAATGATGTTTGATATACATGATGTAAACTGTACATGACAAAATGGCTAAGCTAGTCTGTGCAGGTAACTACAAGCTAATCTATGAGTCATGATACACGCGAGCTAGCAAGCCCAACATAACATCCCTCTCAGAAGAAGGAGGTAAAGTTGTGGTCTCCTGTATGAGAGTATCCACACGACCCAATAGATCAGAAGTTGTCTGCATGATGACCATATGCTCATTAATATATGTGCTCATCTTTGCGATTATGTCAGTGGTAAGGGACCTCGCTGCAGTACTGTCTGTGACGGCTACATCCCGGGCAGATATGGCACTATCTCGCTCAGCTATCACTGCATCTCTGGCTAATCTGGCCTCAACCCGCTCAACAATAGTGGCATCCCTGCGAGCTAAGGCCTCATCTCTCTCCAACAGAGCGGCCTCCCTCACATCTAGAGCAGTCGACATCATAGATCGAACCTGATCTCTCTCAAAGGTCAGCAGCTGAAGACTCTGCTCTAAGTACTGTGTCGAGTGCTGAATCTCAACAGTGCTGGTACTAGGAGAATCCGGAAGAAATGCTGGCTACCCAGCAGCGGGCTCCTCCTCAAAGTGGTTATCAATGTCCTCCACAGGATCCACACCCTCTGCGTCAATATCCGGTACTGCAGATACTGCTGCAGCCGATAAAACCTCCATCTCCATCCAGGCGGAAACTCTGCGGAATAACCTGGACTGCTCACTGAAAAAGCAGCTACCTCACGATGGTCCCAACAAGCGTATACACGAGATCGGTCCTCGGCTGAGAGGTATCGGGCAGCTGAACGATGACCTATCGCCCCTGTGAAAGGATGAAAATCCTGAAACTTGTCGAACTGCGACATCACGACCAATGGATGATAAGTAGTCACACCCCTCAAGCCGGCCAGAGGGAGGAAATCCATGCCCGAAGCATGAGTAATAAAGTTGTATAGTGAGCTAAGCCCCGAGCACAGCAATATGCTAAATGGGTCTCTGATGTCTGCTAAAAATGCGGACCAGGACTGAGCATCTATACACCCCGATGGCTGAAAGGAGTATGACATGGACACATCGTGGGTAAACCAATATCCATGCCTTCTAAGGGTACCAATCGGTCTCAAGTGTGACATGAACCACACATACAGAAGGACTGAGCTCCCAGTAAACATTCCTGACGAATAAGTACTGCAGTAGGATGCTGACCGCAGAGTCTCTACCAAGATGATAGGCACAATGATATGACCCTCCCTGAGAGCTCTCACGGCCATGATAATGCCTATATCTATCTCATCCATATATCGCGGCATGTACACATATGATAGCACACATAACATCAGTACGTCAACTCTGGCTAGATGCCAATGATCCTCCGGTGTGGTGAAATCCCCTGAATGTCGTGAGTAACTGTCCTCTGAGCCAAATCTGTCGTATAGAAAATGCTGAGAGATCACATGGCCAGATGTCAGCTCATCCTGCACTACTCGGTGCCTCAATCCTGTGAGAGTCATGAATCGTCTACTCATGTCTCCCAGAGCCATATGCACGCAAGGTCTGTCTAAAGGTAGCATCGTCAAACGTGCATACTCCTCCAGTATAGGAGTCAACTCATGGGTGCCAAAGCGGAATACCTGCCTGTCAGGTCGCCAATGCTCTAGCATCCCATCTACGAATCCTGCAGGAACCTGAAATGCCAAAAGAGTCATGGTATGCTGCAGTAATATATCTACGGTCACCCTGTCTGGTGGTGACATACTATCATACCACGATCGCATACCCGATGCCACCACTGACGGTGGGGTATGATCTATACGGCTAACTGTCGAAGAAGACATCTGTGAGGGCAGTGTCATAAGACCATCCAGGGGTCAATGCCGACATACATACATATGCATAACATGATACATGTATAACAGATAATGGATGACAATATGATATAGGGAATGGAAAAGACTGTGCATACATACCTAAGTATATCATCATCTATTACATCAGCTCTGTACAGCTACAAATACAGGGAAATGGGGCACAGATGCCCTACTACTAACAGAGGCCTATCAAAAGATATAGCGAGAATGGGGAACAGCCACCCAATATCTAACAGAGGCCTATAAAAAGATATAACGAGAATTCATCAGAAGAAGATAATGGTGTCGATATCCACATCATCAATCATGTCCACCTGATGTAACTCCTCCTGAATCACTGGATCTCTATCAACAGGGATGTCAGGCCTATAAAGAGGAGGATCTACGCCGGCAAACCCAAATGGGTCATCCGAGGGGCCAGCGCCTGAGCTGGAAGGAACAAATGACTCCGCCTCTGCTGGATCTCTGCCCAAGTGCCGAATAAATATATGTGCCTGGTCCAACTGACGGGTCAAGCTATCAATCTAGGTCACATGTGTCGAATCTCGGACACAAGCTATCCAATCCATCATCATCAATGATCCAGGAACCATGTCCCCCATAAACTGTCTGGCACGAGACTGGGCTCCAATAGTACGAGGAAGCCACCAACGCTGGAATATCTCCTGAGTACATGGATCCTCTGACAAGGCAAATCCATCAACACCCAACAATGGGATATCAATGGCTGGTGACTGCGATACAGGCCAGTGACGCCTGACAGGAAGTAAGATCGGTATACGAATCTCCCTTGTGGTGCACCTGATAGCACGCTCTCCTAGATAGAGCTCCCAACCGCCATCTGTGAAGAGTGGAACTCTCCTGGTGGAAATCAAATACTCGACCCCAGTCGGGTATCCATCCTCAAAACTCACTGTCAATTGTTCCCCATAATAGGTAAGCCAGGTGATGGTGTCGGCCATCAGCAACTCCAGCTACATACGGCATTGAGTGAATCCCTCCGCTACAGGGACCTCAGGCAGAATCGTAGGATTGCCATCTTCGTCCTCGTGGATAGGTATCTAAACCTAACACACTCACGGGACGCAAACAGGGAAGCCTCTCATAGGCCCAAAACTTCCAACATAATGGCAAGACATCTACTATCAGTAAACACTCTTAACCTATAAATGGAAAAAGACAAGAGAAATACTCACCAGCAGAAACGGGTAAAATCCTAGTCAAGCCTCGGTCAAATCCTGTGAGCGCATATGCATGCCCCGGAGGAAATAGGAAAAGGTATAGGAGCCCCAATCGTACTCTCCAATATGGTCCACGTCACGCGTAGCGCTGACCAAAGTAAAAGATACTGTGGAAGAATTATCTGCTATGAAGAAGCCTCGAATGATCATCAGGAACAATCGCCGTAGAACGCGATCCCTGATCCTGACATCATCAGGCATGGGCTCACTCAATAGCCCGCTCACAGTATCACGCTCAAAGGACCTGAACAGACGGTCCTGCCTTTGAGCGCCGCCGCCGGAACTCCTAACAAGGATCTGACGGCAGTAGGGGTAATATTCGCCATGCAAGGCACTGGCTCCCCTCCAAACTCCACGCCAATGATAAATCACCAATCCATCGGCGTCATCATCACCTCGCAATCCAGCAGGTGGAGTGACTGAGTCTGGTGAAACCACCGCTTAGACAATGCCCTGAGGTAACCCCAGGGACAACGACGGGGAAGGATGGAGAAGAATGTCCCAAATCCCCACTCATGCACTACTGCTCTATAATTAGGATGAAGCGCCTGGTACATGGAGTGAATGCTAAACTAGTTCCCTCGAGGCTGTGTAAAACCTGGAACCTGCATGAAATGTAAATCTACGTCAGATCCCTTTAATCCTCATCAATAGGAAAGAAGGAAAAGCAAAGTCTAATGCCATACCTCGTTAGCATGTAAATATATCGATGGATGTCTGCCCAAATCACCTAGCAACTCTAGGTTCGCTACCTGAATGCTCGGAAGCTCCCTACGAGGGACAGGTGCAGCAGGAGCGGGGTCCTCAATATCCACCTCCACGTCCTCAACGTCTGGAACACCTACCTGGACAGGACGTATCACGACCTCCGCCAACCGTCGAGGCTGTCTGACAGAACGGGGACGAGGTACTTCAGAAGCCCTCCGTCGTACACCAGAAGTGGTCCTATAGGAACTGCTCGGCTGATCCGGATCCACAATATCTGGACAACAAGTCTCCAAATCACCTCAGAAAGGGTGTGGTATTTCCTTACCTGGAGCTTTCTCTAATGCATTTATGATTATATGCATGCATGCATTTACTTTAACAAACAATAGAGTTAAAATGCATGACTACCCAATGCCTACCTTTTGGAAAATTTTGTCATAGTCCCCTTTAAAAATAGGAGTATCCACATGCACTCAGGCATGTTTAGGTGGCCATTCAGTAGCACACCTGACCCAAAGTCATATACACAATATATACATTAAAAATCAAAAGCTTCATGCATAAGGCCAACCTCAATGCTAGGAGTACTTTGCCTTTCTACCTTTTGCTCATTGGACCTCAAATAGGACAAAAAATAGCAAAAAAAAGTGCCAATTTGACTGTCTCAAAAGTCAAATTTTTTCACATCATTATGTTCAACATGGTTTAATACTAACATTTACTATGTTGAATATTTTTTATCAAGTCATTTGTGCATACATAACCACTACTATGTGTTTAGATGCATTTCGTGCGATAACTCACAATCTAACGGACAGAAACTAGAGAAAATACAGGCATACATTACCAGGATAGTGTGGAACACTTGCACGGTGACAGAATTTACAGAAAATAGCCCGAACTCAGCAGATCTGAAAATGGCTCGCGATTTTCTCTAAGCAAAACAAGTTGAAAGTGACTTGTGAATGCTGCTGGCTGATGGATATATGATCCACGCCTGGCCGCAGGCCTATCTGCGGCTGTAGCAGGTACACTTGCGGCACCCCCATGTGGGTCCCATCCCTCCGGCTCGGTCCAGTTCGAGTTGCAAAGGAGGTCTTACGAATTAAAAAGGTCAAATCGAGAATAAAAACGCCACGCAATTGAGCAAAACTGCATACAATCCTGGTCTTCTCTGATGAGACTTTGAATCGGTACATCACGCATTGGTATTCGCCCGTACACAGGGTACACTATACCAGTGATCTCAAATAATCTCAGTCAAGCTCGGCAATACCGTACGCAGGTCCAATGCCGCTTTCTCAGGATCATCATCCTTGTCAACCTAGATCCCCGACGGGGGTTACAACGTGAGTCCCTGACGGGGATTACAACGTGAGTCCCCGATGGGGGTTACAACGTGAGTCCCCGACGGGGGTTATAACGTAGATCCCCGGCGGGGGTTACAACGCGTGTTCAACCGTTGACACACAAATCAACGAAGGTCAAGCAGCCTTGACATTATCTCAGCCGATGGCAAGTAAACCCATCAGAGCATACACAGTTATTCGATCAATGCATACGTCCCCAGTAGATCTCCCAAGGGTTTGCAACGTGAATTCACGGCAGGGGATTACCACGTACATTTAAGCCGTTGACACACACATTAACGAAGGTCAAGCAACCTTGACATCATTCTAGTCGATAGAGGGTTAAACCAATCAGAGCTCTGGAGCCATTCGGGTTTCTTACCACCCGATTACCCATATTCCCCGGCTGGGGGTCACAACGTCATGTTCCATTGATCTACACGACAGCGAAAGTTAAGAAACCTTGACAGTATATCCCACAGGATTTTTTAGCCGTTGATTCACATATCGGTGAAATACACGTCAACGAAGGTCAGGCATCCCTGACAGCATTTGCTGCTGGCAGTAACTCCAACAGAACCCTGACATGTCCTGACGATACAAACCAGGAGATTGTCATCAAGGAGGATGGATGATGGAATATGTTATACACATCCTCAAACAGAACAAGCTTTACCCCCACAGATCTCTTACACATAAGAGGTACCTCTGTAGGATCCAGTCCTTATCCATGAATTTGATGATAACTCCAACATCAACATCCTGACAGACTCAAATTATACATCAAATCTGGTCATCATTGCCAATCCCCGGTTGAAGCAACAGGGAACCAGCAATTTTCCTCAGCGTGTTGGGCTACAACCCCGTACACATGCATCATACATCATACATCATGTTGCTATCCATAGTACCATGTTTGTCTTATTACGTTTCAAGTGTCTAGGATTCTTTATCCTACCCATGCATCGCCAGGCATGAGTGTGATAAAGAGGGGCATCTGTAGACACTCGAAATTTTCTGTACTACTGACACTAACATTATAGGAAGGCAGATTCGTCTTTTATGAGAGAACCCTGAAAGACAATCCACAACCATATCGAATAATACCGGAGGTTCAGCATCAACCCCAGATCGCAATCTGGGAGTAACCGTTCCAATCTTGGAGAACCCCGAGGCATGCAGATCAATACCGGAACACACACCGGAGAAGACCGATTAATCTCGAAGATAACCCTGAGGTATCCAGTCTCAGCCCTAAACATGGGAATAGCCTCTAACCTTGGTGATAGCCCCAAGGAAAGCAATTTCGGCATTAACCTTGGAAATGCTTGTTACAAGTGCAACCAGCTTCAATATCGGCGCTCACAACGAGATACACTGTATCAGCCCGGCGATGACATCGGGAAGACAGACACACCTCAAAGATGACAATGAGGACTTTTAACCAATTGCAGTAGTCCAATCCCAGCGAAGCTGAGCAACGTCTACTTTATCGACCTAACCCGACAATAACACCGGTAAGGGACAACATTGTCATCTGACCAACACGATGCCACGCCAAGTCGCCTCAACGCCTTTACACAACAATGGCCCATAAGGCTAACCAATCCCGAGTTGCTATTGTGCGGGGTAACGGATAAAAGTTGAAGTTTGAAGACCGGAGGGCACCGTCCCATCTTCAAAGACTTCGTACAAACTCTAATCCCATGCCATCGTACAAACTCTCGACAACGGCGGTCTGAAATAGGTCCTATATACCTCAAATGGATGCCCAGATTGCACTTCAGAAAAATTGAGTGGACATTACAGTGCCCGCGTGCACGTACTTCGAGATGACCCGACCCGACCCGACCAGATCGGGCCAACTCAACCCGCCTCTGGTACACCTGCGGCTGAGCCGCAGGTACACCTGTGGCACCTTTTGCCTATAAATGAGAGGCTTGGGGTGCTAATTTTTAAGAGAAAAAAGACGAGGAAACCCTGCAGAATTCGCTCTACACTTGCCATACAGTGTATTTTCCCACTTTAAACACCTGTGGGCTCATATACAGCCCTCTTTTGTACCTACAAAAGCCAGTGTTTACTCACTCTAAAGATATAGAAGTCTTCTTTGGCAGCCCACTGTAAGCCTTCTCACACACTTTAGAGTCTTTCTCTTCATTTTTGCACACACCCTTCTACACGTTGAGAGTCGTGTTGCTTGCTTTTGTCCGAACTTCGGTCCGTGGTTTCATTTCAGTCTATATATATATATATATATATAATATATATATATATATTGACTAACATTATCAAGTTATGCCTCGGTTGAGCCTAGACTTCGGTCTGGAGCGTTTATTTGATTTTCTATATATATATATATATATATGAACTGTGTATCGGACTTTGTTCGATTGAGGCTAGACTTCGGTCTGGAGCGTTTATTGCTTTAATATATATATATATACTTATATATATTAACTGTGTCGGACTTTGTTCGATGAGCCTAAACTTCGGTTTGGTGCGTTTAATTGCTTTAATATATATATACTTATATATATTAACTGTGTGTCGGACTTTGTTTGATGAGCCTAAACTTCGGTTTGGTGCATTTAATTACTTTATTATACATATATATACTTATATATATAAACTATGGTCGAACTCCGTTCGATAAGCCTGGATTTTACATCCAATGTGTTTACTCGCTTTTATATATATATATATATATATATATATATATATATATATATATATACATTTCATCCCACCTGGAGTTTACTTCGTGGTGGTTGACCGTTTTTACAGCTTTATCTACGTTTTGTCCCGCCTGGAATTTCCTCCGTGGCGGTTGATAGCTTTTAACAGCTTTATTTACATTTCTGATCCCCTATGGAGGTTCTTCGTGGTTGGTGATCATGTCTGTATATATATATTTACGGCTTTTATATATATACATGCTTACTGCTTTCATACAAATTGCGGTATCATGTGAGCCTAGGAATCATGTGATCACAGATTCATCCCATTGGATCTAGATTCGGTTCCCGTGATGGACATTTTCAGCTGTAAGCAGATTATATATTATTCTGCGGTGTCTGATTTTCCTCAGATGGTTTCCATACCCACGAGGAAGTTGGCATTATTTTGTACATTATTTTTGTACGGATGCTTCGCAGCCGTCAAATAAAATCAACCAAGCTGCGCATTTAATAAAATAGGAGTGCAAAAGTCCTCAATTACTATTGAACGACCGGGTTTGAAAAAACCTCTTTTATAAAACATCACTGCCATATCTTGCTAAAATTAAATTTTTACATAAATTCAAACCCTACGTATATAGGTGCGAACGAGGCCTCGTACTACTTTCAAATAACAGCACATTGACTCACACACACACATGCACACACACATTCAGATAATGGTTTCTTGAAAAGAGGCGGTCACCGTGGTAACACGGATGTCGGGGGGTGCCTAACACCTTCCCCCCGCATAACCAAGTCCCCGGACCCTAAACGAATCTCGGTTTCACCGACCCGTATACAAGTGTCACATCACTGGGTCATTCTGCAAACCTTTTCTAGGTTGTGTTGGTACAACCATTTAAAAAACCAACTGGCAACTCTTAACAGTCCATAGTCGACATTATACATGTCGGACCTTTTTCACTTGTTTTTTCAAATAAACCTCACCTAAAATGAGAACACCAAAGAACAAGTAACGGAAAGGGACATCTAAAAATCCCGACGTCGACAGATCTCACCATTATCAATCAAATACTAGATCTTGTGTTTCAAGGACCAACAATCTTAAGTATCATATCCTGGAGCACCAGCATGATAAGCACATTTTTGACTAGCATTGAAACCCTTCCCATTCGGGTTTGCTGGTGGAAGAAGATGAGTAATTTTCTTCTGAGTGGTTAGAAGATTGAGAATGTTCTCGAGTGAGTCCCCTAAGGGTGTGAATACTCAAGTGCGTCTAACTTCTCCACCCTTTGGCAACAAAGGGTTCGAATATTGTGCTTGAAAGGGGGAGTAATTTCTCCTTTGGAGAGGCATATTCTGACTGCCTTTCTGACCTTGTAGTATCAAGAAAACATCCTCCTATTTCTTTTTATAGACTATCCGGTGGTTGTTTCCATAATTTTCGGACTAGATGTGCTCATCAACAGCTTTAAGGGTAGCTAGGTCTTGAATCTTTCCTGACTTCAATCCCATCTCAGTCATTTCCCCATGCTTAATCAATTCAGAGAATGGTTTGCCAATTCCAGCTAACACCCTCTCATAGAAAGGAGCTTCTTGTATGTCTATGAAGGTCATCACCATCTCTAACTCATTCATAGAGGGAACAACTTGAGCAGCAAGGCGCCTCCACCTTTGAGCATACTCTTTGAAAGATTCATTGGTTTGCTTCCTGACTTTAGTGATTTGGTACCGGTCAGGGACCATCTGAGACTAGAAGCTATATTAAGTGAGGAAGGCATGAGCTAGCTTCTCCCAGCTATGTATCTTGGAGTTGTCTAATCTGGTATACCACGATCGGGCTTCTCTAGTTAGACTTTTTTGGAACAGCTGCATTCTGAGCTTCTCATCCTCGGCATAAGATCCTAGTTCTCCAATGAATACCTTCAAATGTGTGTAAGGATCTCCTAACCCGTCATATTTTTTAAAGTCAGGAGTTTTGAACTTTTCTGGATAATGCACACCAGGGAATATGCAAAGGTCTGAATATGAAACACTCCCATGTGCTCCAATTCCTTTGATAGAACGGGTAGTCTCTTCCATATGTAGGACTTTCTTTCTGATATCACCGGTGTCTAGATCTTCTTTGAGATGGGTGGTATCTGGGATTTTGTCGGTGGTCTCCAACTGAAGATCAGGTACTGGAATGGCTTTATCCGAACCATGGGTTCCTCCTTGTGCAGAGGATCATGTATGTATGGGTATCCTTGTACCCTGAGTAGATTGGTGTAGTTCTTTAAGCAGAACAGCCAAATCTGTGATTTGTTTACTTAATTCGTCAAATTCTTCACGAGTGACAGGAATAGGATTACTCTGATCAGATGAAGACATAATTTACTGTAGGCTCGTGGTCTTTTTGGACTTTGACCGGGTAATAGGTCTAATTGTTTCCCTATAAAAAAACTGATGTAGTTTAGTTTTAGGGAATGTATAAATGTTGACATGCTATATGATGTATCCGTTTTAGGAGTATTATTCTACAAAACGGATGTTAGTTGTTTGTGTGACAGGATAGGATGTTAATATTTGTAAAATATGCATGTACACATATTTCTTCATATTTCCCATTACATGGAGATCAATATGGAATGAAATTACAAGCAATTGACTTTACGAGTAATTTTAAAATGGGAAAGCATGAAGAAACTTCCCTCCGGGTTTTGGTTTATCAGAGGCTAACCTATCTTAGGCTACTCTCGCGACTTTTTGGCATGAAGGCTTCCCAATCATCGCAATTTACTCACAGAAAGTTAATCCGATCTTTCAACTGGAGCGAATTTGGGTGGTGCCTTTCCTAAGCCTCGTTGGAATTAGTCTTCCTACGAGTCCAGTAATCAAACACCGACAGGATAGCCTCCTGAAGGAGGAACCACACAACATACATTCACATACAACGTCTCTCACCGTTTATGAAAATGATGACATGTGCGAAGAACTTATATCACAAGCAGATATAGTGTAAAACATTAAGTACAGTAAGTAAATGCATTCATACACATCCATCAAATGTAAATGCAACATCCACACACAAGCATATAACAGTTTTAAAAAGCTTGTAATAGCAGCTTAAGTCCTTTTACTGGTGTCGCCAGCAGAGTCGCCACCTGTCGATGTCGGGATTTTTATTTATCCCTTTTCTGTTCTTGTCTTTTGGTGTTCTCAAGTTAGGTGAGATTTGTTTGAAAAAATAAGTTGTGAAAAGGTCCGACATGTATATGTGGACGATTGGACTGTAAGAGTCGCCAGTTGGTTTTTTAAATGGTTGTACCAACACAATCGAGAAAAGGTTTGCACATTGACCCAGTGATATGACACTGCTCAATGTGTCTGTGAAACTGAGATTCGTTAGGGTTCTGGGACTTGATTATGCGGAGGGAAGGTGTTAGGCACCCCCCGACATCCGTGTTGCTACAGTGACCACCACTTTTCAATTAAACTGTTATATGAATGTGTGTGTGTGTATGTGTGGGTCAATATGTAATTATTTGGAAGTAGTGTTATGCCTCATTCTCACCTATATACAAAGGGTTTGAATTTTGTATAAAAGTTCAGTTTTAACAAGATATAGCGATGATGTTTTGTAAAAAGAGGTTTTTTCAAACCCTTATGCTCAATAGTAATTGAGGCCTTTGATACTTCCATTTTTATTAAATGTTCGGCTTGATTGCTTTTATTTTCGAGATGCGAAACATCTTCGAGAAAATAATATACATAGTAGCGCCGAACTCCTTATGGGCATGAAAGCCATCTAAGGAAATTCAACACCGTGAATAATTTACAAGCCATGTACAGCTGAAAATGTCCATCATGGGAACCTAATCTAGATTCTGTAAACTGAATCTGTGATCACATGATTCCTAGGCTCACATGATGTAGCAATTTCTATGAAAGTTGTAAACAGTTATATATATAAAAGTTGTAAATATATATATATATATATATATATATATATATATATATATATATGCTTATATGTGTGTGTGTGTGTGTCCAGGCAATCAACCACCACGAAGCACCTCCATGGGGGATTGCAAATGTAAATAAAGCAGTAAACCAATCAACCACCACGAAGCACCTCCATGGGGGATTAGAAAATATAAATAAAGCAATAAAACGATCAACTACCTTGAAGTAAACTCCAGGCGGGACAAAATGTAAATAAAGCTATAAAAGGCCACGAAGTAAACTCCAGGCCTGACAGAAATGTAAATAAAACGGTAAAAGGCCACGAAGTAAACTCAAGGCCAGACTGAAATGTAAATATATATATATATATATATATATATATATATATATATATATATATATATATATATATATATAAGCGATAAACGCACCGGATGTGTAATCCAGGCTCAATCAAACAGAGTTTGATAGCAACAACATATCTATATATATAAGTATTTATATATATATATATATATATATATATATATATATATATATATATATATATATATATATAAATGCAGTAAACGCTCTGGATGTAATTTTAGGCTCATTGAACAAAGTTCGACAATAGGTGTGCCCGCATCTGCCCGAGCTGCCCTGGGTTCCGTGGGTCCTGCCGTCTCGAAGTACGTGCACGCGTACAATGTGATATCCATTCGAACTTTCAGAACTTCAATCCGGGCATCCGATCGAGGTGTATAAGACCTTTTTTGATATTCTGTTGTCGAGACCTACACAATGACATAGGATTAGAGGTTGTATGAAGTCAAGAAGATGGAACCATGCCCTTGGTCTTCAGGCTTCAAATTCTATCCGGTGTGCTGTCTCGTGTAGTAGTTACTTGGGATTGGAACTCCTTGGTTCTTGTAGGACATGTCTGTATAGAATGTATGTTTGAATGTTGTTGAGACGGTGCAATGTGGGATTGAGATGGAAAAATGATGATTCTGCCCCTCACCGGGGTTATCTCCGATTTGAGCTGATTTAGTAGTCGTTGCTCAGGGTTATCTCTGAGATTGGGCTGCTGCAGGTGTTGACCATCCTCAGGGTTGTCTCTGAGGTGTGCCTGACTTCCCAGGGTTATCTCCAGGCTTGGGGAATGAGTGCCTCGGGGTTATCGTCGAGTGTTGAAGCTGATCGCATGGGTTTGAAACAAGCATTTCTAGTGTTATCTCCGGAATTGCAACTGCATGCCTCGGGGTTGTCTCCGAGGTTGATACTATCTTTCTCGATGTTATTTTTGGGACTGAGACTGACTATCTCGGGGTTATCTCCGAGATGAAACGGTCTTCGCCAGAGTGATTTCCGGTATTTGAACTGCATTCCTCGGGGTTATCTCTAAGATTGAAACTGAAACTCCTGGTGTTATTTCTGGGACTGAGCTGGATGTCTCGAGGTTATCTCCGAGAAGGTAATAATTGAATATCCCAAGGTTGTCTCCGGGATTGAACTAAGTTATCTTCCAGGGTTATCTCTGAAAGACGATTCTGCCCTCCTGCAATGTTAGTAACTGGTATGTAGAAAATTTTGAGTGTCTACATCTATCATCCTAACCAAACATATTTCATCTAATCCTATACACGATTGTTTTAAACTTGTCCATCAACAACAAAATGACAATTCATCAATGTTCTTCATTAGTTCATAACTTCTATGATTATGATTTACTTGTAACACGGTTTATTAAGGTTTAAGTCCTCTAATAACCATCCTTGTTACTCCTTATCATACATGATCCACCAATATTCATTTCTTTATCAAATTATAATTGAAGAGATGAAGAATAATGGTCTGGGATTCCTTACCTTTGATGTTCTTAACTTTCTTTCTTCTTCTTTTCTTCGTGAATTAGCAAGACTCTAGCTCTTCTCACTTTTCTCTTAATATGTTTTGATGTTGGTGAAATGAACAAGGCACAAATGATCCAACAGCCTCTCTATTTATAGATTTTCCAAGGTGAGGGAATAATGGTCATTAAGCCATCCCACCACCTTACTTTCCACCTCCTTATTATTCCTTTCTTGCTCCCCACAACACCTATCCTTTACTTGGCAACCAAGTGGCCAGCCATGACTCACCTATGGGGCCCCACATAGGTTGCCCCATGGGTTTTTCTCACTTGGTGCCCTATCGGTTCCACCCACGGTTCCGATTCTTGATTCAGGATTAGGTTTAAATAACTTTGGGCCTAAAGTTGGGCTTCCATTATTAATCTTTGGGCCTTAACAAGTTTACACCTGGGCTTGCATAATTTCCTACACAAATCCTACAAGTCCATTGCAAGAGGATTAAAGCGTTTAACGTATAATCGTCATATTCTTTACGTATACTAGTTCGTATAATCATTCACCATATACATTATACTATCTTTCGTATATACTAGTACAATACTTCGTATCATACTCATATTCATTGCCTCGTATAATACTTGCTTATCATACGATCATCATTTATTCAATCTTTACTTTCCTTAACATTCTCAAACTTAGTACGCAGGCGAAAAACTATGTTTGTCATAACTGAATTATTATTACATAATACATCCTTCCTTAATATTCTATCATTACGTATTTCCCGAAAGTTCAAAAATAATTCTCGGGCAGAAATAGATGAATAGTGTTTTTTAAAAAAATTCTCGAAAGGCTTTTATTTTCGTCTTGAAAATTCAAACACCTTAATTCTACCACGTAGCCGGAATACTACGACATTACGCCACATTTAGGTTATAGAACAACCTTCATCTTACTTAGTCATTATAATAACATATATAATAATTTTATTCATTATTTAATCAAATAAAATTATTTTACAAATAATCTGATTTTCTTGGTCGTTACAAAACAAGTTTGAAAAGGTCCGACATGTATTTGTCGACGATTTGACTTTTAGAGTCGCCAGTTGGTAGATTTGAAACAGTTGTACCAACTCAACCGGAAAAAGGTTTGCACAAAATCCAATGATTTGACATTGTTTAACTGGTCTTAGAAACCAAAATTCGTTAGGGTTCGGGAGCTTGATTAAGCAAAGGAAAGGTGTTAGGCACCCCCCGACATCCGTGAAAACACGATTACCGCCACTTTTTATTTAACTTTTTTCTGCGTATGTGTGTGTATGAGTTGGGCCTATGTGCAATTATCTGGAAGTAGTGTTATGCCTCGTTTGCACCTATATACAAAGGGTTTGACTTTTGTATAAAAGTTCAATTTCAATAAGATATAATAGTGAAGTTTTGGAAAACAGATTTTTCAAACCTTTATGCTCAATAGTAATTGAGCCCTTTTATACTTCCATTTTATTATGTGTTCGGCTTGATTGCTTTTATTTTTGAGATGCGACGCATCTTTGAGAAAATAAGATACATAGCAATGCCGAACTCCTTGTGGGCATTAGAGCCATCTAAGGATATCCAGACACCGTAGGTAATTTACAAGCTGGCTGCAGCTGAGAAATGTCCATCTTGGGAACCGAATCTAGATTCAAAGGCTGAATTTGTGATCACTTGATTCTTAGGCTCACATGAAAGAGTAATATGTACAAAAGCTAGAAAAAGAACTAGATTTGAATAAATCTAAACCATTCTAGCTTCAACAGTTCCAGTTTACTCACTTTTGAGCCGATCAACATTAGAAGTAGCCAGATTTAACCAAATTTAGCCAGCAGGCTGTAAGATTAAATATCTACATTATGAAAGCAGTTAAAGCAGATATTTATATAAAAGCGATAAATATATATATAGCTTTATATATATATGGACGATTAGTTGTTGATGAGTGGATTTTATACCTATGAATCGGCCTCTAATTCGAGCTTAAACTGTGTTAATCTTGTATATTTATGTTCATTTTTACTTATTTATGTTTGTTTTATGTTTTGGTGGCATGGCGTAGCATTGGTCGCATAAAGGTGGCGTTGTGACATGAAGTGGCAACAAAATAAGCAAAATTATGGATCTACAGAACTACCCCCCCTGCCGGGGCAGGGGTACTTGAGCAGGAACAGAATGACCCCCCACCGGGGCGGGCCTTTATAGAGTAAAAACCACGGCCGGGGTGGTGGTACGGGGCAAGAACAAGAGTTATACTTCAATTGGAGTTCTGCAGCAGCCTGAAGGAAGGAATTTGGCATGGGTTGGGACTTTAATTGGCGTCGGTTTATGGACTAAATACATGTCTTGTGCTGGAGATAAGATAACAACAAGGGGAGATAACAAGAATCAACCAATTAACAAGCTTGAGCCCTAATTTGAGTGAAGAACATTGGAGGAAAGGATTGAAGGTCAGAATCACGTAGATTGCAAGTTGGAGAGATGAAGAAGGGTGGTTTCGTATTCATTCTACTTCTTTAATTCAATTATTGTAATTGAGATAATGGATTTGTTGGTCAAAATCTAATTACACTCACACGCATGTGCACGCAGTCAACAAGTAATACAATGATAAGTCGAGTATCGTTCCCACAGAGACTAGTATAAAATTAATCCTAACAATTACCAGCTTTATATTAATCCAAATTTTATCAAACTATCCAAATCAATGATTATAACTATTAAAAACTAAAAATATTAAAAATACCAAACAATCAACAAACTTAAAATCTATAATTTCAAACAAATATTAGAGAATTAGGCTTACAACTTCACTTTAAGTATCACTCTGATTATTACACCGTATTTCAATTCAATTCACTATCCCAGTTTATTAATCAAGAATACTAAAGTAGAACTAGCAATCTCTTGATGCACTAATATCATATTAACTTAAATCCACAAATTAGATAGAATTAAGCCAAACACCTTAATCAACTAATTCACTATATCTCTATGTGAATTACAATCAAATAAGGTTTGAGTTCAAGTTCTCTACCCGATTACATGCGATGTTAAGCATATCTCTACCCCTAACATTCATCAAGATTCCATTCAATCACAGGATTCAAGAACACGTGCTAAAATGATTAAGTCTAGATTCATATATCATCTCTCGAGTCCATACAAACCCACACAGAATTGGTGATCAAGCAATTCATAAATTAAAGCACAAATGACAATAAATAAACCAAATGGATAGATTATCAAACTGAAATTAAGGCTACATAATCATCGTTAACCTTAAAGATCCATCATAAGCCTAACAAGTAAATTAGTTCATCACAAATGAAATAAAAACTGAAATCATAAAAGAAATCATCATCCCAATTACAAAAATTGAATTAAAGAAGTAGAATGAATACAAAACCACCCTTCTTCTTAGCTCCAATCTGCAATTTTCGTGACTCTGACCTTCAATCCTTCCTCCAATACTTTTCTCAAAATTAGGGCTTCCAATTGTTAATTGATTTTATGTTGTTAATCTCTATATGTTGTTTTTTGTTAATCTCCGGAATAAGACATGTAATTAGACCATCAACTGATGCCAAATACAGTTCCAAACCATGCCAACTTCCTTCCATCACGCCACTGTAGCATTACAATTCAGTCAGGATTCTTGGTCTTGCCCCGTACCCCCGCCCCGGCGGGGGTTTTTGCTTGTATAGTGCCCGCCCCGGCAGGGGTTCTTTCTACAGAAGTTTAATTTTTGCTCATTTACTTGCCAAGTTTCGCCACGAAACCACCTGCCACGAAACCACCTTTTAAGCCACACATGCTACGCCACCACACCTAAACATAAAACAAGAAACAAGTAAAATGAATCACAAAAATAAAGAATTACCACAGTTTAAGCTCTAATTAAAGGCCGATTCGTAGGTATAAAACTCACTCATCAAACTCCCTCAAACTTAAACTTGTGTTAGTCCTCGAGCACAAAACAAAACAAAAATGCTATGTAATTCAATGCAATGGAATGGAATGCAACTAGTCTATATGCCTACAAATCCAACAGTAGTGATAGAAACAAGTATGTTCAACCGACCTCAGAGAAATCAAGCAAACATGACAACAATTCATATCAAAACCAATAAGCAAATTCCTCATCAATCATCAAATCTTAAGTTGTTATCACTAATATAGTGCGTGTGTGCTCAACAACTACGCTAACTGATACATAATCAAATTTAACACATAACAGGTCTCTTTGAAGGCATCATACAGTGTAAACTCAAGAATTTCAAAAACAGACGAGATCCAACTAAAGTCAAACAATTACCAATATCAAGGGTCAAACTAGGGTACTTATGCTTTATTTATCATCTACGGGGGCTTTTTGCTCTTATTTCCCATTTTATTCATTATTATTTTTTTATTATTTATTTTTTTTATACACATGGCTATGCAATGTCTTATTCCCTTAGGCTTTTCAATGCTACCTTAACGAGCTTTCAACCAACGACTCCTAGACCATTAAGACCTTAGGGCGCTAGCTGCAAAGACAATCCCCTCGGACTTACTTACTCAAGTAACAAAGGTCACAAAACTAGACAAGCATGCCACGGTGTTTAATCTCTTTTTTTTTCTTTTTTTTTATGAAGCTTATACACCCCAAATTTTCCCCAAAACTTAGGTTATTGCCCAACTTTCACCTTCACTGGCTATCCTTGGCATTCTTTTATTCAAACTAGCATTATCCTTTAGAGGTCCATTTGTAGGGTTTCGGCACAGAAACGCACAGCGGAAATTAAAATTTTAAAGCAATTTCCGAAACCCTAAAACAGGATCCATGCGAAAAATCAATTAATTAAGAGGTTTAGAGATTATACCGATTATGAAAACGAGAGTCTGAAATCGACTGCGCCTCGAATCTCCAACGCAATACAAACCGACTGCGTCTCTACGGTATCCACACGAACGCTCCACGAATCGTCTTACGATCTGCAGAAGAAGGAATCGCGGTACTAGCCACCAAGGATGAGGATTTTCGGAACTATTTTCTCTAGTCTCTCTCTAAGAGCGGCTAGGGTTTTGTTTTGACGTAAAAACCTAAAGTCTGATATACATCATATATATAGCAGTCAGGAGGAATTAATCAAAACATAATATTATTAAAATCCGAATTTATATATATCTTAATTAAGTCTTACTTAATTAATATACCTATATATAAATTATCCTATTAATTTAAATTCGTAATTTAAAATTATATCAATCATATTGACATATTTAAATCTTTACAATTTAAATTAATTTCCTTTTAATTACGTTCTTTGTGTGTGACCCTATAGGTTATTATTACGTTGGCAATAACCTTAAAATCATATTATAAAGTTATAAACAGTGAGCGGCATCTAGTAATGCATCACTGCTACCCAAGTAATAATAAGATCGATGATTCGATGCAACCTTTTCGTGACCAATGTTTCAATGTAATTTAATCCTTTTAACCTTAATATCCTAGATTAAACTCGAGTCATGGAATGTGTCATACTCTTCATAATTTAATCTGAGTTTTCTTGATCAATGAGTAGACTATATGAAACAAATCACTATTTGAGCATGGCCATGCATTTCATAGTCCTACTCAATCAAGAGGCCTATGGATATCACCTATAAAATATAGGATGGTTAAATTCCATCTAGATCACTCATATTACTCACACGATTCATAATGAACCCAATAATCACCTTTATAGTCCACCCTATTAAAGGTGACATTTGATGATATCAAAGCACATAAATTCTCGTGTAGTAATATAGCGGTTTCAGGTCGGAGGACCATTACATCATTGTCACTATGAGAATTGCTAATGACACTTCGCATAATGCTCCATATAGAATTCTCATGGTGGGTCTGTCCAGTACATTGTTCTCTAACATGTACCTATGCATTGACTTAATATCTCATATATTTATGACCAATGAGATTTGGTCATCAGTCAATCCACATACTAGTCTCAATGCATCATTGTTGTCCCATCAACAATGATACTCGACTAGGGACATTTAAGAACAATGATACTAATTGTAATTATATAATCTCATGTTCAAGTCACATACTTGAAACTATATAATTTGTATCACTATTCTAAGGAATTTTATTATGTTAACAATTATATTACGCAGTAATTAAAATCATAATAAAATCATTTATTTATTCAATCAACAATAATATCAAATGTTAAGCAATTACATCAAATAATTGGCCTCTAGGGCATAAACTCTAACACCATTATGTATCAATTTGAACTAAATCAATCTACATAGTTGTTAATACTGTGCTAACCTTATTATGTCAGTATCAAACAGGAAAAGATTCGATTCATAACAAGCAATCACATCAAAGTTCTAATAGTCAGTACTATCTTGTCTACTTAAAGTCAGTCTCATCATTGGCTAAAATAGACTATAACATATCAAACAGCTAGACTCATGCAAGATAAACACAATACGAACTAAAAATTTTATGATTTATATATATATATATATATATTCATGAAATAAAAAAGAAATAGACATTAATAAAAACTATTTACAACTACACTATTATGCAATTACACTACATGAATGCAACATATAATGAACCTAAAACTAAACATGACAACTTATGCAAAAAGTATAATAACTAAATTAAACATGCAATAAAACTAAACTAAACTAACTCCCCCAAACTTGACAATTACAATGTCCTCGTTGTAGAAATAAAGCATTAAGTGTACGAGGACTTCCCTGTAATCATCCAAGCTTGCGGAGATGGTGGTGATGGCGGTCGTGGCTCAAAAACACATTGTTCTTCATTGTCAGAGTCGGAAGGTGGAAATTATGGCATTGGCCCGGGCTGCTGGTATGGAAACTGAACATTTTGGTTTAGACTTTGGAGGGTCACGTTCAAAGAGGCGAAGGACATGTTCATGGCCTCGAACATGTGGTCCTGCCTAGTCGTCAATCTCCTCATCTGTCTATTTGCTTCTTTGTTGTGCCCATCAACTTGTCTCTGGAGGCTGCAAAACTAAGAGCTGAACAAATATCTACCGGTCTGCTGCATCTCCTTAGTCTCCTGCTCTCCCGTCATCTCGTCGGCCTAGAACTCGTCGTCGTCAGAGGTGTCCTCAGCATCAGCCTCCTCCTCAGAGGCTAGTGGAAATATAAACTCGGCTTCTCTTGGATGCGACTCCCCCTCGGGCCACACTGTGTAACGTGCAATCATCCATGAGTCCAAAAGCTAAAGCAGTTGCTGGGTAGGCTCATCACCAGACCACCTAACTCCAGCCTACCTGCACAACCCACATATGAGGGATGGGTGTGGCAGACCGCCAGAAAATGGCCCACACACGCATCTTCGTATCAAGAAGTTGATGATGGAACCCACGTTGATGTAGAAGTCTTGTACAATTGCATATAGCAGTAGAACCTTCTCCTTTGTCACCTCACTAGTATGTGTGGTCGGGAATAGTTTTGCGCACAAGAACGCATACCAAATTTTTCCATAATGGCTCAGGTCCTTGCTGAGGAAGATTGTGCCCCATTTTTGTCCCTTGACCCATGTGGTGTCTGGCTTTGTTATTTCTGTTAAAATCCCCTCGTAGTCAGGATCATGGTCACGTAAATAAGCATACCGGCATTTCACAAGAGTCAGCAGGCTATAATACTCGTCGATAGCTTCAGAACTGAAAGGCACCTATTTACCCCTCACGAATGCAATGAATGGGGCCTTATCCTCCGCATTTGCATAAAATTCCTTCACCACATTGACGATCGCTGGCTCTGGTTCGTCAGTAAACCTATCCCATCCTTTTTCATATATTTGTCGCTTTATTTGGCCATCTACGTTGTCGGGTGCCAAGCCTCGTTCTGGAGTTAGTGCCTTAGACATTAGATAATCATATCGATCGGCGGCGTTGGCACTCATAAATTTTCTACTGTCGAAGGCCCGAGCCGGTGGTGTAGACCCTGAGCCCTCGCCTCTCTATGTTTTTGATGTTGGCTTTGGTGCCATTGAATTAACTCAACCAAAATTCCCCCCAAACTTCACTTGAATAATTTATCGAACATGTAGTGTGCACGACTCACAATACCCCCAAAATTGGTAATAGAACTTCGAATATGGTGATATATAATGAGAAATTGCAAGAATTTGCTTACCCACAGTACAAATGCTTAGTTGAAGTATGAACTCCTAATTGGTGTTGACAAATTGGTTGATTATCCCCTTCCTTGTTGCTGCCCAAAATCGCACTTGAAGAACCCTAACTATCGTATGACTGAAATTGTATGGAATGGGATGAAGACATGGTGTAATTAGGGTTTGAATTTATAGAGAGGAGATAGTATAGGTATTTAGTGGGTTAATGTAGTGCGTTAGTGGGGAATGTGTGGGATGATGGATGAGAGATGAGGAGTTTATGGGTATCAGTTATGTTTCAAGGAAGTGGAGAAGATGGTCAGAATTGTTATAACTATCGAATTGAAATCATTCATGTTCTCGTACCCCCGCCCCGGTGGGGGGTATTCTATTTTTGCATCAAGACACCCGCCCCGGCGGGGGGTATCCTATGTAATTTGTCCGCCCCGGCAAGGGGTGCTTCTGTAGATGGGTTCAAATTTTCTAATTTTTTGCATCAAACACATATCCATGAGCTTCCCAAGTGCCTGAAACACAATAAAATTATAAGTTTAAGATAACATCATGAACATTGAAAATTGAAGGTTGAATTCATTAGAAATCATGACTCAACTAACTACCTAATGAATCAAAATGAACTTACTCTATACTAAACTTATACTAAGCTTACAAATTTATTGGCATGCTTAAAAATACTAAAAATAAAAGTAAAATTGGGTTGCCTCCCAATTAGCGCTTCTTTTTAAGTCTTTCAGCCTGACTACTCCCTGTTCATGGTGCGTCGGCAAGTGTGATTGCGGTGACTTCATTGTTGATGTCGCCACCCCAGTAATGCTTCAACCGCTGACTATTGACTTCAAATGCCTCCAATGGATTCCTACTGTATAATTCAATGGCGCCATGTGAGAAAACCCTTTTAATTATGAATGGCCCCGACCATCTAGATTTAAGCTTTCTTGGGAACAACCTCATTCGTGAATTAAACAATAGCACTAATTGTCCCGATTCAAACTTTCTCTGCATGATCTTTTGGTCGTGCCACTTCTTAACCTTTTCCTTCTACAGCTTTGAGTTCTCATATGCTTGCAATCGAAACTCGTCGAGTTCGTTCAATAGGAGCAATCTTTTCTCTCCTGCAGCTGGTTGGTCAAAATTGAGTTTTTGAATGGCCCAATATGCTTTATGCTATAATTCTGTCGGGAGGTGACACGCTTTCCCATAGACCAACTGATAGGGAGACATCCTAATTGGTGTCTTGTATGTTATCATGTAAGCCCATAGTGCGTCATCCAATTTTAGAGACCAATCTTTTCTGCTTGGATTCACTACTTTCTTTAAAATCTGCTTCACCTCTCTGTTAGAAACCTCAGCTTGACCACTTATTTGGGGGTGATATGTCGTAGCCACCCTATTTCGCCAAAAGAGCTGTAAACGATCTATTAGAGAAATGACTACCCTCATCACTAATAATTGCTCTTGGCGTGCCAAATCTTGTAAAGATATTCTTATTTAAGAACTTGAGAACCACTTTGGCACCGTTTGTGGGGAGTGTTACGGCTTCAACCCATTTCGATACATAATCTACAGCTAGTAAGATATATAAGTTGTTGAAAGATGGAGGAAACGGTCCCATAAAATCTATCCCCCATACATCGAAAATTTCCACTTCCATGATGGTGTGTAACGGCATTTCATTCCTCTTTGAAATATTGCCCACGCTTTGGCATCTGTCGCAAGTTTTCACAAACTGGTGAGCATCCTTGAACACCGTAGGCCAATAGAATCCTGACTAAAGCACCTTAGCCGCTGTCCGCTCACTACCATAATGTCCCCCATATGCAGATGAATGGCATTCATGTAGAATATTCTTCACATCACTGTATGGCACACACCTTTGAATCATCTTGTCGGCGCACTGTCTGAATAAATATGGCTCATCCCACATGCACCACTTGATGTCATGTAGGAATTTCTTTTTCTATTGTCGCGTCAGATCAGGGGGAAGGATGTTGCTCACCAAATAGTTAGCAAAATCTGTATACCATGGAAACTCAGAATTAACTCCAAAAAGTTGTTCCTTTGAGAACGACTCATTGATCACACACTTATCCGCTCCGTCTTTATCCAGATTTTCTGGCCTCGAAAGATGATCTGCCACTTGATTTTCTGTCCCCTTTCTATCCTTTATTTACAAATCAAATTCCGGAAGGAGAAGGATCCATCTGATTAGTTTAGGCTTAGCATCCTTCTTCAAAATCAAATAGCGAATCGCCGAGTGATCCGTGTAAACCAACACCCTTGTCCCAATCAAGTATGCTCTGAATTTGGGCATTCGTAAGGGTTTTACTTGCATAGTATATGGCGTGGAATATTTTCTCTCGGCATTGACCCAAAACAGCTCCTACTGCATAGTCACTTGCATCGCACATTAGTTCAAAGGGCATAGTCCAATCCGGTACGATGATCACTGGGGTTGTAGCCAACTTCTTTTTCAACTGCTCAAATGCTATTTTACACTCCTCGTCAAATCTAAATATTGCATCCTTCTCTAAAAGACTGCATAATGGTTTTACAATCTTAGAGAAATCTTTTATGAATCTTCTGTAGAACTCGGCGTGTCCAAGAAAACTGTGGATTCCCTTTACTGAATTCGGCGGTGGAAGGTTCTCGATCATGTCTAACTTTGCCTTATCAACCTCTAAACCTTTAGCAGAGACCTTGTGCCCCAGAATTATCTCTTCTTCAATCATAAAGTGGCACTTCTCCTAGTTGAGCACCAAATTAGTTTCCACACACCGCTTCAAGACCATGACCAAATTCTCTAGACACTTATCAAAAGTGTTTCCATAGACTGAAAAGTCATCCATAAAAACTTCCACATTCTTCTCCACCATGTCTGAGAAGATGGCCATCATACATCGCTGGAACGTAGCTAGTCCATTACCTAACCCAAAGGACATCCTTCTAAAGGCAAAGGTGCCATATGGGCATGTAAAGATGGTCTTCTCTTGGTCCTCGGGAGCTATGATGATTTGGTTATAACCCGAGTATCCATCCAATAGGCAGTAGTATTCATGTTTAGCTAGTCGGTCCAGCATATGATCAATGAAGGATAGAGGAAATTGATCCTTCCGGGTGGCCTTATTTAGCTTTCTGTAGTCCATGCACACCCTCCATCCGGTCACTGTCCTCGTTGGAATCAGCTTATTATCTTCATTCTTAACCACTGCCATTCCACCTTTTTTTGGCAGGCACTGTACTGGACTGGCCCATGCACCGTCTGAAATCGGGTAAATAATTCTTGCATCCAACCATTTCAGTATTTCTTTCTTTACCACTTCTTTCATGATTGGATTTAATGTGATAACCCAAATTTTTGAGCAATATTAAAATAAGAATTAAATAAAGAAAATTCTTATTAGATGATATGTTATGTGATATTCTAGTGCACAAAGGATTATGTGTCATGCAATATGTGATGTTGTGTATAATAAATATATTAGAATTATATATTTTTTATATGTAAGTAAAGTGTAGGAGTAAATTATGAAAGAAAATTAGATGGGTAAAATTAGAATAATTTATAATATTAAATTATTTTAATGTGGTTAATTGGTGGCATTAAATATACTTCATGTATAGCCACTATTTTATTGAAGAAATCATATATTGCATTATTGGGTGTAATGTATGCATGTATTTAATGTGGTGAATATATTAATATATTTGCTATAGTTAAATAAATTGTGGAGACAATTTATAGAAAGGAAAGAAAATAATTGAGTATATAATATTATGTTATATGGATAATAGTATAATATTTAATATTATACCAAAGGATGTAAAGTAAAATATGAGATGAGATCAATATATAAAATATGTATATTGGTATAAATTAGTTAGTAAATTAAATTCATATTTGAATAAGTGATTGAATATATTAAATTATATATTTAATATATAAATAAATTGTTTGAAAATAATTTATGGAGAGAAGGAGGAAATTAAATTTAATTATACAATATAAATTGTATAATTTAAATAAGTTATTTAAACTAGGTATGATAATTAAATAACCTAAATGATTATTGTTATTTAGTGGTCCTAATATTTTAATTATATACTAGTGACCTAATCTAAGCGATTTATGGACCATGTCTCAATTTATTAAATTATTTTGTATTAATATGTGAGTAAATGAATAGGGCTGAGCATTCGGTTATAACCGAACCGAATAGCTTATTTGGTTATAACCGAAAACCAAAATTAACACTATTTTGATATCCGAATTGTTAACCGAATTTGGAGATAACTGAATTACCGAATAACCGAATAACCGAATTTACTATTCGGTTATACGGTTAATAACCGAAATGAAAGACTTTTCACTAAAAAAACTTCTGTTACAAAGCCTGGACAAAAATCTCTGTTCTTCATCTTATTCCGTCATTTGATTCACAAACAAATCCTCAATGAGTAAATTCCCAAAAAGCAAACATGTTTAAAAAAATTGGAAAATCCTATCATACAATTAAAGCAAAACTATGCATATGCCAATATCCAAAAAGGAAGAAAAATAAGCATTTCAGTAGGGACATGGTTAAGTGACTGAGCCTTTCGACTAAAAGACTAATCGAGCTTCACCAAAGGTCCAGAAGCTTACCTTCAATCTAGAAAATGGAATGCAAGTTGCAAGTCTCCACCAGGTTCACACCTTCTCTTCCTCTTTTCTAAATGACAAACTAAAGAGGGCTTACTTCAATTTATAATACTTAACACTATTCTCTTATTACTCCATGAGCTTAACTCCCAAATCCAAAACATCAATTTAAAGCTCCAAAATAGAATAGACTTAACAAATTAGGCAAAATTATTACACTTGGATTTTCTCTCGTGTGGTTTACTGGGCAAATATGCTTATCTGGTACCTCAAAAGCTTCAATCGAGGCCATGCCAATATCTTTAATATGGCAGCCTCAATAGCCTCAAAAGTGAACTATTATGAGAACTGTAGGTATCCATGTATGGCTTATATGAATGTATGTGTGATAATGACCAAGGAATAGCAAAAAATACTTTCTGCTATTCAAACTTCCAACAAACCAAACAAATCCCAGCCCTTTCAGAACCGTAGCACCGCCATATGGCATCGGCAGCGAAATCGAGAGCAGATCTGAGGAAAACTGAGGGGCGATGGCAGGGAGAGAAATCGAGAGCAGATCTAAGGGTTGAGGGTTAAGGGTTGAGATTTTAGAGATCGATTTGGTGAGAGAATATGAGAGTTGACTGTCAAAATAGGCGAGAGAAAAATGAGAGTCTTCTGAGTTTTAAGATTAGAGAAACTGAGAGCTAGTAAGATAGAGTCATAGAGAGACGACTCAGGCGAGACTCAAGAGTCAAGACAATAGTCATATTATTATTTTAACTTTGCAAGACTTTGTTCGGTTATTCGGTTAAACCGAATAACCCAAAAGTGAAACCCGTACAAACTAACCAAAACCGTAAAAACTTTCGGATATAACCGAAATATTAAAAATAACCGAATTGTCAGAAAGTTTTGGTTAAATTATTTCGGTTCGGTTCGGTAATTCGGCTATATCCATTTTTTGCTCAGTCCTATAAATGAATAGGAATATTATGTGATTTGGTTATATTTGTTTATTATATAAACAAATAAAAGAAACTAGGACAATCCTAATTATATATTAGGAATGAAGAATTGAATAACTTAAGTGTTATAGGATGAGAGAATTATGGTATTTAAAGTATATACTAATTCCAAGAGATTTATTTTATATATCTCAATTAATTAATTTTATAACCTAATTAAGGTAAGTTTAATTGGGTTAAGAAATTAAATGTACTTGAGTAAGAATTTGTATTTAAATTTAGTACATGGAAACTCTAGTTAAATAATGGGTTCTTTACAGAAATATACAACAATTAGAAAGTAACTACACCATTAGTGCATGCACAAAATAATTATAAAAAGAGTGTAATTAGGACCCATATTACAAAAATAGTACAATTCACATTAATAAGGAAACCTAAAATCAAGGAGAAATAACTGCCATAATTAATAATCAAAATTCAAATATTTGGGATCTAACAACAAAAATAAATTCAAATTTTAAAATAAAATGAGAGAGAAATAAAAAAATATCTTCTTCATCTCCCTCGCCACTGATTATCTTTATCACCGCCTCCTCTCTCTTCCCCTTCATCATCCTTCTCCGTCGCGAATCTCCAGAAGTCCTTGGTTGCGTCGCCGTTACATCGCCATCTCTTCCCCTTCATCATCCTCCTCTTTCGCCGTAAATCTCCGGAAGTACCTGAGTTACTGTTTTAAATTTTTTGTTAACGATTTGGTTACCCATAAAAACTAAAATGGTTACCTTTGTATGAAGGTTTGGCTACCAACTGCATCACATTCAAAATAAATTTGTAACCTAATAAAAATGAATTAATTACCTTTGTTTGAAGGTTTGGCAACGAACTGCATGAAGGTTTGACTACCAACTGCATCACATTCAAAATAAAATTGGTAACCTAATAAAACTGAATAGGTTACCTTGGTATGAAAGTTTGGCTACCAACTACATCACATTCAAAATAAATTGGCAACCTAATAAAAATGAATTAGTTACCTCGGTATGGAGGTTTGGCTACCAATTGCACTATGGAAAAACTGAATAGGTTACTTTTTGACCAACAAGCAAGTCTCCAAACATGCAGATGGGTATGGGTCTCAATTTGCCTTTAGGTGCATCAATGCGCAATATTGCGACATCTTTATCCTGGTCAAATCCGACAACTTTTGCATCAAAAGTGCTCTGGTCAGCAAGAGTAACTCTCAGATCAGATGTGCCACGAATCACATGATAATTAGTAACAATGTGACCCTTTTTGTCCCACACAAATCCAGATCCAGACCCTTGATTTTGGCTACCAACTGCCATTAGAGTGAGGTGAGGGAGAGGTGGAGCGAAGAGCGGACGACAGATGAGGGAGGAGAGAGAGCGGGAAGAGTTTGTGTAACAATGGAGACTGAGTTTGTATTTTTGAGAGAGAGAAATGAAGAGGAAGAGGAGTTTACTTATTAATTACTTAATTTAATAAGTAAATCAAAACTAATTACCTAAATTAAGGAATCCTAATTGCATACTAATTCCCTAAATTAAGGAATCCTAATTACACTAATATTATAAATAAATATAAAATTGTATTAATTGTGTAAATATTTTATGAGTACACTATTATTGTAATTATTTTCAAAAATGTAATAGAATGTGTAATTCATCCTTAAATAATTAGGGTAAGATAAAAAGAAAGGCATTGGAAAAGATAAATTTTCCTTGGCCCAAAGAATGTAATTAAAAGCCCAAGAGATTAAATATGGTGGCCCAAGTTTAGCCCAATTGAAGGGAGTGCATTTTGGATATTTAGTATACTAAATAAAAGCAATTAAAGGAAAGCAAAACTTGGAAGAGAATAGGCCAAGTGGCCGGGTATTGAGGGAAGAAAAAGGGGGCTTGGTGTATAATTTTGGTCCACTAAATCTTTACCCACTTTCCCTTAGGTGTCACACACATGGATAGCCACAACCTTTGTTGAAATGTGCAAGCAACCATTTAATAAGTGTGGAAAAGAGAAAGAAAGAAAGATATTGGGAGATGTATATAGATATATATCATATATCTATATACATTTTTACTAACAAACACTAAAAATCTTGGCCACTTTAACAAATAAATCCATTCCATTTCTCTCTCCTCTCTTATTAGCTAACACAAAAAAGAACCAAATAGATAGAGAGAAGAGAGGCTTAGATAGCCATAGAGGGGGAGGAGGGAGAGTTTTCTTCAAATTCTCCTAGCTCCATAGCCATCTTGGGAAGAGGAAGAAGAAAGGGACCATGAAAATCAAAGGTATAAACCCCTTTTGTTTATGTAATTTTATTTTTTTATTATTCTTAATCAAATCTTGAATCTATATTTCTAAACTCAAAACCATGTATATACATGTTAATGAGTGTTTCATGTTTAGATATACTTGTTTGGAAATCAAAAATAAAGAAAAGTGATTTTTCTAGTTTATAAGCCATAAAATTTCTATGTAGTTTGAATTTCCACCGTTTTTAGTCTACACCTTATCTTTGTGATCCGTCAAAGAGGGGTGTTAGATAGGTAAGTTAACTACTAAACCCAAGTGGTAGCAAAAATATTGAGTAAACATGTCGTAGTGACTGTTTTAGCAAAAATAGTTTTGACTTTTGAAAGGAAAATAGACTATTTTTGGACATTCAAGAGTAGGGGCAGTTTAGTCATTTTTTGGACATTCAAAAATTCTGGAAACATTTGGGAGGATATTACGATAAGTTTTCTAACATCTCCAAGTGGAATCACTAAAAAATGAGTTATAGATTTTCGTATGGATTATTTTTAACAAAGTAGGAAAAAGTGAAATATTGCAAAAAGCAGCCCAAAAATTTGTAGGGGTTGTTTCGGCCACTTAGTTTATAAAATAAATTCTGGCCTTTTGGGAAGTGAAATTATATGGCATAAAGTACCTCCTGTCCAAAAATGAGCTCATTCCGACTTAAAATGACCATGTTATAACCATTTCAATTTTGTGATTTTCCAACAAAAATGGCTATAACCGGAGTTCTATAACTCCGATGGCCACGAAATTTAAACTGTAAGCTCACGTTAACATGTATAAGATTGTGTCAAGAGATGGGAATTTTTGGAGTTAAGAATGATGGGGCTAATTTCTTAAGCTATACACTAAAATTGATTTTTGAAAAATACTAAAGGAAGTTGAAAAATTATGGAAAAATATTTTTTGTATATGAAATATATATATATATATATATATATATATATTTGGACAAAGGATAGAAAAATAATAAGTTGATTTAGTATTTTTCATAAAAAAGATATTGAATCCAGCTTGCTGGATTGAAAAATTTATGAATCCATGCTTGCTGGATTGAAGGATTTAGAATCTAGCTTGCTGGATTGAAGAATTTAAGAATCCATACTTGCTGGATTGAAGGATTTATGGATCCAGGCTTGATGGATTAAAGGATTATGAATCCAGCTTGTTGTATTGAAGGATTGGTGAATCCAGGCTTGCTGGATTGGAAATCTGTTGAATCCAGGTCGCTAGATTTGGAATCCAATTTGCTGGATTTGGAATCCAGTTTGCTGGATTACAATCTGGTTTGCTGGATTAAAAAATAGTTTACCAAATTAAAGAATAGTTTCAATATAGGTTGCTGGTTTGATATGTTTAAATAATCCAGATTATAATATTAGTATTTGGCTTACTGGATTATATAAAAGAACTTATAATATGAAAGATTAAAGTCTTAAATCATAATGTATATGATACAATGATTAAAGAATTATCAAAGGATAATAATAATACTGATGTGTTAAAGATGTTATCTAATATTTGATTTGTGTGATTAAGTGTTAGATAATTTATGGATAAAGAAATATTATTGTGAGATAACAGGTATGTTATGTTGACTGAAAGATCAATCTTATAACTACTAAGTCTTTCATAAGAGATTACATTAGATTGCTTAGTGATAATCAGCGGTGCAGGCCAGTTTCCCTAACTCAATCTTGAGTTGTATGTTCAAAGTATGTTAGTGAATAATTGTTGATTATTCACGTCTATACTGATTATTGATTCGCACTTAGTGCATGTTGCATATGTTCATCAGGTATGAAAGGCTGATCACCTTCATTACCATAAGGTTCAGTTAAATTGTTCATGGTCATTGTTGACCTTCAAACATTATTGATTCAGTCATTCAATTATTAAAACTTGATTCGTGTGACTTCACAATTATTATAATGTAGAAAACGTGAAAGCTTATTCTTTCTTTTCAATCATGATATATCTTCATTATATTTAAAACTTGCTGGGCAAATTTGTTGCTCACCCTTGCTATATCATGATAAAAAATTTCAGATTATGATGAAAGCTCGACTAAAGACAGAAGCAAAGGCAAAGTGCAAGATTAAATTATGGTGCAATTAGATCTATTAAATTTTCTGACAAAAATAGCATTGTAAACCTTTTTAGATATTGAAGGTATGTATTAAGTTAAGGCTGTAGACCTTGGGAATGATGTGTAAAAGTTTACTGTATAAACAATTTATGTTTATATCTTCCGTAATAGTTATAGAAATGATGTACCAAATCTGTGGTAAAAAGTACCCGGATTTGGGGGCGTCACATTTAACCTTCTCTACTGCTCCACTATTGGCTTCGCATCCTCTTCCATGAGAATTTTGTGCATGCAAACGGAGGGTTTGATCCCCTTTATATCGGCAACGGTTCAGCCTATTGCAGACTTGTATTCTCTCAAAATCCTCAGCAATTTACTTTCTTGCAATTCGTTAAGTGCAGATGCAATAATAAAATGTAAAGTATTTGAATCACTCAAATAAGCATACCTGAGGTGTTTAGGAAGCGGTTTGAGCTCAAGAGTGGGTGGCTCCTCAAGGGATGGTTTCATTCGAGCTGAAGCTTTTTCTTCTGTGTGAAGTGGCTCGAACGGCACCTTGAATCTACTAACTCGTGGCAAAGCATCCTACATGTACAAGTAATCCCCAAACTCTGGATCATCCAAATCCTCATCCCCCAGTAGTGTAGTTTCCAATGGATCACTGACCAAACCATTTACCATATCATCATTAACTATCTGGTCAATGACATCCACCTAGAAGCACTCCTCTTCATCAGTCGGGAACTTCATGGCTTTAAGTACATTGAATGTGACTTCTTAATCTTGAACCCTCATGGTTAATTCCCCTTTTTGTACGTCAATGAGAGTCCTACCTGTAGCCAAAAATTGTCTCCCTAAGATGATGGGGATGTTCTTGTCTTCTTTATAGTCCAGAATTATGAAATCTGCTGGAAATATGAATGTGGCCACCTTGACCAAAATATCTTCCACAATTCCTCTTGGATAAGTTACCGATCGGTCTGCTAACTGCAATGATATATTTGTAGGCTTCGGAGCAGGTAAACCCAATTCAGTATCAATAGATAATGGCATGAGGTTTACACTTGTCCCCAAATCACACAAACACTTTTTGAAGGCCATGTTACCGATCATGCAAGGTATAGTAAAACTCCCCGGATTCTTCAACTTTGGAGGTAACGTTCGCTGTAAAACTATGATGCATTCCTCCGTCAATGCCACAGTTTCATAATCTTCTAACTTTTTCTTCCTAGATAGAATACCCTTCATGAATTTGGCATAACTACGCATTTGCTCTAGGCCTTCTGCGGAAGGAATATTAATTTAAAAACTTTCAAAAATTTGGTGAATTATTTGTCTAATTTCTATTTTTGGACCCTCTGCTGAAACGGCGATGGAGGATACACAACTGGCTTGACATCTGACTTGGTTTGTTCATCTTGTTTTTCCTTACCCTGTTTCTCTTAAACCACTTTGTTTTCATTTGCTTTGACATCCTTCTGTGCTGAATTTTCTACAGTTTTCCCATCAAGATGCTTTCCGCTCCTCAAAGTGATTGCTTGACATTGCTCATGATTTCCTTTCAGATTCTTTTCTGTGTCACTTGGTAGAGTCCCCTTCGATCTATTATTCAATGCTAAGGCCAACTGTCCCATCTGATTTTCTAAGTTTTTGATGGCCACCACTTGTGATTTCATTACCGCCTCGTTTCCCGATATGTATTTCAACAAAAGCTCTTCTAAGTCTGTTTTCTTCTCTTAATGCGGAGCTACTTGTTGATGCTGATTTTGGAACCCCGGGGGGTAAGAAGGTCGTGGAGCCTGCTGATTTTGATTGTTACTCTATAAAAAGTTGGGATGGTTACTATTCACCAGGTTGTAGGCATTTTGATACACATTCTATGGAATCCTATTGTAGTTGCCCACAAACTAAATTGATGCTGGGTTGATGGCACACTGTTCTGTAGGATGTTCTCCTGCACATAACTCACAAACATATGCCACCTGCTGTGGTTGTGCACCTGTCAGAGTATCCATTTTCTTTGATAAGGCTAAAATCTATGTCGCCAATGCTTTTACTCCGTCTACCTCTAATACCCCAGCTACCTTAGGTTGTGTCATCCTTGATGTAGGCCACTGGTAGTTATTAGCTGCCATAGTTTCAATTAGCTCATATGCCTCCTCATAACTCTTGGCCATAAACGCTCCACCCGAAGCTGCATCTATGCTCGTCCTGAGATTCCCATTCAACCCGTTGTAAAACGTATTCATCTGCAGCCATTTGGGTAGTCTATGATGAGGGCACTTTTTGAGCAATTCCTTATATCGTTCTCATGCCTCATATAAAGACTCCCCATGTTGCTTCTCAAACATGGACATCTCATTTCTCATCTTTGCAGTTTTTGCTGGTGGAAAGAACTTAGCTAGGAACTTCTGAGCAAGGTCATCCCAAGTAGTTATCGATCCCGATGGTAGAGAATGTAACCAACTCTTCACCTTATCTAGCAAGGTGAATGAGAACAAGCGAAGTCTGACTACTTCATCCGACACCCCATTGCAAGGAGTCACATATCTCCAAAAAGCTAACTAAGTGTTCATTCGGATCGTCGTTGGCTAGTCCCCCAAACAGAACAGAGTTTCGAATCATCTGAATCATCCTAGGCTTGATCTCAAAAGTATTTGCAGCAATCACCGGCCTGGTGATACTCGACTGAAGCTCGGTCACCTTAGGAATAGCAAAATCCCTTAGCACTTTTTGACCTTCTACATCCATTATTTCTTCTTTCTCAAAGTTCTCAAAGTTTTCTCTTGTGTCTTTAATCCACTTACTTAGCCTTAGAAACTGTTTCTCGATATCGTCCTCGAAAGGAAGCAAGTCTGGCTTCTTAGACCGAGTTTGCATAAACTGACTCCAAGAACCTAAAATAAGAGAAAACAAAACAAAAGAAAAAAAATGTTTAAGTAAAACTGAACTAATTAAACTGATATTGAAAAATATTAAAATCTATACTAGATCCCCGGCAACGGCGCCAAAAACTTGTTGGTCGAAATCTAATTACTCTAACACGCAAGTGCACACGGTCAACAAGTACTACAATGATAAGTCGAGTATCGTTCCCACAGAGACTAGTATGAAATTAATCCTAACAATTACCAGCTTTCTATTAATCCAAAATTTATTAAATTAACCCAATAAATGATTATAACTATAAAAAAATAAAATATTAAAAATACCAATTAAGCAACACAACCTAAAAATCGTAATTTCAAGCAAATATTGGAGAATTAGGCTTACAACTTCACTTTAAGTCCCACTCCGATTATTACACCTTATTCCAGTTCAATTCACTATCCCAGTTTATTAATTAAGAACACTTAGGTAGAACTAGCCATCTCTTGATGCACTAATATTGTATTAACTTAAATCCACAAATTAGATAAAATTAAGCCAAACACCCTAATCGACTAACTTACTATATCTCTATGTGAATTACAATCAAATAAGGTTTAAATTCAAGTTCTCTACCCGATTACATGCGATGTTAAGCATATCTCTAGCCTAACATTCATCAAGATTCCATTTAAAAACACATACTAAAGTGACTAAGTCTAGATTCATACATCATCTCACGAGTCCATACAAATCCACACATAATTGGTGATCAAGCAATTCATAAATTAAAGCACAAATCACAATAGATAAACCGAATGGATAAATTATCAAACTTAAATTAAGGCTACATAATCATCGTTAACCTTAAAGATCCATCATAAGCCTAACAAGTAAATTAGTTCATTACAAATGAAATAAAAACTAAAATCATAAAAGAAATCATCATCCCAATTACAAAAATTAAATTAAAGAAGTAGAATGAATACAAAACCACCCTTCTTCTTAGCTCCAATCTACAATTTTTGTGACTCTGACCTTCAATCCTTCCCCCAATGCTTTCTCAAAAGTAGGGCTTCCAATTGTTAATTGATTGTATGTTGTTAATCTCCCTATGTTATTTTTTGTTGATCTCCAGCATAAGACACATAATTAGACCATCAACTGATGCCAAATACAGTTCCAAACTATGCCAACTTCCTTCCTTCATGCCACTACAGCATTATAATTCAGTCAGGATTCTAGGTCTTGCCCCGTACCCCCGCCCCGGTGGGGGTTTTCTTCTCTAAAGGCCCGCCCCGACGGGGGGTCCTTCTATTTTTGCCTGAGTACCCCCGCCCCGGCGAGAGTTTTTGCTTGTATAGTGCCCGCCCCGGCGGGGGTTCTTTCTGCAGAAGTCCAATTTTTGCTCATTTACTTGCCAAGTTTTGCCATGAAACCCCCTTTTAAGCCATATATGCTACGCCACCACGCCTAAACATAAAACAGCAAGAAATTGTTAGGTTTGTAAAATTCATGAACGCAATCAAATTACACAAAATAAGCAGAAACGTGATAAACAAGAGTTTTAAAATTTTACAAACCATATACCCGAATCACCCTTTATGCACAATTATTAATTAGACGAAAATATAAAGAACAAGAATCATACCCTTGAAGATTCGAGCTTCTTCAGGTACAAGTTCACCTTCAATCTTTTTCGCGTTCAACTTGAATCCACCGGGTTTGATTCCTTCCTTTGATCAACGTTAGCCACACAAGTGTTTGGCCTCTAGAGGTGATCCACCAAGAAAAAAGAAGGATTCAAGAAGATGGGTGTTTGGCAAAACCCTAATTTTTCTATCTCTCATAGAAAAGGAGCGTACTCTCCAACTATTGAAATTATGTATGTTGTGAAAAAGTCAACAACAACTCTACACCCATAATAAGACTCCTCTTATTTATAGATGTAGGCAACCCTCCTTAACAATTAAGGAATTAGGCTTTATTTTAATTAATTAAACTCCTTTAATTAATTAGGCTCCTAATCTAATTAGGAATAATTAATTAAACTTTTAATTAATTAGGCTCCTAATCTTATTAGGAATAAATGATATTACTTTAATTAATTAATTCTCAAACTCCTTTAGGAATTAAATAATAATAATAGTAATAATAATAATAAGACTCCTCATATTAATTTATATTTAATATTTTCAAAATATTAAATAATAAATATTAAGCTATTTAATTTATTCTATCACCATATATTAAATTAAATATACTTAACTAATTATTACGATTATGTCATTAACTTCTTAAATAATTATTCTTCCTTTTATGGTGTGACCCTTTAGATTCTCCATATTAAACCGGTTGTGAATAAATCAATTAGAACAAATCTAATCTTATTTAAATAAATAAATTAAACTATTAATTTATTTAAATAAATAATATTTTTTTGACAATAGGGGTAAGCCTCCCTAGCGATCAACGACTTTCCAGATAATATAGATTTCAATATTAATCATAAAAGAACTTTTGAGTAAATAGTTATCGTACAATTCAATCCTTCCACCATACAATATCTCAATTAAATATAAGACATGGAATTACTGGCAAGTCTTATTTTATTTAATTATATGTATTTCGACTCTTACATGCACAACTCTAAATAATACAAATTAAAAACTCCTTTCTAATTTCATTCTGCCTTGGCCAAGGACTACTGGGTTGTCATTTATCGAATCACATTGGACATTTCTCTTCTTTTACTAGAAGCGGTCAATTTTTTATTGGTCATATATTATCTCCATGTACAACTTATTATACCCAAGCATACCCTTTAATATACCCTAAGGGTCTTAAGGAATAAGTCAAAGTATAATTCATCATACACAAGATACTATGATGATCTCAAGTCTAAGGATCACTTGTACTACTATCACTAAAGGAATTTCTATTGACAGACAAGTAAAACTTCATTAAGTATTCCTTAGCGAGCCACGTTCAGTGAACTTATTCTCCAATAAGCACCTACATACTTGCTTTAGTGTCTCCACACAAATAATCATGAGATCAATCATCCTCATCTAATGAGCAAGCAACGTATGTACTAATCTATCTGGATTCACTAATCTCCAATTTAGTAATCCAACGATTGGGAACTATTTTATGCTTTCTAAGAATTTAGATCTCATTAAAATGATCATCATCATTATTCTAAAAACATTGCATAAAACTATGAGTTTATTACATATTATAAAATAGCATCATGTAGATAATTAAAAGCCTTTAATAAATTAATACTTTTTATTAATAAATAAATAAGATTATTACAAAGTATATACTTTATCATCAAACATGATTGGCTTGTGTGCATACTACTTTTAATCTCCCACTTACACTAAAATCAATCGCCATGGTATCTCATACCCTTCTTCTCTAAGTGACAATTATCCTGCTGTTAAATAAGCTTTAGTTAATGGATATGTAATGTTGTTCTTGAGAGTCCACTATCTCTATAGTGATTTTCCATCTTTCAATGATTCCTATAATCAAATGAAAGTGTCACAACACATGTTTAGATCCAAAATGAGACTTAGGAACTATTCCTAGTTCTGTAATGAACTTTTATCCAAACAATCAACTTACAGCTTCATTTACAGCTATATACTTTGTCTTTATCACTAAACCAGCAGCTCTTTGCTGTTTGAAACATTTCTAATTCACTGCACCACTATTCAAAGTAACGCTTTTCCTTAAAGTAGATTTTCTGTCGTCTTGGTATGTCTGAAAAACTTGAGTCTGTTAAGTCCTCTAGTTTTAATTTAGACCTACCATAAATTTTACACGTCCTTAGTGCCGGTTAAGTAATTTAAGATATTTTTCACAAACTCATAGTGAACTTCTCCAGAATATGATTGATCAAACTCAGGCCTCGTACATTTCATTGCATACATGATAGTTACTCATGCGATCTCTCTTTTATGAGTCTATGGGGACTATTAAGAGAGATACACTCCAGGGCTCATCAACATGAGACATCCCATGGAGTTTGCCATGCTAAATGACTTTAGCATCAAATGAATATACGTTCCTTGGGTTAATTCGAGCATCCTATTAAATTTATTTATATAGATTTGTATCCCCAATTAAGATACTCTTCCCAAATCATTCATGGAGGAATGTTTAGACAACTTTATCTTTACTGATTGCAGTATTGATATGTCATTCCTTATCCATAGTATATCAACATATAATACTAGAAATGTCACGACGCTCCCACTGACCCTTTTGTACACACTAGGTTCATTCCTATTTTTGATAAAATCAAACTCTTTTGATTATTTCATCAAAATGAATGTTCCATTTTTGAGAAACTTGTTTTAAATCATTTCTCTGAGTGTCTACAACTCTTACCTCATCGTATGTAACTGGTTCATCATCTTCTATAATGTGTACCTCATCATCATCATCTATGATGAATCCATACCTCCTAGGTATCTTCGGTACTATTCCAGATTTACGATTCGGTTGTGGTACAATAGGTCTATCTACAGGTTCCTCTTATTTGACTTATAGTGTTTTGTGGTTCTTGAACTCTTCAAGATGTATTATTCTCCCACTAGCCCCTTCAATGATAAACACATTTATCTCAGAAGGCAGCGTGTTTCGTAACAAATGCCTTTTGCTAAGTAGGATTATAAAACATGTACCCTAAACTTACTTGAGGATGTCCCATAAATCTGTACTTGTCAAATCTTTTCCCAAGCTTATCCTTCGAAACCTTTTTCACATAAGCTGGACAACCCCTTATCTTAACATGTTTAAGATTAGGAATCCTCCCTGTCCATAATTCTTATAGAGTCTTGGGGTCAAATTTCGAGGTTACTTTTTCTATAGATATGCAGCCATTTCTAGGGCATAACCCCAGAAGGATATTGGAATGTCAGTAAAATCATTATGGGCCGTACCATGTCCAACAAGGTACGATTTTTCCTTTCAGATACATCAATCAATTATTGTGTATCAGGAGGCGTCCATTGTGAGAAAACCTTTTGAGATGATCTAGAACAAATATTTATTCCTTGATCTAATCAAAGAATCTTAATACTTTTCCAATTTGTTTCACTTCTGAATTTTTTTTTTTGAACCTTTCAAATAATTCACACTTGTATAATTGTATTTCAGCAAATACACACATTCAACTCTTTGAATGATCATCTCCTTTTCTTATACTAATTTTTTAATTTATAAAATAATTTTTCACGTAAGTCAAGTATACAAAATTTATTAAGTGATATTCCAGATCTGTACAAAACATTATTATTATAAATAGAACAATAATTATTCTTCAATATAATACCAAAGATTTCATTATCCAACAACAAAATGGAAATAATGTTTGTAACAAGAACTGTAATATAATAACACCTTATTAACTTAATAGATTTGCCCGTAGGCAATGCTAAACTATAAGTTTCTATGGTTAATGCAGCAACCTTTGCTTCATTTCTCACACATAGGATTACTTATCTTTTTTTAGCTTTCTCCTTCTGCTTGGTCCCTTCATAAATCTATATTTATGATAACCAAAGTCGGTATCCAATACCCAAGTAGAACCTTGACTTAAAGAAAATTTATTTTAAATCATGAACAAAATTGTCTTTGTAACCGAAACTTCACTAAGCTTCTTCTAGTTAGCCTCTACAAGATGATTCTCATAGTTTCTTTTCCAGTGTCCTGGATTATTGCAGTGGAAGCAAACTCATTTGATATCCGTATCAGTTTTGTTCTTATTATCCTTTGTTTTTGCCTTTCATATACCATCTTTGAATTGTTCTTCTTTTTAGAAGATCCTTTGGCCCCTACTAGTAAGACTTCGTCTTTCTTGGTTGGAAAGTGACTCTCAACATTTTTCAACATGTTAAGCAAATCAACGAGGCTGATATCTAGCTTGTTCATATAAAAAATTCACAACAATTGTGAAAGGAGTCCAGGAGTGAGTGCAAGATCAAATCTTGGCTCAACTCTCCATCCATGGCAAAACTTGTTGTCCTAATTGATCTATCAAATTGATAATGTTAAGGACTTTTATCTATACTGTAGTGCCATCAGTCATTCTAGATCGAAAGAGCTCCTTAGATATCTGATATCTATTAGTCTTACTTTCTTCACCATTAACTACTTGATGTGTAGGAATATAGTAAGAGCATCCATAGTTTCATGCTAACGCTGAAGCTCATTGCTCATGGATGCGAGCATAATGCATTGACCCAACTGTGCATCATCTTGCCACTTTCTAAAAGTAACAATCTATTCCTCAGAGGCATTGTCTGCAACCATTACAGGGATAGGTGTATTAAGGACATAAGATAGCTTTTAGCCATGAGAACTATTCTCAAATTCCTTAACCAATCCATTTAATTCGGTCCGGTTAAATAGCATCTAATATGCTTCGCAGTGATAGTAATTTAGACATTGTAAAATTCTATAAATGAATTTATAATTAACAACATTTTAACATACATTCTTTTATTAATTACCAAAATAAATTAGATCTTGTTTTAAATTGGTATCTCCCACTATTTTCTTCAAACTATATTACCCTCAATATATATAGTTTGGTAATATCTAATTAAAGATATGCTAGTGAGAATAAGGATCTCATTTCAAATGTATATAGCCTTGTGTGTGCACAACAAACTATATATAAGTAAATAGTTAGACAACTCTTGTCAATTACATCAACTATGTAACTCCTTGTATTTTGCCTCTTAAATCATAATGGTCAAGTGTGTGCACATCCGAACTAAAATGATTTAAATTAAGTCAGACCCAGTATTTCCATATAAGTGAAGAGAAAACTACAACCCTTGTGTGTGCACAACAAAGCAGTAATGTTCAATTCCTTATAAATATCATATGTAATAAAAACAACATCTTAAATATTTAATACTTGTCTTGTGTGTGCACAACAAATTCATATTAAATATTCAATACTCTATTGTTTCTATCATACTAGAAGGCGACATTCGATATTTCAAATATCTTTGAATGTTACAACTTAATATAAAATATTTGAGGGGTTTGTTGTGACGCCCCCAAAATTAGGTATACATCACCCATATTGGGTCGTCAGATACATAGTACAGGATACAAATACAACTTACTAATACAACTGTCGTGTACAATACGACAAAACATAAACTGTGAGTTTGAATACAAATATTATCTTCTAGAGAGTATTCATACTCAAAAGGAGTCATCATTACATTTATTAACACACCATTACATAGAATAGTGAGGACTACTAACTAATACTATCATTCGGACCATCACTCCGTTTCCCGACTTGCCCCAGCTACGTTCTCATTTCCTGAAGAGAACAGTGAAAGAAAGGGTGAGCTCAACTAGCCCAGTAAGAAATATTATGACTAAGATAATGCAGAATAAATTATCATTAGCCTTCAACAATGTTAAACTGATAAAATATAATAGACATCCAGTTTAACTGTAGCGGAACAAGCAATCCATTAAAAGAGTCAAGTAGAAAATAAACTCTACTATCTTTTATGATTTAAAAGGTTTTTCAACACTGTGATCGCTGGGACTCAGCTTAATAAAATAATCCACATCATCGAATCACCCCTGCACTACGGCCAAGGATATTCGTGTATTCATTAATGGTCATGATCATGCCAACAACTGTCCATCAATGCACTACGGGCCAATGAGGACTTTTACCACATCATTTATAACATTACGGTCATGATTATACCGAATAATCCCTGGTCATAATCATACCAAGTCCATCTATGCACTACAGGCCACGGATGACTTTCAACATTTTATAAACATGAGGATGATGACAATGATAAAAGAATTCAATAAAACAAGTTCAAGAATTAATTTGTCCAAGAATTAACAACGTCCAAATTGTCAACATGATACTGCTTTGTGGAGTAAAATTCAAGAATACTTAGAAGAATATTTTCTTGAAAAGATACTGGATGAAACGCAACTATCAAGGATATTTCACAAATTTCATGGAGTATAGAAGTCAAAACTTAACCAACTGAGTATAATAAAGAATGGAATAACAAAAGAAATCACCATGCATGCGATAGACCGCACAGACAGGTTATTCCAACAGAATAATAAATAATGGAACTAGGTCCGGCGTAAACGCACAGACAGGATATTCCGACAGAATAATAAATAATGGAACCAGGTCCGGTGTAAAACACACAGACAGGATGTTCCAACAGAATAATACCAAGACGGAACCAGGTCCGGTGTAAAACACACAGACAGGATGTTCCAACAGAATAATAATAAAAACGGAACCAGGTTCGGTGTAAAACACACAGACAGGATGTTCCAACAAAATAATAGAAGAATATCACCAAGTATAGGGTAGACCGCGTATACTGGTTATTCCAACAGAATAATAAAGAATGGAATAATAGAAGTTCTCTTCATGAATATAAAAGAAATAATATTCCCTACCTTAAAAGAACTGGATATTGGAAAAATGAAGTAGCAGAATACTTTTATTCTCTCTCTCTTATTCTCTCTATACTTTCTCTCTCTATAGCTTGAATGAATTCGTGAAAAATAATGAAGCCCTAGGCCTCTATTTATAGAAAAACCGAGGGTGGCTCTTGGTCTTAACGAAGGGTCAAATGACTCTTGGTAATATTGAAGGGACAACTACTATTGACGAAAGTAATTACTATTGACAAAGGTAAATACTATTGACGAAGGTAATTACTATTGACCAAGGTAAATACTATTGACGAAGGTAATTACTATTGACCAAGGTAAATACTATTGACCAAGGTAAATACTATTGACGACGGTAATTACTATTGACGACGGTAATTACTATTGACGAAGAGACTCTTAGATGATGACATATGGCCCCCCATAAAAATAACCAAACTTACCACAACGTCTCAATTATTGATTTAATAATATAACATATTATACAGATGATACTATGACAATAATTTAAGAGATATGATGCAGCAATTACTGTAGCAATAATTGAGTATAGCTGAGTGACTTCTCACGTAAGCATCAATAATCAATACCGTGTGCTACTATGCAACCACGCGTATTACTGTACTTTTACTACCGGGTAGTTCAACAGTTTTAACGGTTTTAACGGTAACACCTCAGCCGTTTTTTTTATAGAAAGATAATTTTGTCGTTTTCTAACTACGACTATACTTCTGTTGTGGGGTCCACCAATGATTGAGCCGTTGTACGAATATTTCCCGACAAAAAGAATATTTTAAAATAACTTGCTTACTTTGCAAAATTTATAAATAATACCCACAACTATAATATTATATCAAATCCACACCATAATTATTTCGAGAAAATTAAATATTTATTCATAAAATCTGGGGTCTCAAAATCTCCCCTCCTTATGGAATTTCGCCCTCGAAATTTACGTACATACCTGGTATGCCGAACTAAATCGTAAATCTGTGCCCATAGCTTTTTGTAAACTAACCCAAAATCGTGAAGTGAATCTTGGGTCTCGGTCAGAAACTATGGATACTGGCATACCATGCGGTCTTACAATCTCGTTTATGTACATACAAGAAAGATGTTCAAGTGTATAAGTTTCTCGTATCGGTAAGAAATAAGCAGACTTGGTCAATCTATCAACAATGACCCAAATCGCATCAATACCTTGAGAAACCCTAGGAAGACCGGTAACGAAATCCATGGTAATGTGCTCCCACTTCCATTCTGGAATTTCAAGTGGTTGCAATGGACCTTTTGGTACTTGATGCTCCGCTTTGACTCGTTGACAAGTTAGACACCTTGAGATAAACAACGCTATCTCTCTCTTCATATTGCTCTACCAAAATGTATGACAAAGATTATGATACATTTTGGTACTTCCAGGATGGATTGCAAACGGTGTGTTGTGCGCCTCCATCATGATTTCGTACTTTAAATCAGGGTTGTTAGGAACACAAAGTCTGGAGTTGACTCGAAGTATTCCTTCTTCATCGATTCTTGCTTCCGGCATAGCACCTTCTTGCACTTTCTTCCTCATACGCATCAGCTCCAGGTCTGTAGCTTGAGCAGCTTTAACGTTATCGATTAAAGTCGATTTTACTCGTATATTCGTCATCATCACATGGGTCCCTGGAGTCTTTAACTCTATCTTTGTCATTTGTACGTTATACGAAATGAGTCTTTGTTTTAACAACATCGCCCTCGTAAACACATACGATCTTCTACACAACACGTCAACTACCACGTTCGTTCTTCCACAATGATAATGAATGGTATGGTCGTAATCTTCAACAGCTCGAGCCAACGTCTTTGGCACATGTTACGTTCGTTTTAGTTGATGAAATATTTGAGGGCTTAAGAAATGGGTTTTGTACTGGGGTCAATACAAAATTCAATTTTACGCTCTGGGGTAGGCTAAGAAGTCTTCAAGAATACGTCAAGAAATTTATTAACAATAGAAATATCGTTCAAAACTGTGACCCTCATCCAAGACTTGGATTGCATGTCACATTGATACCTATCAACTTGTCATCGTCACTCACGACGTCGCCTACAGAAAGTCTGGCTTCGGTGCATTCCACATAAGGAAGTCATCAGCGAAAGGATTGGGGCTCTTTATTTATGGCTTGATATGACAATGATTGACTTTAGTGGTTTGGTTACTTTGAATCCGCATATCAGGTTGGTTAGGAGTATGAAAGCTAACAACCTTACGAGAAGCATGATGAGTAGTGAACCAATCGTTAAAAAAATCACATCAAAGGCAAGTATTTTCAAAGAGATAAGATCGACAGGTAACGTGAAAGTGTTGATTTGAACAAGATTTATAAATAGTGGAGGTAACGAAGATTTTTCCCAACTGAGTTTAAACAGACATATCAAAGTCTAAGTTCTCCGAAGTTAACTTCAAACATTGAACACAACTAGGTGAAATAAAAGAGTGAGTAGAACCGGTATCTAACACGGTATAGACTTCGCAAGAGTTTATGACTAACATACCCGTGATAATTTTATTCAGGTTCCTCGTCGCGAAAAAAAATGCTCTCTCTTAAACTACTGGCTTTGGCTTTTCTGGGACGACCTTTGGTGTCTCCATCTTGGCTGAACTTGTTTTTGGTAAACGACAAAATCGAGCTAAATGACCTTCTCTTCCACAATTATAACATGCTTTAGACGGCATCGCGCAGTTTGGACTGATATACCCCTCCCCTCCGTATTTGAAACATATGATAGGTGGTCGTTCTCCTTCCTTAACAACGGGTGCTGGTGCTGACGTCTTTCCATCATTGTTGAATCTCCTTTTCTTGAAATGACCATTCTTATTGTTTTGGCCCTGATTACCACCGAAGTGGTTACCATTTCTGGCCTGTTGATTCCCTCCACGCTTGTTGTTGCCGCTTCGATGACTGCTCTCACTAGTATTATCATTTTGCCGACTGCTCTCTTTTGGTTGCATTGACTCGTTATCGCGCTCCACTAACTGAGCCCTATTAACAACATCTGAATACAAACACAGTTTATGAGAAATAAGATGTTGACGTATTTCAGGTTTCAAACCTCGTAAAAATATTCGCGTCATTCGCTCTTCATTATCCACCAAGTGGGACGCAAACCGGGACAACTCAGCAAATTTAGCCTCATACTGCCACACGGTCATATTATTCTGCTCCAATTTGATGAACTCCACCTCCTTCATGTGACGAACACTTTCGAGAAAGTATTTGTCATTGAACAGCTCTTAGAACTTTTCCCAAGACATCTTCAGTGCGGCAGGTTGAGTACGCTTAATCGATTCCCACCAGTAATTTGCCTCTCCTCGCAACATAAAGGCGGCAAAGGGAACCTTTTGCTCCTCGGAGTATCCCAAGACATCAAATATCTTGGTAATCTGCTTTATCCATATTTTCGCTATAAGTGGTTTTGGCTCTCCCTTAAACTCTGATGGTCCCAGCTCCTTGAACTGTTTAGCGGTGACCGTCCGAGAGTTTTCAGTGTTTCCACCTATATTTTGGACAGGAGCCGCTCTCGCCTGCTGTTGCATGAACTGCATAAAGTTTCTGAACATTTCATCATTCATCATCTGGTCAGTGTTGTTGTTTGCATGAGGATTGTCACCTTCCTGATGCACATTATCCTGATTATTGATATGTGGTGAATCAACAGTCGTCTGTGCTCCATTGCTATTCTTAACATTCTCAGATGCCATTTTCAAATACTGCCACAAAATAAAAGTTAATTGATATGTCATATATTATCCTTATATCATGACCGACCAATTAAATATCATGCAAATAAACTTAGGTAGGTCATACTAGCGAAGGAATTTCCCGTCTCTCCCCTCCTAGTTCTATTCTCACATCTTAGCCAGGGATCATATCCCTAAGCTCTGATACCAACTGTGACGCCCCCAAAATTAGGTATACATCACCCATCTTGGGTCGTCAGATACATAGTACAGAATACAAATACAACTTACTAATACAACTGTCGTGTACAATACGACAAAACATAAACTGTGAGTTTGAATACAAATATTATCTTCTAGAGAGTATTCATACTCAAAAGGAGTCCTCATTACATTTATTAACACACCATTACATAGAATAGTGAGGACTACTAACTAATACTATCATTCGGACCATCACTCCGTTTCCCAACTTGCCCCAGCTACGTTCTCATTTCCTGAAGAGAACAGTGAAAGAAAGGGTGAGCTCAACTAGCCCAGTAAGAAATATTATGACTAAGATAATGCAGAATAAATTATCATTAGCCTTCAACAATGTTAAACTGATAAAATATAATAGACATCCAGTTTAACTGTAGCGGAACAAGCAATCCATTAAAAGAGTCAAGTAGAAAATAAACTCTACTATCTTTTATGATTTAAAAGGTTTTTCAACACTGTGATCGCTGGGACTCAGCTTAATAAAATAATCCACATCATCGAATCACCCCTGCACTACGGCCAAGGATATTCGTGTATTCATTAATGGTCATGATCATGCCAACAACTGTCCATCAATGCACTACGGGCCAATGAGGACTTTTACCACATCATTTATAACATTACGGTCATGATTATACCGAATAATCCCTGGTCATAATCATACCAAGTCCATCTATGCACTACAGGCCACGGATGACTTTCAACATTTTATAAACATGAGGATGATGACAATGATAAAAGAATTCAATAAAACAAGTTCAAGAATTAATTTGTCCAAGAATTAACAACGTCCAAATTGTCAACATGATACTGCTTTGTGGAGTAAAATTCAAGAATACTTAGAAGAATATTTTCTTGAAAAGATACTGGATGAAACGCAACTATCAAGGATATTTCACAAATTTCATGGAGTATAGAAGTCAAAACTTAACCAACTGAGTATAATAAAGAATGGAATAACAAAAGAAATCACCATGAATGCGATAGACCGCACAGACAGGTTATTCCAACAGAATAATAAATAATGGAACTAGGTCCGGCGTAAACGCACAGACAGGATATTCCGACAGAATAATAAATAATGGAACCAGGTCCGGTGTAAAACACACAGACAGGATGTTCCAACAGAATAATACCAAGACGGAACCAGGTCCGGTGTAAAACACACAGACAGGATGTTCCAACAGAATAATAATAAAAACGGAACCAGGTTCGGTGTAAAACACACAGACAGGATGTTCCAACAAAATAATAGAAGAATATCACCAAGTATAGGGTAGACCGCGTATACTGGTTATTCCAACAGAATAATAAAGAATGGAATAATAGAAGTTCTCTTCATGAATATAAAAGAAATAATATTCCCTACCTTAAAAGAACTGGATATTGGAAAAATGAAGTAGCAGAATACTTTTATTCTCTCTCTCTTATTCTCTCTATACTTTCTCTCTCTATAGCTTGAATGAATTCGTGAAAAATAATGAAGCCCTAGGCCTCTATTTATAGAAAAACCGAGGGTGGCTCTTGGTCTTAACGAAGGGTCAAATGACTCTTGGTAATATTGAAGGGACAACTACTATTGACGAAAGTAATTACTATTGACAAAGGTAAATACTATTGACGAAGGTAATTACTATTGACCAAGGTAAATACTATTGACGAAGGTAATTACTATTGACCAAGGTAAATACTATTGACCAAGGTAAATACTATTGACGACGGTAATTACTATTGACGACGGTAATTACTATTGACGAAGAGACTCTTAGATGATGACATATGGCCCCCCATAAAAATAACCAAACTTACCACAACGTCTCAATTATTGATTTAATAATATAACATATTATACAGATGATACTATGACAATAATTTAAGAGATATGATGCAGCAATTACTGTAGTAATAATTGAGTATAGCTGAGTGACTTCTCACGTAAGCATCAATAATCAATACCGTGTGCTACTATGCAACCACGCGTATTACTGTACTTTTACTACCGGGTAGTTCAACAGTTTTAACGGTTTTAACGGTAACACCTCAGCCGTTTTTTTTATAGAAAGATAATTTTGTCGTTTTCTAACTACGACTATACTTCTGTTGTGGGGTCCACCAATGATTGAGCCGTTGTACGAATATTTCCCGACAAAAAGAATATTTTAAAATAACTTGCTTACTTTGCAAAATTTATAAATAATACCCACAACTATAATATTATATCAAATCCACACCATAATTATTTCGAGAAAATTAAATATTTATTCATAAAATCTGGGGTCTCACAATCTCCCCTCCTTATGGAATTTCGCCCTCGAAATTTACGTACATACCTGGTATGCCGAACTAAATCGTAAATCTGTGCCCATAGCTTTTTGTAAACTAACCCAAAATCGTGAAGTGAATCTTGGGTCTCGGTCAGAAACTATGGATACTGGCATACCATGCGGTCTTACAATCTCGTTTATGTACATACAAGAAAGATGTTCAAGTGTATAAGTTTCTCGTATCGGTAAGAAATAAGCAGACTTGGTCAATCTATCAACAATGACCCAAATCGCATCAATACCTTGAGAAACCCTAGGAAGACCGGTAACGAAATCCATGGTAATGTGCTCCCACTTCCATTCTGGAATTTCAAGTGGTTGCAATGGACCTTTTGGTACTTGATGCTCCGCTTTGACTCGTTGACAAGTTAGACACCTTGAGATAAACAACGCTATCTCTCTCTTCATATTGCTCTACCAAAATGTATGACAAAGATTATGATACATTTTGGTACTTCCAGGATGGATTGCAAACGGTGTGTTGTGCGCCTCCATCATGATTTCGTACTTTAAATCAGGGTTGTTAGGAACACAAAGTCTGGAGTTGACTCGAAGTATTCCTTCTTCATCGATTCTTGCTTCCGGCATAGCACCTTCTTGCACTTTCTTCCTCATACGCATCAGCTCCAGGTCTGTAGCTTGAGCAGCTTTAACGTTATCGATTAAAGTCGATTTTACTCGTATATTCGTCATCATCACATGGGTCCCTGGAGTCTTTAACTCTATCTTTGTCATTTGTACGTTATACGAAATGAGTCTTTGTTTTAACAACATCGCCCTCGTAAACACATACGATCTTCTACACAACACGTCAACTACCACGTTCGTTCTTCCACAATGATAATGAATGGTATGGTCGTAATCTTCAACAGCTCGAGCCAACGTCTTTGGCACATGTTACGTTCGTTTTAGTTGATGAAATATTTGAGGGCTTAAGAAATGGGTTTTGTACTGGGGTCAATACAAAATTCAATTTTACGCTCTGGGGTAGGCTAAGAAGTCTTCAAGAATACGTCAAGAAATTTATTAACAATAGAAATATCGTTCAAAACTGTGACCCTCATCCAAGACTTGGATTGCATGTCACATTGATACCTATCAACTTGTCATCGTCACTCACGACGTCGCCTACAGAAAGTCTGGCTTCGGTGCATTCCACATAAGGAAGTCATCAGCGAAAGGATCGGGGCTCTTTATTTATGGCTTGATATGACAATGATTGACTTTAGTGGTTTGGTTACTTTGAATCCGCATATCAGGTTGGTTAGGAGTATGAAAGCTAACAACCTTACGAGAAGCATGATGAGTAGTGAACCAATCGTTAAAAAAATCACATCAAAGGCAAGTATTTTCAAAGAGATAAGATCGACAGGTAACGTGAAAGTGTTGATTTGAACAAGATTTATAAATAGTGGAGGTAACGAAGATTTTTCCCAACTGAGTTTAAACAGACATATCAAAGTCTAAGTTCTCCGGAGTTAACTTCAAACATTGAACACAACTAGGTGAAATAAAAGAGTGAGTAGAACCGGTATCTAACACGGTATAGACTTCGCAAGAGTTTATGACTAACATACCCGTGATAATTTTATTCAGGTTCCTCGTCGCGAAAAAAAATGCTCTCTCTTAAACTACTGGCTTTGGCTTTTCTGGGACGACCTTTGGTGTCTCCATCTTGGCTGAACTTGTTTTTGGTAAACGACAAAATCGAGCTAAATGACCTTCTCTTCCACAATTATAACATGCTTTAGACGGCATCGCGCAGTTTGGACTGATATACCCCTCCCCTCCGTATTTGAAACATATGATAGGTGGTCGTTCTCCTTCCTTAACAACGGGTGCTGGTGCTGACGTCTTTCCATCATTGTTGAATCTCCTTTTCTTGAAATGACCATTCTTATTGTTTTGGCCCTGATTACCACCGAAGTGGTTACCATTTCTGGCCTGTTGATTCCCTCCACGCTTGTTGTTGCCGCTTCGATGACTGCTCTCACTAGTATTATCATTTTGCCGACTGCTCTCTTTTGGTTGCATTGACTCGTTATCGCGCTCCACTAACTGAGCCCTATTAACAACATCTGAATACAAACACAGTTTATGAGAAATAAGATGTTGACGTATTTCAGGTTTCAAACCTCGTAAAAATATTCGCGTCATTCGCTCTTCATTATCCACCAAGTGGGACGCAAACCGGGACAACTCAGCAAATTTAGCCTCATACTGCCACACGGTCATATTATTCTGCTCCAATTTGATGAACTCCACCTCCTTCATGTGACGAACACTTTCGAGAAAGTATTTGTCATTGAACAGCTCTTAGAACTTTTCCCAAGACATCTTCAGTGCGGCAGGTTGAGTACGCTTAATCGATTCCCACCAGTAATTTGCCTCTCCTCGCAACATAAAGGCGGCAAAGGGAACCTTTTGCTCCTCGGAGTATCCCAAGACATCAAATATCTTGGTAATCTGCTTTATCCATATTTTCGCTATAAGTGGTTTTGGCTCTCCCTTAAACTCTGATGGTCCCAGCTCCTTGAACTGTTTAGCGGTGACCGTCCGAGAGTTTTCAGTGTTTCCACCTATATTTTGGACAGGAGCCGCTCTCGCCTGCTGTTGCATGAACTGCATAAAGTTTCTGAACATTTCATCATTCATCATCTGGTCAGTGTTGTTGTTTGCATGAGGATTGTCACCTTCCTGATGCACATTATCCTGATTATTGATATGTGGTGAATCAACAGTCGTCTGTGCTCCATTGCTATTCTTAACATTCTCAGATGCCATTTTCAAATACTGCCACAAAATAAAAGTTAATTGATATGTCATATATTATCCTTATATCATGACCGACCAATTAAATATCATGCAAATAAACTTAGGTAGGTCATACTAGCGAAGGAATTTCCCGTCTCTCCCCTCCTAGTTCTATTCTCACATCTTAGCCAGGGATCATATCCCTAAGCTCTGATACCAACTGTGACGCCCCCAAAATTAGGTATACATCACCCATCTTGGGTCGTCAGATACATAGTACAGAATACAAATACAACTTACTAATACAACTGTCGTGTACAATACGACAAAACATAAACTGTGAGTTTGAATACAAATATTATCTTCTAGAGAGTATTCATACTCAAAAGGAGTCCTCATTACATTTATTAACACACCATTACATAGAATAGTGAGGACTACTAACTAATACTATCATTCGGACCATCACTCCGTTTCCCAACTTGCCCCAGCTACGTTCTCATTTCCTGAAGAGAACAGTGAAAGAAAGGGTGAGCTCAACTAGCCCAGTAAGAAATATTATGACTAAGATAATGCAGAATAAATTATCATTAGCCTTCAACAATGTTAAACTGATAAAATATAATAGACATCCAGTTTAACTGTAGCGGAACAAGCAATCCATTAAAAGAGTCAAGTAGAAAATAAACTCTACTATCTTTTATGATTTAAAAGGTTTTTCAACACTGTGATCGCTGGGACTCAGCTTAATAAAATAATCCACATCATCGAATCACCCCTGCACTACGGCCAAGGATATTCGTGTATTCATTAATGGTCATGATCATGCCAACAACTGTCCATCAATGCACTACGGGCCAATGAGGACTTTTACCACATCATTTATAACATTACGGTCATGATTATACCGAATAATCCCTGGTCATAATCATACCAAGTCCATCTATGCACTACAGGCCACGGATGACTTTCAACATTTTATAAACATGAGGATGATGACAATGATAAAAGAATTCAATAAAACAAGTTCAAGAATTAATTTGTCCAAGAATTAACAACGTCCAAATTGTCAACATGATACTGCTTTGTGGAGTAAAATTCAAGAATACTTAGAAGAATATTTTCTTGAAAAGATACTGGATGAAACGCAACTATCAAGGATATTTCACAAATTTCATGGAGTATAGAAGTCAAAACTTAACCAACTGAGTATAATAAAGAATGGAATAACAAAAGAAATCACCATGCATGCGATAGACCGCACAGACAGGTTATTTCAACAGAATAATAAATAATGGAACTAGGTCCGGCGTAAACGCACAGATAGGATATTCCGACAGAATAATAAATAATGGAACCAGGTCCGGTGTAAAACACACAGACAGGATGTTCCAACAGAATAATACCAAGACGGAACCAGGTCCGGTGTAAAACACACAGACAGGATGTTCCAACAGAATAATAATAAAAACGGAACCAGGTTCGGTGTAAAACACACAGACAGGATGTTCCAACAAAATAATAGAAGAATATCACCAAGTATAGGGTAGACCGCGTATACTGGTTATTCCAACAGAATAATAAAGAATGGAATAATAGAAGTTCTCTTCATGAATATAAAAGAAATAATATTCCCTACCTTAAAAGAACTGGATATTGGAAAAATGAAGTAGCAGAATACTTTTATTCTCTCTCTCTTATTCTCTCTATACTTTCTCTCTCTATAGCTTGAATGAATTCGTGAAAAATAATGAAGCCCTAGGCCTCTATTTATAGAAAAACCGAGGGTGGCTCTTGGTCTTAACGAAGGGTCAAATGACTCTTGGTAATATTGAAGGGACAACTACTATTGACGAAAGTAATTACTATTGACAAAGGTAAATACTATTGACGAAGGTAATTACTATTGACCAAGGTAAATACTATTGACGAAGGTAATTACTATTGACCAAGGTAAATACTATTGACCAAGGTAAATACTATTGACGACGGTAATTACTATTGACGACGGTAATTACTATTGACGAAGAGACTCTTAGATGATGACATATGGCCCCCCATAAAAATAACCAAACTTACCACAACGTCTCAATTATTGATTTAATAATATAACATATTATACAGATGATACAATGACAATAATTTAAGAGATATGATGCAGCAATTACTGTAGCAATAATTGAGTATAGCTGAGTGACTTCTCACGTAAGCATCAATAATCAATACCGTGTGCTACTATGCAACCACGCGTATTACTGTACTTTTACTACCGGGTAGTTCATCAGTTTTAACAGTTTTAACGGTAACACCTCAGCCGTTATTTTTATAGAAAGATAATTTTGTCGTTTTCTAACTACGACTATACTTCTGTTGTGGGGTCCACCAATGATTGAGCCGGTATACGAATATTCCCCGACAAAAAGAATATTTTAAAACAACTTGTTTACTTTGCAAAATTTATAAATAATACCCACAACTATAATATTATATCAAATCCACACCATAATTATTTCGAGAAAATTAAATATTTATTCATAAAATCTGGGGTCTCACATTTGTTATTAATTTGTCTCTTCTTGTTTAGAGCACATGCACATATATATATATAAAATACGCGTCATATTAATTAACATGCGAAACATGTTTGCATAATATTATATATATATATATATATATATATATATATATATATATATATATATATAGTGTAAGCATGCACATATAGAATACTATATTCTACCTGGATTGATTATGGACTTTTATTCTAGTTTGGTTAACACTAGAGCCACCAAGCGAACCAAAAGGTCAAACCCTAGGGGTGCAAGAATTAATATTTAAATATAACTATTACATTTAAACCCGGGCTCCATTACAAACGGGCCTTCACGCGCTCCTAGTTTCTTGATCTCCAATTCTTCAAAATTAATTATAACTATTCCTATTACAAAACTATTTAAAATAAATAGAAACCTTGATCAACAGTCAAGAGGAAGTACATAGGAGGGAGATAGAATTTACATTAAGAAAAATTAGAGAAGACGAGGTACGCGGATCCCATTTAATAAAACTCATACATTCATGTATCCAACTAAAATAAAATCCAATCGCATTGGTCAATAGTCCATAATCAATCCCATTTATTATCATACACATCACCATATGCATCAATAAATAACATTCATCTCATGAATAATAAACATTCAATATATATATATATATATATATATATATATATTGATATCATTTAATGGGCAAAATTAGTTAGTATAAAATTTAATTTTGAATTAAAATAAACTCCTTTATTTTAATCCAAATTTAAATCAAAATAAATCTCTTTTATTTTAATTTAAATTATTTTGAATAAAATAAACTATTTTATTTAAATCAAAATCTTTAATCAAAATAAACTCCTTTATTTTAATTAATTATGGAATCCAATTCCAAGTAAAAAAAACTCTTTTATTAAAGGAAACACGGATTCTCTTTCCTATTCACAAATTAACTCTTTTATTTTGAATAATATGGAATCTTATTCCATATCTAAATAAACTCCTTTATTTAAAGAAATATGGATTCTTTTTCCTATTCACAAATAAACTCCTTTATTTTGAATAATATGAAATCTTATTCCATATCTAAATAAACTCCTTTATTTAAGGAAACATGGATTCAAATTTTAACTTCAATTAGTTATCATGGAATCTCATTCCAACTCTAATTAGTTAGCATGAAATACAATTTTAAAATTAAAATAAAACTTTTATTTTAAAATTAAAATAAACTTTTTATTTTAAGATTAAAATAAAATTTTATTTTAATTATAAAATTATTAAGAATTAATATAATATATATATATATATTATATTATATATATATATATATATATATATATATATATATATATATATATATATATATATATATATATATATATATATATATGAACATGAACCATATGTAATCATATGTTAAAGGAATCATATGTATATCACCTGCAGGTGATCCACGCCATGTTAGTATAATATACATATTACGTTATTATATATATAATTAACATCCATGAAGCCACGCGAATCACTGGTAAGGCACAACGAAATTCAGTTCGCAAATAACAGGCTTTGCGAATTGACCCTTTTTTTAAAAAAAAATTAAAAATTTTATACAACAAATTATGCCTAAAAAATTTGTTATAAACACATATCAATATGCATATCAAATTAAAACAACTAATAATCCGCATAAAGGTTTGGCTCTGATGCCACTGTTAGGTTTGTAATATTCATGAACGCAATCAAATTGCACAAAATAAGCGAAAACGTGATAAACAAGAGTTTTACAATTTTACAAACCATACACTCGGATCACCCTTTATGCACAATTATTAATTAAACGAAAATATGAAGAACAAGAATCATACCCTTGAAGATTCGAGCTTCCTCAAGTACAAGTTCACCTCCAATCTTTTTCGCGTTCAACTTGAATCTACCGGGTTTGATTCCTTCCTTTGATCAAAGTTAGCCACCTAAGTGTTTGGCCTCTAGAGGTGATCCACCAAGGAAGAAGTAGGATTGAAGAAGATGGGTGTTTGGCAAAACTCTAATTTTTCTATCTCTCATAGAAAAGGAGCGTACTCTCCAACTATTGGAATTTAAGTATGTTGTGAAAAAGTCAACAACAACTCTACACCCATAATAAGACTCATCTTATTTATAGATGTAGGCAACCCTTCTTAACAATTAACAAATTAGGCTTTATTTTAATTAATTAAACCCCTTTAATTAATTAGGCTCCTAATCTTATTAGGAATAATTAATTAAACTTTTAATTAATTAGGCTTCTAATCTTAATAGGAATAAATGAGAGTACTTTTATTAATTAATTCCCAAACTCCTTTAGGAATTAAATTATAATAATAGTAATAATAATAATAAGATTCCTCTTATTAATTTATATTTAATATTTCCAAAATATTAAATAATAAATATTAAGCTATTTAATTTATTCTATCACCACAGATTAAATTAAATATACTTAACTTATTATTACGATTATGCCATTAACTTCTTAAATAACTATTCTTCCTTTTATGGTGTGACCCTTTATGTTCTCCATATTAAACCGGTTGTGAATAAATCAATTAGAACAATTCTAATCTTATTTAAATAAATAAATTAAACTATTAATTTATTTAAACAAATAATATTTATTCTACAATAGGGATAAGCCTCCCTAGCGATCAACGACTTTTCAGATAATATAGATTTCAACATTAATCATAAAAGAACCTTTGAGTAAATAGTTAGCGTACAATTCAATCCTTCCACCATACAATGTCCCAATTAAATATAAGACATGGAATTACTGTCCAAGTCTTATTTTATTTAATTATATGTATTTCGACTCTTAAATGCACAACTCCAAATAATACAAATTAGAAACTCCTTTCTAATTTCATTCTATCTTGGCCAAGGACTACTGGATTGTCATTTATCGAATCACATAGGATATTTCTCTTCTTTTACTAGAAGCGGTAGATTCTTTATTGATCATACATTATCTCCATGTATAACTTATTATACATAAGCATACCATTTAATATACCCTAAGGGTCTTAAAAAATAAGTCAAAGTATAATTCATCATACACAAGATACTATGATGATCTCAAGTCTAAGGATCACTTGTACTACTATCACTACAGGAATTCCTATTGACAGGCAAGTAAAACTCTATTAGGTATTCCTTAGCGAGCCACGTTCAGTAAATTTATTCTCCAATAAGCACCTACATACTTGCTTTAGTGTCTCCACATAAATGATCATGAGATCAATCATCCTCATCCAATGAGCAAGCAACGTATGTACCAATCTATCCGGATTCACTAATCTCCAATTTAGTAATTCAACGATTGGAAACTATTTTAGTTTTAAGCTTTTTAAGAAGTTAGATCTCATTAGAATGATCATCATCATTATTCTAAAAGCATTGCTTAAAACTATGGGTTTATCACATATTATAAAATAGCATCATGTAGATAATTAAAAGCCTTTAATAAATTAATACTTTTTGTTTATAAATGAATAAGATTGTTACAAAGTATATGTTTTATCATTAAACATGATTGGCTTGTGTGCATACTACTTTCAGAAATAAGTAAAATAAATCACAAAAATAAAGAATTAACATAGTTTAAGCTCGAATTAGAGGCTGATTCGTAAGTATAAAATCCACTCATCAGGATTCTTTTATTATTTCAGTTTTTATTTCATTTATGATGAACTAAGTTACTTTTTAGGCTTATGATGGATCTTTATGGTTGAACGATGATTGTGTAGCCTTAATTCCAGTTTAAGAATTTATCATTCAGTTTATCTATTGTGATTTATACTTTAATTTATGAATTGCTTGATCACCAATTCTGTGTGGATTTATATGGACTCAAGAGATGATGTATGAATCTAGACTTAGTCACTTTAGCATGTGTTCTTGAATTCTGTTCTTGAATGGAATCTTGATGAATGTTATGGTAGAGATATGTTTAACATCGCATGTAATCGGGTAGAGAACTTGAATTTAAACCTTATTTGATTGTAATTCACATAGAGATATAGTGAGTTAGTCAATTAGGGTGGTTGGCTTAATTCTATCTAATTTGTAGATTTAAGTTAATAAGGTATTAGTGCATCGAGAGATGGCTAGTTCTACCTAAGTGTTCTAGATTAATAAACTGGGATAGGAAATTGAACTTAAATAAGGTGTAATAATCAGAGTGAGACTTAAATTGAAGTTATAAGCCTAATTCTTCAATATTTACTTGAAAGTACGATTTTAGGTTGTGTTGATTGATTAGTATTTTTAATATTTTAGCTTTTCTTAGTTATAATCATTGGTTTGGCTAGTTTAATAAAATTTGGATTAACAAAAAGATGGTAATTGTTAGGATTAATTTCATACTAATCTCTGTGGGAACAATACTTTTACTTATCATTATATTACTTATTGACCACGTGCACTTGCATGTGAGCGTAACTAAATTTTGACCAACAAGTTTTTGGCGTCGTTGCTGGGGATAGTATTGATTTTAATATTTTCAATATTAGTTTAATTAGTCCAGTTTTACTTAAACAATTTTTCTTTTGTTTTGTTCTTTCCTATTTCAGGTTCTTTAAGTTTGTTTATGCAAACTCGGTCTAAGAAGCCAGACTTGCTTCCTTTCGAGGATGATATTGAGAAACAGTTTCAAAGGCTAAGTAAGTGGATCAAAGATACAAAGGAAAACTTCGAGAACTCTGAGAAGGAAGAAATAATGGCTGCAGAAGATCAAAAAGCGTTGAGGGATTATGCTACTCCTAAGGTGACTGAGCTTTAGTCAAGTATAACAAGGCCTGTGATTGCGGCAAATACTTTTAAGATCAAGCCTGGGACTATTCAGATGATTCAAAACTCAGTTCAGTTTGGGGGATTAGCTAACAACAATCTGAATGAACACTTGGTTAGCTTTTTGGAAATCTATGACACCTTTAGATATAATGGGGTGTTAAATAACGCAGTTAGACTTCGCTTATTCCCGTTCATACTGCGGGACAAGGCAAAGAGTTGGTTACATTCTCTACCGCCAGGTTCGATAACTACTTGGGATGACCTCACTCAGAAGTTCTTGGCAAAAAATTTCCCACCAGCAAAAACTGCAAAGATGAGAAACGAGATCACCATGTTTGAGCAGCATCATGGAGAGTCTTTATATGAGGCATGGGAACGGTACAAGGAACTACTCAAAAAGTGCCCTCATTATGGGCTACCTAAATGGTTGCAGATGAATACGTTCTACAATGGGTTGAATGGGAATCTCAGGACAAGCATAGATGTAGCTTCGGGTGGAATGTTTATGTCTAAGAGCTATAAGGATGCATATGAGCTAATAGAAATAATGGTAGCTAATAACTACCAGTGGCCTACAGCGAGAATAACACAGCCCAAGGTAGCTGGGGTATTAGAGGTAGATGGGGTAACGGCATTGGCGACACAAATTTCAGCCTTATCAAAGAAAATGGATGCTCTAATAAGTGCACAACCACTGCAGGTGGCATATGTTTGTGAATTATGTGTAGGAGAACACCCTACAGAACAGTGTGCCATCAACCAAGCATCGGTACAGTTTGTGGGTAGTTACAATAGGGTTCCGCAGAACATGTATCAAAATGCCTACAACCCGGGGAATAGGAACCATCCTAACTTTTTGTGGTGCAATAATCAAAATCAGCAGGCTCCACGACCATCATATCCCCCAGGGTTTCAAAATCAGAATCAACAAGCAGCTCCATAACATGAGAAAAAGTCAGATTTGGAAGAGCTACTGTTGAAGTACATAGAAGGCAATGAGGCGGCCATGAAAACGCAAGCAGTCGCGATTAAGAACTTATAGAATCAGATGGGACAGCTTGCATTGGCTTTGAACAACAGGCCTAAAGGGACGTTGTCGAGCGATACAGAAAGAATCCAAGGTGAAATCACGAGCAGTGTAATGCTATTACACTTAGGAGAGGTAAGGAATTAGGTTCTAACTTGGATAGGAAAGCAAGTACAGATGATGACTGAAAGAATGAAGGGAATGAATTTGACAGGAAATCTAAGGAGAAAGTAGTGGAAAAGCCAAAGGAAGACAAACAGAATAAAGTTACACCACCGGTACCTTTTCCCCAAAGATTAGAAAGTCAAAAGCTAAAGGATTAGTTTTCAAGGTTTATGGCATATTCAAGCAGTTTTACATCAAACATTCTGTTCGCCGAAGCACTTGAGTAAATGCCACGTTATGTTAAGTTCATGAAAGAGATACTTTCAAAGAAATGCAGGCTCAAGGAATTCGAAACAGTGGCGTTAACTGAGGAATGAAGCGCGATTCTGCATAAAAAACTCCCCCCTAAATTGAAAGATCTGGGGAGCTTCATAATTTCTTATGCGATTGGAAACCAAGATGTGGGGAGAGCTCTATGTGATCTAGGAGCGAGTATAAATCTTATGCCACTATCCATTTACCAAAAGCTGGGGTTAAAGGAAGAAAAACCAACCAACATTAGTCTACAGCTCGCAAATAGATCATTAACATATCCACTGGGAATAGTTGAAGACGTGTTGGTGAAGGTTGACTCGTTAATTTTTCTAGCTGATTTCGTGGTCTTAGATTTTGAAGAAGATAAGAATATCCCTATTATATTGGGACGGCCATTCCTAGCAACTTGACGAACATTAATTGACGTGCCTAATGGGGAATTAATCATGAAAGTGTTCGATCAGGTAGTTACAGTGAAAGTATTCAAGGAAATTCCAATTCTTACTGACAAGGAGGAAAGGGATGTGAACGGGGTGTCTACACATGTAAAGTACAAAGATTGGAAAGAGGTTGGTGGTCTAAAAGCTTTGATCGAGGATATAAAGTCATTCAATTTCATAAACGCAGTTGAACGGGCATGCAATAAATCATTGTTGGTGTTGTGCGATAAATAGACAATATGTTGAGAAGATTCCAACCTATCCAGGCTAAAACAGGGAGTAGTCAGGCTGAAAAACTCAAAAACAAGTGCTAATTGGGAGGCAACCCAATTTTACTTTCATTTATAGTATTTTTAAGTATGATAGTCAATTTGTAATTTAGAGGGTAAGTTTATTTCGGTCCATTAGGTAGTTAGTTGAGTCATGGTTTCTAGTTAATTCGACCTTACATGTTTAATGTTCACGATGTTATCTTATACTTGTGATTTCAATGTGTTTCAGGTACTTGGGAAGCTTCTGGACATGTGTTTGATGAGAGGAATTAGAAAAATTAAAGTCAGCTATAGTGTACCCCCCCCCCCCGCAGGGGCGAACATTTTGTGAAGGATACCCCCGTCGGGGCAGGGGTCTTGGATCAAAAATATTATACCACCCCCCCCCCCACTGGGGCGGGCTCCTGTAATACACTTAACCCCTACCAGGGCGGGGGTACGGGAACTGGAAAGGTTTTTATTTTACAGTAAAATCGATTAAGACCCATTTCTCCACTTTGATAAGTGGGTTTTATACCTACTTATTAAATATCAATTCACGAGAATTATGCCCATCTCAAGTACATTTTAGTATGTTTTTAGCTGCATTTCATAATATTTTGCATTGCATGTATTGAGAACTCCTTTGGTGTAAAAGTGCAGGAAATGGCATGAGCTCGGCATTGGAAGATGGCATGTGATCAATGAAGGCACAACATGAGGGATCGAGTGAACAAAAGAGCGAAAGTTGCATGTCAAAGCATCAGTAGTTGAATACAGAAGCAGTAGCAGCAGCAGAACCTGAGGATTCAAAGTTCAGAAGTCGCGCGGCTACACAGGCTAACACTAGCGCGCCCGCGCAAGAAATACAAAGGTGAAGCGCACGGCCGCGCGCGACGTTTACTGAAGCTGCTAACTTTATTTTAATTTGTGTAACTGAGAGGGGAGTTGAATGAGGGTTTATATATTAGATGTATTTTTAGTATGTAGGGGGGAATTCCACCCCTTGGGGAATCACATAGTTAGTATTGCTTTCTTCTCTTTAATTTCCATATTAGATTAGAGTAGTGATTTCTAGAGTTGATTAGATCGAAGACTTGAAGCAATTGGAAAGCATCAGAGATTCCGTCTTGGATTAGGAGAACAGATTTGCACACAAATTCTCTACTCTTATTTTCTCTTTGATTCTTAATTGTATCTTATGATGTTTATTCTATATGTGGATGATAGATTTGATTCAACTATGATTTAAATTCTATTCTGAGATTACAATGGATTCTATGGATTAGTTATTTCTGATATATTACATTGTTAGCCATATTAATTGATATGGGATTGTCTAATTAGATTCATGCTATTTGCTTAGTTGATTAGCCATCAATTACTGTGATAACCCATATGGACTCGAGAGACGAAGTATGGGTTTAGATCTGATCTTATTAGCTTGTGATTGTATGTTCTACATTGTGATGGGATGTATGATTTGTGCTAACGATAGACATATACCGAAGCACCACTCGTAGTTAATTGAGAACTTGGGTTTAAACCCTATTTATTTATAAATCACATAGACATATAGTGGTTTAGGTAATGTGGGTATTCATGTGTATTTTATCAATTGCGGATTATATGTGATATGAGTATGGTACATCGAGAGATGGCTATATTTCACTTTTGTGTTCTCGACTAACAATCTGGTATAATTAATTTAGCTTAACATGCAGTGTATGGATTTAAATGAGTCAATAGATGAAATTGTGATCTCAGGTCTTCATTATCTAGTCTCACTCTAGGAATAGTTAGGTGTATTTAATTTAATAGTTTAAATATTAAATATAATATCATTCGTTTAAATAAGACTGAACTGGTTACGGGTTAATGCTTGGTGAACTTTATTAGTTAATTCTCCGTGGGAACGATACTTCATTTACTCTTTATTACTTGTTGACCGTGTATACTTGCACGCATATATTGATCGGTAAAACGACCAACAAGTTTTTGGCGCCGTTGCCGGGGAATTAGCTTAATAAATTTTTTCCAACATTAATTTCAATCAAATTGGTCTTAATTTAAACATTTTTTTTATTTTATTTTAATTATCTTCTTATATTTCTTTCTTTTCAGGTACCATGGATGACTTTGTTTATCAATAGCCTTATTCGAATATGCCTCAACCAAGGGACATAAGCACTGAGGGACTCAAAGTATTTTCTACATTGTCAGCACAAATTGCAACACTTTCGGAGAGGTTGGATGTTCTTGCAGCCTAACGTACTCAAGAGATAGCAGTTACATGTGAATATTGTGCTGGCGAGCATCCGAGTTATCAGTGCAACATCAGGGTTGGACAAGTACAGTTTGGGGGTGATTACCTCAACAACTATGTTTATCCCAATTATCATCAAGGTTGGGGGTATCACTCGGATTTTGAATGGAGTTATAACTATCGAAACCCATACTATGTCCCAAGTCCAACACATCCATCGGATTTCTCATATCCATCTCCAATGCAACAAGAAGAAAATTTAAGGTTAAAGGACTTCATGTCAAAAAGCATAGTAGACCATGAAGAGATGATGATGAGTTAGGAGTTATCAAGCCAAAATCTTAACAAACAGATCAATGAATGGTCCTCAATACATGGATTTTGACACTAAACAAGATAATTCAAGATTAGAGGATTTGTGGTTCAAATTTGTAGCATCAACTGAGGAGAAGATGATTGAGCAAGATAGGTCAATTCAAAATTTTCAGAATCATATGGATCAAATATTCGAAGCCTTGAATAATCGCCCTCCAAATAATTGGTGCTATAACATGGATGATGAAACTGATGGAGAGCCAGAAGTGTACATGCCACTGAATGAACTGAAAGGAGTGGACATTGAGGAGACAACTGGGGGTATCGAAAATGAAGAACATGAGCTGACTTGTATAATACCCCAAGTGCCTTCTCAGTTAGAGTTGAAAAATTCAGTGAAATTTGCACACCCATGTCCTCTTGGTAGCCACGTTCAAAGTAAAGATTAGGATAAAAAAGAGGCCTCTTATACACCATGGTGGGTTGAGGAAGAGAAAAGAGAAAAGGAAAAGTCTGTTGTATTTTGCATGCCTCAATGCAGTAATTTATTCACCAATACAACGAACGGAGCACCTAGCTATGCAATAGAACTGGGGGCATCATGTACAGGAAATATGCTAGGTTGTTTCAATCCGAAGACTCTTATGATGGGGAACCTCCCAATGCACATTGCAGTTCTAATGGATGGAGGGTTCCTAGATTATCGTAGAGGAATTGGATAGCGGTGTCAAGAAAAGAGTCCAGCTAACGGACTATAAATCGAGTGCTTGATGGGAGGCAACCCATTACTTCTATCTCTACTTTTTTTTTATTCAGTTTTAGTTGTTTTTGTTGGTTCATTTTCACTCTCAGTTATGATAGTTTGATTAGCTTTGCATGAATATCTTAGTGGCTGAATTTGGATATGAGTACGTCTGTGCAAAGCATTGAAATTATGGTATTATGTTAGACATTCATGCTTACTCAGTAATTCATGCCTTGACAGTGTTTATTGATGTCTATGTAGGTATCTTGGGTTGAATTCATCACTGATTTGAAGTACTGGAAATGAAAGTTGGCAGTGCAGGAAATAAGGTCGCGCGGCCGCGCCATGATTGCAGTACAAAATCGCGCGCCCGCGCTGCATGTTTGCCAGGCAAAACATCTCACTCGCGCGCTCGTGCCACATGTACATTTAAAACTCGCGCGGCCACGCGCGACACTTGAAATGGAAATTTATTGTGCCATATCCACCACCGGATTCACCACCCGACGAGGGCGGTGCAGTTGAGCATTAGGTGAGTTTTCTCTAATCATATACCTTCATTCATTGGGGCAATGAATATTATAAGTTTGGGGGTATTGGGGTAGTAGGGTAGTGCATATAGTATCTGCATGTTTAGTTTACAATTTCATGATAGTTTAACAGTTACATGTTTATATATTAGATAATAATTGCATGTTATGTTGTTTTGTTTTTTAGTCATTATGATGTGTGTCAGTTTATGTTTAGTTGCATGTCTCACAGTTCTAGCTTTATGGAAATTTTGTCTAGCCTATGATGAAAGTGAATTTTGAAGGATTGTTGAGTATGTTGGATAACTCGAGCTTAGATATAATGTTTTACACGATGTAATTCATGATGCTGTTTAGATTCTTTCGGTTTGCACTGCCGTGTTCACAATTGCTTGTAGGCTTAAGAATGATGTGTTTCATTGTTTAATAGAAAATGTGGTTTTAAAAAGAAAAATATGTGGAAAATGGACTTAGACTGTACAAAACATTGATAATCAAACTTTGGAAAAACTTGGGTATGCTATATATATAAAATATATATATATATATATAATAAATAAAAAATAAAATAAAATAAAATAAAATAAAATAAAATAAAATAAAATAAAAAAAAGTTGATAACGTGGCTAGTCTTATTTCGGGGCCCTGGTTACTTGAGTAAGTACGCTCATAGGGGTGTCTTAACACCTAGCGCCCTAAGGTCTTTTATGGTCTAGGAGTCGTTGGTTGAAAGCTCGCTAAGGGGTAACAGTGTAGCCTAATGGAATGAGGCATTGCACAGTCATGTGAAAAAAAAAAAGAAAAAGAAAAAGAAATAGCAATAAACACCGCGGGAAAGAGCGAAAATCGCCCTCGTGAGTAGCAATAAAGCAGTTAAGCCCATTGTTGAACCTTAGTTTGTTTTGATATGTTGGAACAGTCTTTGTTGCATAAGTATACATGAATCTTGATTTAGACTGTAATTTTCTGTTTTGAGCAGTTTAGCATGTGTATTCTTTGCTTAAATCAAGTTTTGGTGAACACAATACACACACACAGCATCTTTATAGCATATATGAGTTATCTGAGTGTATGATATTATGCATATAGTTTGGTTTGAATTTATATTCTTGAATCTGGATAATTCGCTGAGGCATTTTGGATTGAAATTCTATTATAGCTGGAACAATGTGAGACTCGTTTGCATCATGAGTTAGTTGCATAGCATGTAGATGCATTTTCAGTGTTTTATATAGTATGCATTGCTTGATGGCAAGCAACAGTTCAAGTTTAGGGGTATTTGATAAGTGGGTTTTATACCTACTTATTGAATATCAATTCACGAGAATTATGCCCATCTCAAGTACATTTCAGTGTGTTTTGCATATCATAATATTTTGCATTGCAAGTATTGAGAACTCCTTTGGTGTAAAAGTGCAGGAAATGGCATGAGCTCGGCATCGGAAGATGACATGTAATCAATGAAGGCACAATATGAGGATCGAGTGAACAAAAGAGCTAAGCAGTAGTGAACAAAAGAGCAAAAGTTGCATGTCAAAGCATCAGTAGTTGAATACAGAAGCAGTAGCAGCAGCAGAACCTGAGGATTCAAAGTTCAGAAGCCGCGCGGCTACACAGGCTAACACTCGCGCGCCCCCACGATCACCCGGCTTGACCAGATTTTAAAGACGTGCGCCCGCGCAAGAAATACAAAGGGGAAGGGCGTGGCTGCACGCGACATTGACTGAAGCTGCTGACTTTATTTTAATTTGCATAACTGAGAGGGAAGTTGAATTAGGGTTTATATATTAGACGTATTTTCAGTATGTAGGGGGAATTCCACCCCTTGGGGGATCACGTAGCTAGTATTGCTTTCTTATCTTTAATTTCCATATTAGATTAGAGTAGTGATTTCTAGAGTTGATTAGATCAAAGACTTAAAGCAATTGGAAAGCATCAGAGATTTCGTCTTGGATCAGGAGAACAGATTTACACACAAATTCTCTACTCTTATTTTCTCTTTGATTCATAATTGTATCTTACGATGTTTATTCTATATGTGGATGATAGATTTGATTCAACTATGATTTAAATTCTATTCTGAGATTACAATGGATTCTATGGATTAGTTATTTCTGATATATTGCATTGTTAGCCATATTAATTGATATGGGATTGTCTAATTAGATTCATGCTATTTGCTTAGTTGATTGGCCATCAATTACTGTGATAATCCATATGGACTCGAGAGACGAAGTATGGGTTTAGATCTAATCTTATTAGCTTGTGATTGTATGTTCTACATTGTGATGGGATGTATGATTTTTGCTTAGGATAGACATATACCGAAGCACCACTCATAGTTAATTGAGAACTTGGGCTTAAACCCTATTTATTTATAAATCACATAGACATATAGTGGTTTGGGTAATGTGGGTATTCATGTGTATTCTATCAATTGTGGATTATATGTGATATGAGTATGGTACATCGAGAGATGGCTATAGTTCACTTTCGTGTTCTCGACTAACAATCCGGTATAATTAATTTAGCTTAACATGCAGTGTATGGATTTAAATGAGTCAATAGATGAAATTGTGATCTCAAGTCTTCATTATCTAGTCTCATTCTAAGAATAGTTAGGTGTATTTAATTTAATAGTTTAAATATAAAATATAATATCATTCATTTAAATAAGACTGAACTGGTTACGGGTTAATGCTTAGTGAACTTTATTAGTTAATTCTCCGTGAGAACGATACTTTACTTACTCTTTATTACTTGTTGACCATGTATACTTGCACGCATATATTGATCGGTAAAACGACCAACACACTTCCTTATCCCATAATCGATCACCACTCTCTATCACACAAACTCCCCACGAACTACAACATATTCTCCACTTCTCCTCTACATTAACCCACCAAATCCCTGCGCGATCTCCATTCTATAAATACAAACAACAACTACATCAAATCTACACCATTCCATACAATTTTAGTTATCACAAAGCTAGGATTCTTCAAGTTGGGGCTTGATAGCAACAAGAAAAGGGGAGAACAACAAAGTGTCACCACCAATTGGGAATTCATACTTCAACTTGGCAATTACACTGCGGGTAAGAAAATACTTGAAATTTTTCATCATTTAGCACCATAGTTGAAGTTAAATTATCATATTTGGGGATATTGTGAGTCTCGCACACCACGTGTTTGACAAATTATGCAAGGGAAAGATTGGGAGAATTTGTTATCGAATTAACTGCCATGGCTCCTAAGATACCATCAAAGAGACAGAGAGGCGAGGGATCAAGGTCTACACCACCTGCATGGGCCTTTGACCGACGAAAATTTGTGAGTCCCAACGCCGCCGACAAGTACAAGTATTTAATGCCCAAGGAATTAACTCTAGAGCGGGGCTTAGCACCAGACAATGCAATTGTGTATACAATTGTGCAAGATTTCCATATCAATGTGGGTGCCATTATCAACTTCTCGATACGAATATGCCTGCGAGGGCTATTTTTCGGCGGCCTACCACACCCTCCCTCATTTCTGGGTTGTGCAGGCAGGCTGGCATTAGATGGTCTGGTGATGAGCCTACCCAATAACAGCTCTAGCTTTTGGACTCCCGGATGATTGCACGCTACACGGTTTGGCCCGAGGGGAGTCACACCCAAGAGGTGTCAGTTTTATATTCCCACCGGCTTCAGAGGAGGAGGAAAAGGCTTAAGACACATCTGAAGATGACGAGTTTCAATTCGATGAGATGAATGGAGAGCAGGAGACTGCAGAGAGTCAAAGGACGGGCAAATTTATGTTCAGCAACCAATTTCACAGTCTTTAGTGCCTGGTGGAAAAAAGGGACAAAGAAGCCAATCGACAGATTAGAAGACTGGCGGCCAAGCAGGACCACACATTCAATGCCATGAACACATCCTTTACATCACTAAATGTGGCCTTACAAACTCTGAATCCAGCCGCTACCGACCAGTTTCCATACCAGCAGCTAGAGCCCATAAAACAACCCAGAATTTTGGATTATCCAGAATTTAGGTTTAAAGAATTAGTTATTAATAAAATAAATTTTTATTAATACTATTCTATGCTATGTGTTTATTAATCGTTCTATAATCTAGGATGATTATAAGTCGGAAGGATTTTGGCTACGAGCTAGATTGAACGAGTAAGAATTTTCAAGACGAAAATGAAAGTTTTCCGGGAACAAAAATATTTTTGGGGAAAAAGATGAAATAGGCACTATTCATCCGTTTCTGCTCAGAGATTTATTTTGAAATTTTGAGAAGTTAATGATTACGTATAATTTTGAGACGTGATGGAATATTCAATAATATTTTAGTTATGGCAAAAACGAAGTTTTCGCCTACGAACTCAAAACCTAAGGGTTAGGGAAAGTGAGTTCCGAGAATACTATGACCACGTATAATAATTAGGGTTATTATGCGTGAGAGATACGAGTATAATACTAGTTATTATATGAGTATAGTACGAAGATTAGTACGACGTATAATACAAATATCGTACGAACGATATACGAAGAGAATACGAGAATGAAATTCGTAGAATACGATTAGTCTTAATGGACTTTGAGTTCATGGACTTTGTAGAATCCAATTGGACTTAGATTATGTCAAGCCCAATGCTTTGTGATAATCAAGCCCAAGATAGGCCCAATAAGAATTAGGGTTAAGGCCCAAACCAAGAAAAGAAACCGCGGATCGAACCGATAGGTAAACGGATGGGTAAGAACCATTGGGGCAACCCATGGGATGACCCATGGGCATGTGGGTCGGCCACTTGGCCACCAAGTAAGGGTGGAGGCAAGGTTTACTTGGTGGCTAAGTGTTGGAGGAGGTGGGAATAGTAAGGAGGTGGAGGCGAAATGACCAATTTGCCCTAAGCTTTGGTTTTCTATAAATAGGAAGCTAGATTTCATTATTTTAGGATTTTGAAAATCCTACACCTTAGAGAGAGAGCTTGAGAGCTTGGAGAAGAAGAAGAAGGAAGAGATTAAGCATAAATGCTCGGATCAAAAGTGATCGTGAAATAGAAAAGCTTGCAAATTGTCGGCTTTGTATAGCGGAAGAAGATTAAAAAAGAACGGTAATCCGAAACCTAGTTTCTTTTAATATTTTCTTTAAGTTTCTATGTTTAAAACATAGCTTAATAATAATAGGGAGAAGATGATGTTAGAAATGATTTCATATGGTTGAAATCATGAGAAAAGAAGAAATAAGAATTAGAAATTTAGTTTATAAATTTCTTAAGGAAGTACAAGATTCGTGAGGATTTTGAGCGATCCGAATGAATTTTATGAACGAGTAGGTGAAATAAGCAAGGAATGGTGTTCTATAACATCAAATTCTAAGAAAAAGTGAAATTGTAATCCAAAATATCGATTAAAACGAAGAACGCGAAGAACGTTGTTGATGGACAAATTTAAAACTATCGTAGGATAATTGTTGTTGATGGACAAATTTAAAACCATCGTAGGATAATTGTTGTTGATGGACAAGTTTAAAACCATCGCGTATAAGTTAGATGTTTATTGCTTGGTTAGGAACGATAGAAACGTTAATGAAGAACGGATTAAAAACGTAACTATAACGAAGTTATGGCGAAATTTTCGAAAAAGACGAACGAGAATTAGAAAGTTAGTAAATTAACCCGAATGTGTAGGGTTTCATAAGAAAATAAGAGAACATAGAAAATGTGAGTCATTGACTCAAGAACAAACAAGTTCCGAGTTCTGATGACCGAATTACGGACGAACAAGCGAAGAACGTTAAAAGCGTAAAAATAAACGAAGGGTGAAGATTAAGCCAATTGAATGGTATGTTAACGGATTCAGAACGAAGTTCTGTCTTAGGGGTATTAAAGTACGTAAGATAAGGAAGAGAATGGCTTTGGAATGATCTCGTTTCGAGATATACCAAAGAAGTTATGAGATCGGGAAGTACGTGTCTCAAACTTGATGCAACACTTAGAAAAATTTTCTAGGGTTTAGGGTCGGCGCCACAGCGCCGGCTGAGCTTTAAGAAGTGGCGCCGCAGCACGAGCTCGGAGCCTCAGGTACTGTTAGTTGGCACCGCAGCGCGAGAGATAACAAAGGGTTTGGCACCGCAGCGCCAGACCAAAGGGAAGAGAGAGACGTAGGTCGCGCCGCAGCGCGAGAGAAAGGAAGGGACACGGCGCCGCAGCGCCGGTGCAGGGCATTGTTCAGTAATGAGATTTTTATTACTCAATTACTAGGGGATGTGCAAGAAAGAAATATAAACATGTAGTTCACGCAACTTAACACTTAATCAAGTGACTTAAACCTTTATTAAATGTTGAATAGAAAGATTTAACGAGATTAAAAGACAGAGAATTTAAGCGCTAGATTACGTAATCGATGTCCGGGGACCGTAGTCATGATGAACGAACGTAAGGGATTGCTATGATTGTGATTCCTTAGACGTTGACTGATGAAGGTAATGAATAACATTTTGATGTTATGTCATAATGAGAGTTAAGTGTAAAGCGTATAGACGTTGTGATTGCAACGTAGTTGCGATGAACGATCGGTCTTAGCATGCAACGAACCGTATGACTTCGACATTAAGAAAGAAGAATGAACATGGGGTTCATGGGATGGATAACGATTGAAAGCGATTAAAACCTTGAGTAAAGGTTGAATGAGATATTAAGAGATGAGCAGCGTAAACGCTGAATACGTAAACCATTCTCGTGAACCGTATTCGAGTTGGACGAACGTTCTAAGTGTACAGTGGTTATATAACTTGGACATTGACGAAAGTAGTAAGTAAGATATGAATTATCATAAAAAGCCATAGCAAACGGTTATAAGATTAATGAAAGTCCGAGGGTGAGTCGAATAGAGAATGTTAGAATGAAAGGTAAGCGTTAAACACTTTAACCAATGTAAGGGTTGAATGTACGTGAATATTAAACGAGCAGAACCTACACTCCGTGTATAGTTTGACCGTAAGGTAATGAAGAATGTTGTTTAACCGTGAACGGTGAAAAAACTGAGTTAAAGATAATAGCGTATAACGTTAAGAGGCCGAGTTAGTAGATATAACTTGGATAACGTTTCGAATCGAATGAACAGGATGTTGTAAGATATGAATAGGTTAATATAAAATGTTTAATGTTATGACCTTATAGTATTGACATTGAACTATCGTTCTGAGTATACAAAAGACTGTATAACTTGGACGATAAATAATGAATCCTGAGGTATGGCATTTAGTTGCCAGAAAGCCGTAAGGAATAAGAATTTGACTTAACAAACATTATAGTTTAATGGTTCGGATAAGTTAAGAGAAGTTGGGTTGTGGTACAATGGTAACTTTAATGGTTGACATATGGGAGTTGGGCTAAACAATTCCTTCAGAGAGCGAAGGTATATACAAAATTGGCAACCGATCTAACTTACTGTGTGGGCAGTGTAGATGAGACGGGAACTTATTTGTTGGTTGTTTGTGGAAAACCACTCAGAGTACCATATGGACTACTAGCAAAGAAACGATATATGTCGAGTCCTATAGAAGTTATGAGAAGAAGATAATAATGTAAATCATCAAAGATGATGAACATTTTGAGTAAGACATCTCCGTATGTCATGAAGCCGTAAACCGGTAGTAAAGGAAGTTAGTCGCGTAAATTTAAATTACAAGAGCGCGAACCTTAGAAGTAAAGTTAAGTAAACCAATGTGTAAGTCAAGTATATGACTAATTGGTGTACATGCTATGTTCTTATGTGCTACATAGGAATTGGAATGAGCAGTTCAGTGTAAACTATAGGCTGTAGCTGTACGTAAGGCAAGTTTTCCTAACTTCATTCATTTTATATGAATGCTAGTTTCTTGAACTTCTCAGATGTTGGACTTGAGAAGTTTTGTATGTGTGCGAATGTGTGATATTTGTACAAGGTGGTAGAACGTATGAGGCCTTGTGCCACAATGTGAACACTTCGGTGTTTTTATGAGATGAACTGTTCTGTGATTGAGCTGTTCAATATAAGAGAATGTTCGGTTTATACATGAACCGTTATTGTTAAGTCTGTGCTAATGATTCTAGCCAGACAGGATATGTATGGAAAAAAAGTAGAAGAATGAAAGGAGTGTAAAGAGTATGTGATGAATGTTGTAAGATGATACGAATCGAGATTATTCATATTATTCAAGCCGCTTCATAACCTTTGTTCGGTTATCGAAGTTCTGAAGAATGTTTAAACTCTTAAAGTTGTTTATTCAACTGTTATGACTTGCTGGGCAATTGAATGCTCACACTTGCTTTAAATGAAAAACATTTTTAGCGAACGACGTTAGAAAGAACTTAAGGATCCCGTAAAGATCAAGCTGAGCGATATACAGGCGAAGTGCCATTCAGTATATGAATGTGTGTGAAGAGCAAGTGAAGACTTGTAATATAGAATGATAGAATTAAACTATAGACTAGTTTAATGAACACTTATGTATCCTTAGTTGCGGATGAAAGTCACTCGTGTAAGATGTAAAGAATAATGTAATTATCATTATTTGTATTGAAAGAGGTTTTATGGGTTCCAGAACCTAGGATTTGAGAATATATGTTGTTATATTTAACTATATAATGACGTATGTTTGGTAAGAAGTGGGACTATGACGCACGAATTTCGGGTCTGAAAGTAGACCGGATTTCGGGGCGTTACAGCCCATGCCACAATTTTTGCCTTCTGATTCTGACAATGAAGAGCACCGAGTTTTTGAGCCACGACCGCCATCGCAACCATCACCTCAAACTTCGATGATTAAAGGGAAGTCCTCGAACACTTACTGTTTTATTTATACAATGAGGACATTGTAATTGTTAATTTTGGGGGAGTTAGTTTAGTTTAGTTTGTTATAGTTTGCATATGTTGTCATGTTTAGTTTTAGGTTCATTATATGTTGCATTCATTTAGTATAATTACATAATAGTTTGCATAGTAGTATAGTATTGTAAATAGTTTTTTATTAGTTTCTATTTTTATTCCATAATAAAAAATATAGATAATTTTGAAAAAATCACAAAAAATTTTGTTCGCATTGTGTTTATCTTGCATGAGTCCAGCTGTTAGTTAGTACAATCTATTTTGGCCAATGATGAGGTTGACTTCGAGTAGACAAGTATAGTACTGACTATTAGAACTTTAATGTGATTGTTTGTTATGAATCAAATCTTTTTCCGTTTGAAACTGGTATAATAAGGTTAGCACAATAATAACAACTATGTTGACTGATTAAAGTCAAATTGATACATAATGGACCTCTAAAGGAAAATGCTAGTTTAAATGAAAGAATGATAGGGATAGGCAGTGAAGGCTAAAGTTAAGCAATAACCTAAGTTTGGGGAAAAATTTGGGGTCTATAAGCTATATCTAAAAAATAATAAATAAATAAATAAATAAATAAAATAAACACCGTGGCATGCTTGTCTAGTTTTGTGGCCTTTGTTACTTGAGTAAGTAAGCCCGAGGGGATTGTCTTTACACCTAGTGCCCTAAGATTTTAATGGTATGTGAGTCGTTGGTCGAAAGCTCGTTAAGGTAGCATTGAAAAGCCTAAGGAAATAAGACATTGCACAGCCATGAGTATAAAAAAAGAGAAATGAATAAAAAGGGAAATAAGAACAAAAAGCCCCTGTAGATGAAAAATAAAGCATAAGTACCCTATTTTGACCCTCGATATTAGTAATTGCTTGATTTTAGTTGGATCTTGACTATTTTTGAATTTCTTAAGTTTACACTGCATGATGCCTTCAAAGAGACCTGTTATGTGTTAAATTTGATTTTGTATCAGTTAGCATGGGTGTTGAGCACACACGCACTATATCAGTGATAACAATCTAGGATTTGATGATTGATTAGGAATTTACTGATTGGTTTTGATATGAAGTATTGTCATGTTTGCTTCATTTCTCTGAGGTCGGTTGAACAAACTTGTTCCTGTCATTAATGTTGGATTCGTAGGCATGTAGATTAGTTGCATTCCATTGCATTGCATAATATTTTTGTTTTGTTTTGTGCTCGAGGACTAGCACGGGTTTATGTTTGAGGGAGTTTGGTGAGTGGGTTTTATACCTACGAATCAGCCTCTAATTCGAACTTAAACTGTGTTAATCTTGTATATTTATCTTCATTTTTACTTGTTTATGTTTGTTTTATGTTTAGGTAGCATGGCGTAGCATTGGTGGCATAAAGGTGGCGTTGTGACATGAAGTGGCAACAAAATGAGTAACATTGTGGATCTGCATAATTACCCCCCGTCGGGGCAGACATTATACAAGGAAAACCCCCCGCCGGGGCGGGGGTACTTGAGCAGGAACAGAAAGACCCCCCGTCGGGGAGGGCCTTTATAGAGCAAAAACCCCCGCCGGGGCGGGGGTACAACTACTAGAAATTCGACATATAGCGATGAGTTATAGTGACGGTCGGCACGGAACCGTCGCTATAGGGTATCTATAGCAACGGTTGGGATGAAACCGTCGGTATAGAAGATTTTTTTAGAAAAAACCCCCTATTTTCCCCCAAATCAATTCGGTATTTCACTCCAATTTTTCCCCCAAATTATCTTGGTCCTCTCAAGTCATCTCCCTCCTTTCTAACACTTTCTCTCTCGTTACTCTTCCTTTATAGCTTGTTCTCCTCTCTAACCCAAATCATTTCAATATCTGCCGCTCGTTACTCGATCAGCCACTCATCATTTTCTACTCGGATTGGGCACACTTTTTCGAATCGCGAAACCCTAGGCATCGTAAGATCCGATATAAGGATTGGCATGTGTTTTTTTTGGAGTGCTGATTCAGGAGATGAACAAACAACGCTCACCTAAGCCTCTTGATTTCTTCATTTGGACCATCGAGGTATCAGTGTTGTTTCATGATTCGGACGGTAGTACCCAGTACAATTTTGAACAGTAGTACCCAGTATGTGAAACACAGGGCAGTAAGAGCTTGTGGTAACCTAGGCACGATTATGGTATGGCTTCCTATGCTTAGTTTTAGCCTCGTTGCTCATTTGTTGTTTCCTTTCCATGAAAATGCAATTTGTTTATGTTATATATTCAATTCTGTTCATTGTAATTTGACACTTTAAACTTTGAATATCTCTATTTCAATGTTGTTGATGTATAACAAGAATTCTTTTCTGCCCACAATTCTTTAGTAATTGTATAAAAATAGGAACTATTTTTCAAGTCCATAATATACTTTGTTACATGTAGAGAAATCAGACTACTGATAATCAAAAGAATTACTTGAATAGTCATGTTTCGTTAATGTTTTGGACTGCTATTGTTTGATATATAGCTGAAGGAGTTTAGGTTGGACTGAGGAGACATAAGGATGGTGATATGGATTTATGATGTAAACCAATGACTGAGAAATTTGTAACTTAAAACTGTGCCCACCACCTGTTCAATAAAAGTTCTAAAAGAACTTTTTGGTTAAAAACTGAATATTAGAACCAAGTAAAGCATGGGCCTGGTTTAGTTAACACATCTAATAATGATTAGAGAGTTTAAGCTTTCTATCTTATAACGAAATTCAATTTCTAGCCAAAACGAAAGATTGGAATTCAATGTGTTAAGCTTCTTTTACCCACTACTTTGGGGAACTTATTGAAACTAAAATAGAGGTTTCATAATTTCTAAAAAATATTTCCATATGCTATGTGTAATATATCTCATAATGGATATAATTGATCATAGGGGTTAGAAGTAAGAAATTAGGAAAGTAGCTATGTTGAGCACAGGGTGGCTGCTTGTGGAAGCAGCAGTAGGCCTATTGGGCCATGGCTGGAGTTCTTTTTAGGGCTATCGGTCATTGTATTTGTGTAGCTATATATTGCCTAGTTGTTGATGCTTTATCTAATGAATGCATCATCTTCGTTTTGCTAAAAAGGGGTCATTATAAATGAAACTTATGGCTTGAGAGGAGGAGCACAGCTGCTGCCCATTGGCAGCAGCGAGCTTGTTGCAACAGCAAAAACCATGGCTTTAAGTGGCACTAGCAATTTTTTTTTAGGATATCAAGAGGTGTGTCACAAGTAGCATATTAAAACTTCACATAGAACTAGGGAATAAATTTTTCTCAAATTAAAACTTCACAGGTAGCATATTAAAACTTCTTGTGTTGGGCTTCGTCAACCTTTTGGGGACATTGTGTACTTTCTTGGTGCCTGAATCAAAAGGGAAATCTCTGGAGGAGATGTCAGGTGAAAATGAGGATCCAAGTGCAAATGCAAATGAAGCAGAAGTTTAGTGTCATCAGCCACGTACTAGTTAAACAACAGAACATGTGCAGCATGATTCTCTTATTATAGATTCTTAGCTCAGTGTTATCAGCCTGCAAGGGAGCAGCTCTAGTGGTCTATTGATTTCTCTTACCACTCGTAGACATAGTGTATTTTATCTGCATTTCCCTTTTCAATTTTCCTTCGGGTTATGTTTTTTCTCAATCTCTAGTATGAACTTGCAGTAAATTTAACTTTCTTTAGTTTGAACTTTAAAGTCTACCTTAACTGGCATGAAACTTGAAAAACTCTGCAGAAAAAGATGCAACAGGACTTCACAATGGTGAAAAACTACGAACCTTTAAAACAATGCTAGTAGCATAGTAAAGATAAGCAGTTACATATTTTAAACCATCTGTTTCATGTAGCTTGGAAAGGAAATTTGAAGTCATGGGTACAGGACCCTTGTAGGATTAACAAGAAGAAATATAGTTCTTCAAGTTCATTGAATGTTTCAACAGTCAGAAATAGGTCAATACTGAAAGAAAAGCTTATGGCCTGGTTTTCTTGTCATTTTCCATTTAACTTGGTGCATTAGGATTCTTGGCATATTCTGTACGGCTAAGTCGCATGCATTGCTAGTTAAGATCCTAGTTTCTACTTTCTTGTCATTTGTAAATTTGTGTAGGATTTTTACACTACTTCCAATGTAAACACATGCTTTCTTTAGACAAGTCAATCAATTTCCAAGATTCAAAACTATACTTGGTGGTGTATATCCCTACCATTTGTAAAGTCTGGTTGATTGAATAGGCTAAATGCAGGCCAAGACAAACTTGTTTCTAATATGGAGAAAGAAAATGATTGTTGTGTTGCCCAATAAACCAGAGAAGAAAGTAATCCACTTGCCCTGCATTAGCAATATCTATTTTCAAATGTGTGATGGTTCTTTTGGACTTCACTATAAAATGTGATACAATCAAAACATACTGTCAATCCTTGTATTATAAATATTCACTTTCCTAGGTGCTTGTATAGTAAAAATTATGCAATTTTTTTATTTTTAGTGTTTAGGACATTAGGTGGTAAGATTTTTTATTCATTTCTCTATTGAGTTGCTTATTTGATATGGATTTCCTTTAGTTTAACTTCTGATTTTTGTACGTGTGTATGTTTGCTGTTCAACTCTGTTTTTCTCCTCAAAATTTGATTGTTTATTATATTGAGGTTTTATATTATAGTTGTGACATGTATTAAAACATATTGTCAGTAGAAGGAGCCCTTTTTTTCTTTGATAAGTAAGTTGTAGCTCATATTGTAAACTGGCCAAACTATGATGTTTGCTTCATGATTAGGCCAAGCGATTACTTTTGTATATTCTTCGTCAATGTACTTATAGTGTAGCACAATGGATATATAAGAGAAAATTGAGGAGCGAGACAACAACAATATTCAATTTATCCCAAGTTCCCAATATACTATTAATAAGCTATTGCCAACCAAACATAGAATAAAACAACACTTGTATTTTGGACCAAGATAATTAAGTTAAAAATTACTTGCATTACTAAAATTCCTTAGTAAAAATTTGAAATCCTAGATTATGCATTGCATTATGATTAAAGCCCTAGATTATCCATTGAGTCTAAACTCGCTTCCCTTCCACGCTTATCATAAATACGTATCATCTTCCATGGCGCATCAATCCGCTAGTATTTCCATCAACTTGATAATACAAAGTTCTTATGTTCTTGCAATAAGCAGTCATGCCTTTTGTATCATTAGTTTATGCTATTTTTATCTTATCCCGTAGCTGCTTTAAAATATTTCTTTTTATTATTAAAATGCCCAACTATTTTTTCTCGTCTTCGTTATATGAATGTGTAAGATCTTTCTTCCCATAATACATGCATCTAATTGTAATTGATTTCAATATCAGGTCGTCCTTAAGCAGTTTGGCACTGGGGGTTATGGAGGTTCAGATTTCGTTATTGATGGAGCAGAATTTCAGCAGCACCAGAAACTTGAGAAACTATATATTTCAACACGCGCTGCCAAGGTTGCTTGTTCCTCCTGTTCAGTTTCCTTTTTTTAGCTTTGAAAATGTTGGATCAGGAAAAATACAAGTCTGGGAGAATATTATTTTCCCCTGGTTGTCAGAAGCTAACTAATCATGAATTGAGCTTGATATCCCACTGAGTTTCTTCCTACGTACTGTGTCCTAACTTTGCAAACTTATCTAAGGCCTTTTTTGCCAACTCTATGTAGTATGAACTTTCTTTTTGACGCTGATTCAGCCAAATATATGGCTTTCAAGTTGTGGCTGAATTTACATTATTGTTAATTTGTTATAATAATTATATATTCTATGGAGTTCTCTGATTACCATTATTTGCTGAAGTTCAATCTATTTTATTTCCCTTACAAGTCTCAATGGGATGCAGACCATTCATGATCCACTTTTTTTAAACATATACAATATGAGCTACAGCTTACTTATCAAAGAATTATTCAACTATTATATTGTAATGTTGTAATGTGAATGATTTTAAATGATGTATATAATATTTTTTATATTTTATTTTATATTGTATTTGTGTTTGTTCAATAAATGTGCATTATTAATTAATTTTTTTTTAAATATAAAAAGGCTATAGCGACGATCATCGATCGTAGCTATAGTGCTCTATAAAACACAGGCCTATAGCGACGGTCGCAGACCGTAGCAATAACTTTCAGCGACCATTGGTAAAGAGAAAATACACAATTTTGTCATGACCTATAGCGACAGTCGCCGACCGTCGCTATAGGCCAAAAGACCGTCGCTAAAACCTTTAGCGATGGCTTCTATGGTGACGGTCGACGACCGTCGCTAAAACCTTTAGCGACGGTCTTTTGGCCTATAGCGACGGTCGGTGACCGTCGCTATAGGTCAATTTTCTAGTAGTGTACGGGGCAAGAACAAGAGTTATACTTCAATTGGAGTTCTGCAGCAGCGTGAAGGAAGGAAGTTGGCATGGCTTGGGACTTTGTTTGGCGTCGGTTTATGAACTAAATACATGTCTTGTGCTGGATATAACATAACATAACAAGGGAGAGAATTAACAACAATCAATCAAGGAACAAACTTGAGCCCTAATTTGAGTGAAGACATTGGAGGAAAGGATTGAAGGTCAGAATCACGAAGATTGCAAGTTGGAGAGAAGAAGAATGGTGGTTTTGTATTCATTCTACTTCTTTAATTCAATTATTGTAATTGGGATTATGGATTCTTTTATTATTTCAGTTTTTATTTTATTTATGATGAACTAAGTTACTTTTTAGGCTTATGATGGATCTTTATGGTTGAACGATGATTGTGTAGCCTTAATTCCATTTTAATAATTTATCATTCAGTTTATCTATTGTGATTTAATATATGAATTATTTGATCACCAATTATGTGTGGATTTGTATGGACTCGAGGGATGATGTATGAATCTAGACTTAGTCAATTTAACATTGGAGGAAAGGATTGAAGGTCAGAATCACGAAGATTGCAAGTTGGAGAGAAGAAGGGTGATTTTGTACTCATTCTACTTCTTTAATTCAATTATTGTAATTGGAATGATGGATTCTTTTATTATTTCAGTTTTTATTTTATTTATGATGAACTAAGTTACTTTTTAGGCTTATGATGGATCTTTATTGTTGAAAGATGATTGTGTAGCCTTAATTCCAGTTTAATAATTTATCATTTAGTTTATCTATTGTGATTTGTGCTTTAATTTATGAATTGTTTGATCACCAATTATGTGTGGATCTGTATGGACTCGAGAGATGATGTATGAATCTAGACTTAGTCACTTTAGCATGTGTTCCTGAATTCTATTCTTGAATGGAATCTTGATGAATGTTAGGGTAGAGATATGCTTAACATCGCATGCAATCGGGTAGAGAACTTGAATTTAAACTTTATTTGATTGTAATTCACATAGAGATATAGTAAGTTTATCGATTAGAGTGTTTAACTTAATTCTATCTAATTTGTGGATTTAAGTTAATATGGTATTAATGCATCAAGAGATGGCTAGTTCTACCTAAGTGTTCTTGATTAATAAACTGGGATAGTGAATTGAACTGGAATAAGGTGTAATAATCGGAGTGAGACTTAAAGTGAAGTTGTAAGTCTAATTCTCCAATATTTGCTTGAAATTACGGTTTTTAGGCTGTGTTGCTTAATTGGTATTTTTAATATTTTAGTTTTTGATAGAAAGCTGGTAATTGTTAGGATTAATTTCATACTAATATCTATGGGAACGATACTTTTACTTATCATTATATTACTTGTTGACCACGTGCACTTGCGTGTGAGCGTAATTAGATTTCGACCAACAAGTTTTTGGCGTCGTTACCAGGGAATTAGTTTCATATTTTTCCCAATATTAGCTTCAATCAAATTAGTCTTAATTTAAATATTTTTTTATTTTATTATCTTCCTATTTTTCTCTCGTTTCAGGTACCATGGCTGGATGCAATTATCTAAGGACATATTCGAGTATGACTCAACCAAGGGACACAAGGATTGATGAACTTAATTGAATTTTGGCATTATTAGCACAGCTAGAGATACTTTCGAGGAGGTTGGACGTTGTTGTAACCCAATGGATTCGAAGGATAGTGGTAGTTTGTAATTATTGTGTTGGGAATCATCCGAGTAATCAATGCACTGTCAGTTTTGGGCCAGGACAACATGGTGGTGACTACCTCAACGATTATGCATATGCCAATTATTATCAAGTTTGGGGGTATCACCCGGATTCTTCGTGGAGCTACAATTATGAAGATCAATACTACGCTCCAAATCCAACATACATACCGGAATTCTCATGTCAACCTCTATTGCCACAAAAAGAAAAGTCAAATTTAGAGGAATTCCTGTCGAAGCTCATAGCAAACCAAGAGGAGAGGATGATGAGTCAAGAAATATTGAGCCATAATTTTCAGAACCAGATGGAACAACTCATCATTACTTCAACCCATGGTCCTAAATACATGGATTCCAAAACTGAGACAGATAATTCAAGGTTGGAGGAATTGTTGTACAAGTTCGTAGCATCAAATGAGGAGAGGAGGATTAATCAAGAGATATCAATTCAAAATCTACAGAACCAGATGGATCAAATGTTCAAAGCCTTGAACAACTGTCCTCAAAATAATTGGTTTTATGACGTGGATTCCGAGATTGATGAAGTGCCCGAACTAAATATACAACTGGATGAGCCACAAGATGTTGAAAAAGAGGAGACACGTGGAAATAATGAAAACAAGGTCAGTGAAGAACTAATTGTGAGTATTAACGATGATGAGCTGATGTTATTAGTGCCCCAACTGCCTTCTCCGCCAAAGATCAAGGGTCCAGTTAGATTTTCAAAACCATGTCCGCTAGGTAGTCATGTCGTCGGTAATGCTCCTTGTGACGTGGTGCAATGAGCTGGAGAAGATAGAAGAAGAGAATGTTGTGTTTGACAAGCTTCAATGCCCCAATATGATCACAGACATAATGGAGAAAACACCTAGATGTTGGACGTTCTTGAATGGGATCTTAACTAAACAAAGTATGCTAGGTGACTGTAATTCGATAGCCATCACAAATGGAAACCTACCAATAGTTACATTGTTTCCAATGGATGGAGGGTTCCTCAATTATCGAAGAGGAATTATAGTGCTGACCAGACAAAGTTAGGCTGAAAGACTGTTGATGAGTTGCACTCGAGAGATGATGTATGAATCTAGACTTAGTCACTTTAGCATGTGTTCTTAAATGGAATCTTGATGAATGTTAGGGTAGAGATATGCTTAACATCGCATGTAATCGGGTAGAGAACTTGAATTTAAACCTTATTTGATTGTAATTTAAATAGAGATATAGTGAGTTAGTCAATTAGGGTGTTTAGCTTAATTCTATCTAATTTATAGATTTGAGTTAATACGGTATTAGTGCATCGAGATATGGCTAGTTTTACCTAAGTGTTCTTGATTAATAAACTGGGATAGTGAATTGAACTGGAATAAGGTGTAATAATCGGAGTGAGACTTAAAGTGAAAAACTTGTTGGTGTAAATTCTAATTACGCTCACACGCAAGTGCACGTGGTCAACAAGTAATATAACGATAAGTAAAAGTATTGTTCCTATAGAGATTAGTATGATATTAATCCTAACAATTACCAACTTTCTATTAATCCAAATTTTATTAAACTATCCAAATCAATGATTATAACTAAGAAAAGCTAAAATATTAAAAATACCAATCAAGCAACACAACCTAAAAACCGTAATTTCAAGCAAATATTGTAGAATTAGACTTACAACTTCACTTTAAGTTCACTCCGATTATTACACTTTATTCCAGTTCAATTCACTATCCCAGTTTATTAATCAAGAACACTTAGGTAGAACTAGCCATCTCTCGATGCACTAATACCTTATTAACTTAAATCCACAAATTAGATAGAATTAAGCCAAACACCCTAATCGACTAACTCACTATATCTCTATGTGAATTACAATCAAATAAGGTTTAAATTCAAGTTCTCTACCCGATTACATGCGACGTAAAGCATATCTCTACCCTAACATTCATCAAGATTCCATTCAAGAACAGAATTCAAGAAAACATGCTAAAGTGACTTAGTCTAGATTCATACATCATCTCTTGAGTCCAAACAAATCCACATAGAATTGGTGATCAAGCAATTCATAAATTAAAGCACAAATCACAATAGATAAACTAAATGATAAATTACTAAACTGGAATTAAGGTTACACAATCATCGTTCAACCATAAAGATCCATCATAAGCCTAAAAAGTAACTTAGTTCATCATAAATAAAATAAAAACTGAAATAATAAAAGAATCCATCATCCCAATTACAATAATTGAATTAAAGAAGTAGAATGAATACAAAACCACCCTTCTTCTTCTCTCCAACTTGCAATCTTCGTGATTCTGACCTTCAATCCTTTCCTCCAATGTCTTCACTCAAATTAGGGCTCAAGATTGTTCCTTGATTGATTGTTGTTAATTCTCTCCCTTGTTATGTTATGTTATATCCAGCACAAGACATGTATTTAGTCCATAAACCGACGCCAAACAAATTCCCAAGCCATGCCAACTTCCTTCCTTCACGCTGCTACAGAATTACAATTGAAACAGAGCTCTCTCTCTCTCTCTTTCCCCGTACCCCCGCCCCGGTGAGGGTTTTTCTTCTATATAGGCCCGCCCCAGCGGGGGGTCATTATGTTCTTGCTTAAGTACCCCCACCCCGGCGGGGGTTTTCCTTATATAATGTCTGCCCCGGTGAGGGGTAATTCTGCAGATCCACAATTTTGCTCATTTTGTTGCCACTTCATGTCATAATGCCACCTTTATGCCACCAATGCAACACCATGCCACCTAAACATAAAGCAAACATAAATAAGTAAAAACGAACCTAAATATACAAGATCAACACAAAATCCCCCAAACTTAAAATCGTGCTAGTCCTCGAGCACACAATAAAATAAAAATGCTATACAATGCAATGCAATGTAATGCCACTAATCTACATGTCTACGAATCCAGCAGTAAGATAGAAACAAATCTATTCAACTGGCCTCAGAGAAATTAAGTAAACATGATAATATCTCATATCAAAACAAATCAGTAAATTTCCAATCTATCATCAAATCTTAAACTGTTATCACTACTATAGTGCATGTGTGCTAACACCTATGTTAACTGATACAAAATCAAATTTAACACATAAGAGGTCTCTTTGAAGCCCTCATGCAGTGTAAGCTCAAGAAATTCAAAAACTATCAAGATCCAACTAAAATCAAATAATTACCAATATCGAGGGTTAAAATAGGGTACTTATGTTTTATTTTTCATCTACGGGGGACTTTTTGCTCTTATTTCCCGTTGTATTCATTTCTCTTTCTCTCTTTTTTATACTCATGGTTGTACAATGTCTTATTTCCTTAGGCTTTTTAATGCTATCTTAACGAGCTTTCGACCAACGACTCCCAGACCATTAAGGCCTTAGGGCGCTAGGTGTAAAGACAACCCCTCGGGCTTACTTACTCAAGTAACAAATGTCACGAAACTAGATTAGCCATGGTGTTTATTCATATATATATATATATATATATATATATATATATATATATATATATATATATATATATATATAGATAGCTTATACACCCCAAATTTTCCCCCAAATTTATTTTCTTGCTTAACTTTAGCCTTCACTGCCTATTCTTGTCATTCTTTCATTCAACCTAGCATTATCCTTTAGAGTTCCATTATGTAACAATTTGAACTTCATCAGTCAACATAGTTGTTATTATTGTGCTAACCTTATTATACCAGTTTCAAACGGAAAAAGATTTGATTCATAACAAACAATCACATCAAAGTTCTAATAGTTAGTACTATACTTGTCTACTCGAAGTCAACCTCATCATTTGCCAAAATAGATTGTACTATCTAATAGCTTGACTCATGCAAGATAAACACAATACGAACTAAAATTTTTGTGATTTTTTCAAATTTTTCTATGTTTTTAGATAATATGGAATAAAATAACAAAAATATAAACTGATAAAAACTATTTACAATACTACACTACTATGCAAACTATTATGCAATTATACTAAATGAATAAAACATATAATGAACCTAAAACTAAACATGACAACATATGCAAACTATAACAAACTAAACTAAACTAACTCCCCCAAACTTAACTATTACAATGTCCCCATTGTAGAAAAAAAGCAATATGTGTTAGAGAACTTCCCTGTAATCATCTAAGTTTGAGGTGATGCTGGCGATGACGGTTGTGGCTCAAAAACTCGGCGCTCTTCATTGTCAGAATCAGAAGGTGGAAATTGTGGCATGGGCTCTGGCTGTTGGTATGGAAACTGGTCGGCGGCGGCTGGATTCAGAGTTTGTAAGGCCGCATTTAGCGAGGCAAAGGACGTGTTCATGGCATTAAACATGTGGTCCTACCTGGCCGCCAGTCTTCTCATCTGTTGATTGGCTTCTTTGCCCCTTTTGTCCACCACGCGCTGGAGACTGCGAAATTGGTAGTTAAACATAAATTTTCCCGTCCTTTGACTTTCTGCAGTCTCCTGCTCTCCAGTCATCTCATCAACTTGAAACTCGTCATATTCGAATGTGTCTTCAGCCTCTTCCTCTTCCTCCGAAGCCGATGGGCATATAAAATCGACACCTCTTAGGTGTGACTCCCCCCCCACCCCGGGCCAAACCTTGTAGCGTGCAATCATCTGGGAGTCCAGAAGTTTGTGTAACGACCCCAAAATTTAAATAATTTAATTCTCGACTTCGGTCGTTAACAATACATTCAACCTCTAATTTTACATCATTAAATGATAATACAACCATTGAAATTTGCAGAATAATTAAAATTTTCTATTACAAACTATTCTCGTTCCCAAAACTTTCAACCTTAACATCTAAATATCTCAGAATCATTTTAATACTACAAGGGTTTACATCGCAAAATGATATTACAATTCAACATTAATACATTATTCGGAACCTTAAACATGGTTTAAATAATAATAACTCAGCCAAGGTGTATAAATCTTCAAGTATCACATCTAATTCATGTCTTTCAAGTAGCACATAACTTTATCTTGAATCTTTATCCTGCAAAAGTGGTTATTTGTAAGGTTGAGCTCCACAGCCCAATAAAATCTAACAGTTTTCATGCATCACATAGCACATAATAACATGCTCAACATACATCTCATAAACATTAGATTAACATAACATACATGCTACAGTTCATATAACAAGTATAAAGATTGAGTTCCTTACTCAGTCAATATTCATTATTCAATCAACATAGTCATAAATTGACTTTAACGTTTCATACTTTCAATATATATAGGACACATCATGCTCTTTGTCGACAAAGATTTAAAACAGTTCATCATCAAGTTCACATAGCAAATAGGAACAGAAAGACTTGCCTTGATCGTTGTTTACCAATAACAGTTTAACAGCTTACAGCTATCTGTATTTCACGTGCCCTACACAATTATATAATCATTCACATTAACTATTAGTCACATAGCAATGCATAGTAGTTGTAATGTAAACTTTACTCTACATCTCATAACCATTCCTATTATCAATATATAATGTTCAATTTGATTGAGTTAACTTTCGACTTATATCTCCCTATATTTCATACTCGAAGTTCATTCAAGTGCTTAAGTCTTTCTAGGAATCATTATTGGTTTTATATTAATCCTATTCCATATCTTATAATATTCATTTCAATTGAATTGAAACACTTTTTAAGTTCATTAACACTTGGCACGGCATTTCGACGTTCATTCGTCACACGCCCGATTTGTCTCTCTTGTATGTGCTTAGTATGCTTATACAACTTATCTAATACATTATTTATTAATGTTAAGCATCATTATATTTATTAACATTCATGTTTTATAACTTAGAACAACATCCTTTATCGTCAGAAGCACTACACTTGCATACGTGCTTGCCCGACGCCCTCCGATTGTCCCCAAAAATACAATAGCCCTAAAGATGACAATTTTTACCCCTGTTCCCGACCACAAATCTTAACCCTTAAAGAATAAAAGTTGTAGGTCTATTCTTCCTCGTTCCGGATTATCTTGAATCGCCTTAATCGGAGTTCGTATGAAAATGTTATGACTATTTTACTACAGGAGGTCAAAAAAGTCACACCGAAAAAACCTAGAGCGCAGCTGCACCCAATTAAGCATGGGACACAATGCAGCTGTGCCCCAAAATACTTAGGGCACAGCGCAACTGCACCCGTTAGCAGAACCGGGACTTACAGTTTACTGTTCTTGCGATTTTTGACCCTTTTCTCCTACTAATCTTCATAACTTGAGTTATACATATCTAAATTAGTCCGTTTTCGATTCTATGGATTCATAATTCATAGAACTACAACATACTAGATTTATAGCAATTTACAGAAACATTAACAAACCTAAATCTTCACCCAAAACTCATGTTCATATTAGTTTTATATGTTTTAACATATTTAGCGTAATCATTCACCACGGATTCGATTCCTAACCAAATCAGTCCATTTATCCTTCGTTGTTTTTGTAATTCAATATACTAACAATATCTAGCACCAATTTCAGATTCTATTCACGAACTAACCCTCAATTTTGACTCCAACATAAGTCAAAATATACATATTCAACCAAATCTCAATTCCTTATTTTAGAACATTATTGCATGAATTTTATTACTGAAAACTCATCTTTAGATGACATAGAATGAATTGTACATATCTAAGAACATATACAATCCAATTTCTTGATAATTCCTCTATAAAAATCCATTTACATAGAAAAACTCAAGAAACTAAAAACAAGAGTTTTGGGGTTAAGTTAGTACCTTTGATTAGCCATAAAGCTTGAACAATCTTCTTGTTTCTACCTTTGATTTTCACAAAGCACATTCTTCTCAATTTCACAGAGGATTTCTTCTCTTTCTCTCTCAATTTCTCTCATATTCTTTGTTTTCTCTTCTTCTTTGTGTTTTGCAAACAGGCTAACTATACTGATAAAACACACCTTACGTGTTTTTACTCAGCTATCAGTTATGCAAACCCAAAAGGTTTTAACTGATAAAAAATACCAAAGGTCTCAAGACCTTGTTTGGCTAGCTTTAATCTAGTCTCTTCTAATTTATTTTTATAATTCCCTTTAACATATAATTCATTCATGTCACAACCATTAACAAATTCTAATATTTAAATAAAATTAAACCTTATTATTATAATTATAATATCTATTATTATAATTATAGTTTCTATTTAGCCAACCATAATTATAATTTTATTCAACAAATCAATCCTTTAATTTAATTATTAGATTAAATTAGAATATTTTCATCAAATGTTTATTTTACTCAATAAATATTCTAATTAAAATATTTATTTTATTTAATAAATATTTTAACTATTTACAAAATTAACAATCATATTACATTAACATACCACATTTATATGTAATATATTACTCTCTCATTTTATTAAAATAAATATATTCACATTAATTCATTATTTTAATTAAGCGAATTACTCACATTATTTATGAAATTTAATTCATAACAATTCCATCGCCAATCAAGTCATACCAATTAAATTATATTATTCCATAATATAATTTCCATTTTAATTAACTAATATTATTATGTTAATTTCTTTTGCCACCATTTTCCTTTTTCATAACTAATTTGCTTCATTTTCTTTAATAGTTTAATCAACTATTAAATCTCATACAAATTTAATTTCTTCACACCAAAACACATAATTCAAAATATATACATCTCATAATAAGAATTTTAATTATTAAATTCTTATTTTAATAATTTATAAAAATTCGGGTTGTCACATCCTTCCCCCCTTATAAGGATTCTGTCCTCAGAATCAACGAAACCTCCCTTACTCGATTTTCATCAAATCTCTTTTCAAAATTTATCGTTGAATATCTCTAACATATTACCTTAATATAAGTTTTATTTATTACCACTCCAACCATTCTTCACAATAAATTCTTGTAAGTTTTATTTCATAACATTTACTTATACTCAATTATATTTGAGTATTACATATTCTTTGACCCGTTCATTATCTTTCTCTAAAGATCATTATCATGTACTAGATTCTCAAACTCTCGGGGCATTACATTCACCCCTTCTTCTAAGAATTTCGTCCTCGAAATGTTGACTTACTAATATATATTCGTTTATTCCATTTATCAAAATAGATTTTATGTTAATATGATGATCTTTCTAAGATCATCATATTCCTCACCTCTTCCTCTTCTAAGAGTTTCACATTTCTCTTCTTTCCGAAATTTCATTTCTTTCTTGAAATTATTATGTTTTGCATAATTTTCTCATCCTTTCCACTTTCACCTTTTAGAATAATAAAAATCTTCCACAATTTCTCAATAATTGGGAAGCGATATGAATAACAGGAATTTAAAAGATTCTAATTCATGCTGAGGGGTCACAAGACCTTGAACTACGTCCCTAGGTTATCAAGTATCTCAACTTGAACCTTTAACAGTCATAAGACTATACAGACCTTGAACTTTTCTCCAGGTTTAATAGTACATCACCACTGTAAACCATCTTTAACAGAATGTTTAGCAATCACACAGACTGAAAACACTCTCTGCAAGTACTCTAGGTGATCAGCCTATCGTACCCCTACGTCGTAACGACTATATGCGCTACTTTCGAAACCATTGTCTCTGATAACATGTCCCCTTTTACAGGGTTGTTCACCTCAGCTTCTTAACATTTGAATCCACACCAAAATAATTTGGTTTGGTATAGTTTGACAAAGAACGCTTGAATTTCATGAACATCTTTTAATATTCGTCTAGCTGAATCAAGTAGCATAGACTTCTAGCAATAACTCGGACATCAATCGAGATATATATATATATATATATATATATATATATATATATATATATATATCCATATTATTTTTAACAAACTCAATTAGTATAACTTTCTTAGTTTAAAGAAAACCAAATAAAAACTTTTTATGACGTCATGATACTGTACCGTCTTAATAATATGTTGAGGATTCTGTCATTTTGTAACTTCGTCATAATACATCATACCATAGTGGGCGGACGATACGATGATCACATCCAACACCAGGTTCAATTGCATTGATGACTCCATCGTTTATTATTTCTACACCATATCAAATGGTGTATACGATTATATAAAATACATTTTGATAATTTAAAATTATTTTTATCTAGCCGAAACAATTAGCATAGAAACAAGAATAACAACACTGTTTTTAAAAACCATTGATTCAATCATATGTTCGAACGTTTTTCAAACATAAAGAAGTGCAATGTAACAATCCAGAATTTTAATTAGAATTTTTAAATATTTATTGAATGATATAAATATTTAATGTATGTGTTTATCGTTGAATAGATATTTGTTTAAATTAATTTGATTTGATTTATTATGGTTAATTATTTGTTAAATAAATAATTAATAGGTTAAGGAAATTAATTATTATGAGATAGTATTCTAATTTAATTTAATAATTAAGTTAGAGAGTTTATAGTGATTAAATAAATTATTATAATGCTTTATTTAATTTAGTGAGTAAAAGGGTAACAAATAACCATTTTATAAAAGGAGTTATTAAAATAAATGAAAGTAGTTTTAATTTAGTTTTGCCAAACAAGGTTTAGGTATATTAAGTCTTTAAATTTTAAATAGTTTTGCCAAACAAAGCCTTATGGCTTTTGAATTTCTTTTGAATTTTGAATTATAATAATATAAATTAAATAAATAAAATATATTTATAATCCATACGTTACACTTTGGGTAACTGATATTAGTTAGTATTAGTTATTATGATTATTAAGGTCATATGAGTTTTTACTTTACGCATACTTGATAGTAGTTTATTTTGTTTACGTCAAATGCATTTGGCCTATACTGATAACCAAGAAAAGAAAAGTGAGAGACCAGAGAGTTTTGAGAGAGAATTGTCAGAGAAAATTGAGAGAAAGGCAAGTCTGTGATTCTAAAGTCAGTGGTGTTAGCAAGATTACAAAGTAACAAAAAGGTATTTTTCCTATAATCTTAATACCATATACCTATATATGTTTTACATTCTCTGTGATCTTGAAATTCACTCACTGTGCATAAAGTTTTACAAAAAATATGGGTAAATCATGTTTTTATAATTGGTTAGGAAATTATGTGTAATTGTAATTGTGGTTGTTATACTAGCATATATATATGATTGTATGCTTAATATATAGATAAGATTGTATGCTAAATTACGTTTAAAAGGAAGAAATTGGTTTTAAAGTGAACATACATGTATGAACGTGATTTGTAGAGTATCAAAATTTATACTTTGTTTGTGAACTAATGGTGAAATTGAACCTTGTGTATGTTAATTGGGTAAGAATTTAATGAGAACGTAGTTCAAAGGAATGAATTTGATGGATGATTGTGGTTTACAGTGTTAAATCTTGTTAAACAATGTCAACAATGGAGTTTTGTTTTAAAACAGTGTTTCAAGGATTTAAATTTTCTTAAATTATTGTTTAAGTTGTGCTAAATTAGTATAGGCATACTTGGTAATGTTAATGTAGTGTACATAAATTATACATGTTAATTTAGATGTTAGCAGTGTTAATCAGTCAAAATTTAGTTGTTCTGTTCTTTGTGCGTTGGGTTCTGCATGTTTCGGCGCCTCAGCGCCAAAATCAGAGCCGCAGCGCTGAAGTCAGCGCTGCAACGCCAACCTTCGCACCGCAGTGCCGCTGCCTGGCATAGTTCTCACGTCGCAGCGTTGGACCCGAGTCGCAGCACGGCCCACAGTGTAAACTATGGCGCCGGTTTGCAGTAGGTCTTGACTTTTGTTTTGCACAAAAGTCTGTAATGGTTAATGTAATGCAATATGATGATTGTTTAGTATGTAATTTTTGTTATTTTGGCGTTCTAGTGCTAAGAACGAGCATGTTATTAACACCTAACAAGCTTTATTATTTTGTTATTGGTGTAAATTGATTAAGTGATTTAAAAATCAAACCATACGTGATGTAGATATATAGAGTGTTGGTAATGACGAATTGTATCCTATTAATATGTGTATAGGATATTGTGAATTGAATTATTTTGATTTAGCCTACACGTAAGGCAAGTCTTCTAACCCTAAACCTTCGTTGTGCAAGTTTTCTATCTCCACACTTTCGTTGAGCTAATTTATTTACGATTTTGCAAGTTATCTAAATCTATTGTTACATTGTGCTAGCTTACACTTCCGTTGAGCTAGTTTGTTTATTATTGAGCAAGTTCTTGTATAGTTTGTTCATGATGATGCAAGTTTACTTGTCCTATCTTGATTATATTGAGTAAGTTATTCTTGTCTTTAACTTGTTATTTAGCATGCAAGTTTATATATTCTCATATATTTATGTTGAACAAGTTTTATCGTTTAATTTACTACTTATTATGAATGCTTAACATTCAATTCTAAGATTTTAGCCTTAGCTTAATGTTGTTCAAAGCAAGGTATGTGATATTATTCAATAATTGTGCTATTAGATTATTCCTAATGCATGAGCTTAATTTACAATGTTGATTCAGTTATGGTTTATTCCGTAACATAGTGTTATTACCTTTTCATTCAACTAATCCTTAGTTGATGACCGTTGAATTCTAAATTACCTTGGAACGTATCCAAACCAAACTTACTTTGGTGTGGACTTATACTCTAAATACTGAGATGAACAACCCTATTATTAGGGGTTTACACTTAGCGTTAAAATGTTTGTGCACAATACATTGTACAAAGGGTTGATCCCCCTAAGTACATGGAGTCCTTATAGTCTTATGACTGTTAAAGTTTAAGTTGAAAGATTACTTATAACTATGGACATGGTTCGTGGTCATAAGACCCTCAGTAATATATTTCAGAATGTTGATAGAATATATTGTTCAGTTCTATTGAGCCTATTATTTGGCCAATGTTGTAAATGTTTTATTCATTATCGTTTCAAGTGAGCTTTGTTTGCTCACTCTTGCTTATATAACTATTACAGCTAAAGTTGAGAAGATCGATGTACCTAGCACTAGTAAAGGGAAAGGAAAGATGAACAAGTATTGAATACTTGTAATCATGTTAATATTTTATTATCAGACTTTATTTTAATGATTGTAATAGAGTTATTTAATTTTTCGAATTTGAATGATTGCATGTAAAGGTTATATAACCTGGGAGATTTTATTAATGTAATCCTTTATGGGAAGGTTTATTATTCAATTTTATTACGATTGGGTAGTTAGATATGAATGCTTTTATAAAGTGAACACCGAATCTTGAAGGAATAAAGTACTCAGATTTGGGGGTGTCATATGCAACATCAGCACGAAGTCAATAAATTTCAAAAAACTAGCATAGCTAAAAGATTTAGAATATCCAATTTTTCCTCTATCATCTTAAATTCTTACTCCACTGCTTCGTTACTTAGTCATTCTAATAATCTTTAGCATCATCAATGCTCACCATACCAAAAATTCTTAGTTCTTACCTCAGAAGTTTTTTATACCCAGTATAGTTCATCAAACTTTCCACATTTTGGATGTTCAGGAACTTGCCACAATAATATGTGTTTAAGAACTTATCCTAGTCAGACCATAAGCGTCCATTCGCTGAGGAGTTCAAAAGATACTACATGATTATGAGTCACGAACTTACCATGTGCATTAGTTTTAATAACCGTGCCTAATCTTAATATCATCTAACCTAACCTTAAAAGCCTCTAACTACCAAATATACACATGAGAAAAGAATCACCTTTCCACCACATATACATTGATAGCGCGACACCGACATTCCAATGATTATCAATGTGATAAACCAAGTACATGCATAAAATCTCTGCCCATACAAAGGTTTGTACAACTTAGTCACCATATGAGTCCTCAATTGAAATCCCACCTAACATTACCTTACTCTTAACTTTCCCTTAACTTGCTCAATACGAATTCCTCGTATCACATTATCTATAACTCCTTATGAGTTTATCTCGTACTATATCATAGTACATTATCTTCATATCATCAAACTATAATTATTCAAACATTACAGACCATCTTTCTTTTATTACTTAAACCGATCACGTCATGATCTTATTCTATAATCATCTCCCTTAAAATTCTTTTCTTAACTCGTGATCGTTTTGTTTTACGATCCTCTTTCTTTCCTTTTTCATCATTTACGATTTCATTTATGCTTTTAATCTTACAGACTTTGTCTATTCATCATTATTTGTTATCTTGGCTATTGGAGTTAGGTAACTCCCATTTCTTATCTTTATATCTCTTCAAGATTCTTCTTTGAATTTTCTTGATTATATAACAATTCTTCCTTTAAGAATTTCTAACTTCATTTACATTGCTCAACATTTCATTCAAGTTCCATATTTTCATCGTATGTATCCATTTTCTATACTTGGTACACATCGAGTCTCTAATAGTTTCAATATGGTACGCTGAGTGGTTTCCCATAAACAACCAACAAACTAGGTTCTAACTTACTTGTTCGTATATACATCCGCTCTATGAAGGAATCGTTTAGACTAGATACCATACATTAACTATTAAAGAGTACAATTGTACCACACCTAAATATAATTTTTTATTCTTAACTTCTTTATCATTCTCTTCTTATAGACATTGTCTATTTATTATCACCTTACATCCTTATTATTGGAGTTGGGTAACCCCACATTCATATTCATTATAACTCTGCGAGATTCTTCTTTGAATCCACTCACGCATGTTTTAATCCCTTCTTTATAAATTTCTTAAATTACTTCTTATTGTTCAAACTCTATTTGAGCTTATTCTTTCATTATCTTCACCTCTCTTCTCTAAGGTTATAGCCTAAGGTACTCTTACCTAAGGTTTCTAACCTATCAACTTTGATACCAACTGTAACGATTCCAAAATTAAAATAATTTAATTCTCGACTTCGGTCATTAATAATACATTCAACCTCTAATTTTACATCATTAAACGATAATACAACCATTGAAATTTGCAGAATAATTAAAATTTTCTATTACAAACTATTCTCATTCCCAAAACTTTCAACATTTACATCTAAATATCTCATAATCATTTTAATACTACAAGAGTTTACATCGCAAAACGATATTACAATTCAATATTAATACATTATTCGAAACCTTAAACATGGTTCAAATAATAATAACTCAGTCAAAGTGTATAAATCTTCAGTATCACATCTGATTCATGTCTTTCGAGTAGCACATAACTTTATCTTGAATCTTTATCCTGCAAAAGTGGTTATTTGTAAGGTTGAGCTCCACAGCCCAATAAAATCTAACAGTTTTCATGCATCACATAGCACATAATAACATGCTCAACATACATCTCATAAACATTAGATTAACATAACACATGCTGCATTTCATATAACAAGTATAAAGATTGAGTTCCTTACTCAGTCAATATTCATTATTCAATCAACATAGTCATAAATTGACTTTAACGTTTCATACTTTCAATATATATAGGACACATCATGCTCTTTGTCGACAAAGATTTAAAACAGTTCATCATCAAGTTCACATAGCAAATAGGAACAGAAAGACTTGCCTTGATCGTTGTTTACCAATAACAGTTTAACAGCTTACAGCTATCTGTATTTCACGTGCCCTACACAATTATATAATCATTCACATTAACTATTAGTCACATAGCAATGCATAGTAGTTGTAATGTAAACTTTACTCTACATCTCATAACCATTCCTATTATCAATATATAATGTTCAATTTGATTGAGTTAACTTTCGACTTATATCTCCCTATATTTCATACTCGAAGTTCATTCAAGTGCTTAAGTCTTTCTAGGAATCATTATTGGTTTTATATTAATCCTATTCCATATCTTATAATATTCATTTCAATTGAATTGAAACACTTTTTAAGTTCATTAACACTTGGCACGGCATTTCGACGTTCATTCGTCACACGCCCGATTTGTCTCTCTTGTATGTGCTTAGTATGCTTATACAACTTATCTAATACATTATTTATTAATGTTAAGCATCATTATATTTATTAACATTCATGTTTTATAACTTAGAACAACATCCTTTATCGTCAGAAGCACTACACTTGCATACGTGCTTGCCCGACGCCCTCCGATTGTCCCCAAAAATACAATAGCCCTAAAGATGACAATTTTTACCCCTGTTCCCGACCACAAATCTTAACCCTTAAAGAATAAAAGTTGTAGGTCTATTCTTCCTCGTTCCGGATTATCTTGAATCGCCTTAATCGGAGTTCGTATGAAAATGTTATGACTATTTTACTACAGGAGGTCAAAAAAGTCACACCGAAAAAACCTAGAGCGCAGCTGCACCCAATTAAGCATGGGACACAATGCAGCTGTGCCCCAAAATACTTAGGGCACAGCGCAACTGCACCCGTTAGCAGAACCGGGACTTACAGTTTACTGTTCTTGCGATTTTTGACCCTTTTCTCCTACTAATCTTCATAACTTGAGTTATACATATCTAAATTAGTCCGTTTTCGATTCTATGGATTCATAATTCATAGAACTACAACATACTAGATTTATAGCAATTTACAGAAACATTAACAAACCTAAATCTTCACCCAAAACTCATGTTCATATTAGTTTTATATGTTTTAACATATTTAGCGTAATCATTCACCACGGATTCGATTCCTAACCAAATCAGTCCATTTATCCTTCGTTGTTTTTGTAATTCAATATACTAACAATATCTAGCACCAATTTCAGATTCTATTCACGAACTAACCCTCAATTTTGACTCCAACATAAGTCAAAATATACATATTCAACCAAATCTCAATTCCTTATTTTAGAACATTATTGCATGAATTTTATTACTGAAAACTCATCTTTAGATGACATAGAATGAATTGTACATATCTAAGAACATATACAATCCAATTTCTTGATAATTCCTCTATAAAAATCCATTTACATAGAAAAACTCAAGAAACTAAAAACAAGAGTTTTGGGGTTAAGTTAGTACCTTTGATTAGCCATAAAGCTTGAACAATCTTCTTGTTTCTACCTTTGATTTTCACAAAGCACATTCTTCTCAATTTCACAGAGGATTTCTTCTCTTTCTCTCTCAATTTCTCTCATATTCTTTGTTTTCTCTTCTTCTTTGTGTTTTGCAAACAGGCTAACTATACTGATAAAACACACCTTACGTGTTTTTACTCAGCTATCAGTTATGCAAACCCAAAAGGTTTTAACTGATAAAAAATACCAAAGGTCTCAAGACCTTGTTTGGCTAGCTTTAATCTAGTCTCTTTTAATTTATTTTTATAATTCCCTTTAACATATAATTCATTCATATCACAACCATTAACAAATTCTAATATTTAAATTAAATTAAACCTTATTATAATAATTATAATTTCTATTATTATAATTATAGTTTCTATTTAGCCAACCATAATTATAATTTTATTCAACAAATCAATCCTTTAATTTAATTATTAGATTAAATTAGAATATTTTCATCAAATATTTATTTTACTCAATAAATAATCCAATTAAAATATTTATTTTATTTAATCAATATTTTAACTATTTACAAAATTAACAATCATATTACATTAACATACCACATTTATATGTAATATATTACTCTCTCATTTTATTAAAACAAATATATTCACATTAATTCATTATTTTAATTAAATGAATTACTCACATTATTTATGAAATTTAATTCATAACAATTCCATCGTCAATCAAGTCATACCAATTAAATTATATTATTCCATAATATAATTTCCATCTTAATTAACTAATATTATTCAGTTAATTTTCTTTTGCCACCGTTTTCCTTTTTCATAACTAATTTGCTTCACTTTCTTTAATAGTTTAATCAACTATTAAATCTCATACAAATTTAATTTCTTCACACAAAAACACATAATTCAAAATATATACATCTCATAATAAGAATTTTAATTATTAAATTCTTATTTTAACAATTTATAAAAATTCGGGTTGTCACAGTTGGAGCGACTATTGGGTAGGCTCATCACCGGACCATCTAATGCCAGCCTGCCTGCATAACCCACAGATGAGGGATGGGTGTGGTAGGCCGTCGAAAATGGCCCTCGCAGGCATCTTCGTGTCGACAAGTTGATAATGGCACCCACATCGATGTGGAAGTCTTGCACAATTGCATACAGTAGAAGCACCTTGTCCTTTGTCACCTCAGTGGTATGTGTGGACGGGAATAACTTTGCGCACAAGAACGCATACCATATTTTTCCATAACGGCTCAAGTCCTTGGTAAGGAAGATTGTGCCACCTTTTTGTCCTTTAACCCATATAGCACACGGCTTAGTTATTTCTGTTAGAATCTGATAATAGTCGGGACCACTGTCACGCAACTGCGCATAATGGCATACCGCAGGAGTTCGCAGGCTGTAATAATTGTTGATATCTTCAAGACTGAAGGGCACCTGTTTACCCCTCACGAATGCAATGAACGGGGCCCTATCCTCCGCATTTGCTTAAAACTCCTTCACCATGTTAACTATAGTTGGCTCTGGCTTGTCAGTAAACCTATCCCAACCTTTCTCATATATATGCCTCTTCATTTTCCCATCTACATTATCGGGTGCCAAGCCCCGCTCTGGAGTTAGTGCCTTGGGCACTAAATAGTCGTACTTGTCGGCGGCGTTGGCACTCATAAATTTTTGCAGATCAAAGGCTCGTGCAGGTGGTGTAGACCCTGAGCCCTCGCCTCTCTGTATCTTTAATGGTGTCTTAGGAGCCATGGCAGTTAATTCAATAACAATTCTCCCAATCTTTCTCTTGCACAATTTGTCGAACACGTGGTGTGCGAGACTCACAATATCCCCAAATATGATAATTGAACTTCAACTATGGTGCTAAAAGATGAAAATTTTCAAGTATTTGCTTACCCACGGTGTAATTGCCCAGTTGAAGTATGACTCCCAATTGGTGGTGACACTTTGTTGTTTTTCCTTTTCTTGTTGCTATCAAAACTCTAGCTTGAAGAATCCTAGCTTTGTGATGACTGAAATTATATGGAATGGTGTAGATTTGATGTAGTTGTTGTTTGTATTTATAGAATGGAGATAGTGTAGGGATTTAGTGGGTTAATGTAGAGGGGAAGTGGAGAATGTGTTGTAGTTCGTGGGGAGTATGTGGGATAGGGACTGGTGATTGGTTATGGGATAAGGAAGTGGAGAAGTGGGTCTTAATCAGTTTTACTGCAGAATAAAAACCTTTCCAGTTCCCGTACCCCCGCCCCGGCGGGGGGTAAGTGTACTATAGGAGCCCGCCCCAGCGGGGGGTATACTATTTTTGATCCAAGACCCCCGCCCCGGCGAGGGGTATCCTTCACAAAATGTCCTCCCCGATGGGGGGTTACACTGCAGCTGACTTTAATTTTTCCAATTCCTCTCGTCAAACACATATCCAAAAGCTTCCCAAGTACCTGAAACACATTGAAATCATAAGTATAAGATAACATCGTGAACATTGAACATGTAAGGTTGAATTAACTAGAAATCATTACTCAACTAACTACCTAATGGACCGAAATAAACTTACTCGATACTAAACTTACCCTCTAAATTAAAAATTGACTATCATACTTAGAAATACTGTAAATGAAAGTAAAATTGGGTTGCCTCCCAATTAGCACTTGTTTTTGAGTTTTTCAGCCTGACTACTCCCTGTTTTAGCCTGGATCGGTTGGAATCTTCTCAGCATGTTGTCTATTTATCGCACAACACCAACAATGATTTATTGCATGCCCATTCAACTGTGTTTCTAAAATTGAATTTGACTTTATATCCTCGATCAAAGCTTTTAGACCACCAACCTCTTCGCAATCTTTGTACTTTACATGTGTAGACACCTAGTTCACATCCCTTTCCTCTTGTTGGGCTATTTTGGGTTAACAAAATAGACTCTAACTCATGCAAGTATACACGGGTCAACAAGTAGTACATAGTAAGAAAGTATCGATCCCACTGAGAAAGGTGAATAAATCTACGCTATCATGCAACAACCTTATCACTATTTTTGTATGCTCAAACGATCAATTAACAATTAATTTGATATCTAAATTAATTATCAACTCAAAAATACTAATTACTAAATTAATGGAATTCAAGTGGAGAGTAATGGGATCCTAATGTCATTTAATGTTTTATCCAAAATGGACGCCTCTTGTTATGCCTAATTATTTAATATGGACAGCTAGTTGAGAGCACAAAAGTGAAACATAACCATCTTTCGATGTACTATGTCCAATCCATACAAAATCCACAAGTGATAGAATTCATGTAAGCATCAAAATTACCTAACCCACTATATGTCTATATGAATTAAAAGTAATAATGATTTAAGCACAAACTCTCTAAATGACTACACATGGCGAATCAGTATATGCCTATCCGGGTCACGAATCACAAATCCTAACATGAATAAGTCTCATGAACATATGCCAACATGGTCTAATCTGTACTTATATTTCCTTTTCCAAATCCATACAAGTACTTAGCGTGAATGGTGATCAAGCATTCAATATTTTAGGGCAACCATGTTAGGCAATCCAATATCAAACATACAAGCATTACAAATAGGCATACAAATATGGACTACACACTAAACTCCATTAAAATCCCATAATGGAAGTTAGTTCATTTCTGAATCAACAGCTATTATGGGATTGAAGCCAAGCATTGAAAATAAGAAATGAAAGCAAGAGATATAAGGAAAATGAGAAGTCAAATCTGATAAACCCTGCTTCAAAGCTGATTCCAAGCTAGTTCAAGTTCACATTCATTAACAAAATTAAAACCCAGTCTTTACAAACGATCAATCTAGAGAGAGAAGCCCAAAATAGTATAGAAAGGCTATGGAATCTCTCTAGACTATGAAACCCTAATAATAGTAATTAAAAACTGAATAATACGTCTCTGGAAACCAATAAATATATCTAAAGATAGAAAACACGCTCTAGCATTACAAAATAGAAAGTGGACATTTTAAACCAAGTGTAACTGGCGCGGCCGCGCGGTGTTACAGCTTGAATCGGGCGCGGGCACGCTGTGTGTGTTGATGCTGAATGCTTGGCGCGGGCGTGCCGTGTCTATTTGCAAATTGGGCGCGGCTGCGCGATGGCCTTGTCTACGTCTGTTCTTCCTCTGGCGCGAGCGCGCCGTATCTAGCTTATATGGCAGTGCGGCCACGCTGCTGCTGTATGTTGTATTCTGCTGGCTTCTTGTTGCTGCTGATGACTGTTGTTTGCTACTTGCTTTCTTCTTCTTTTCTTCACTTCTTACTTCTTCATTTGGCCACCTCATAGCCCTTCTAGCTGTCCTCCTCACCTGCTTGATCTCAGTTGCCATCCTCATTCTAGCTTAAATCCACCATGCCATGCCTTCAATACTATCACCATGCCTTGCTATGTTATTTTCATTCCCATGTCGTGCCTTAGGAGTTCCAACTATGCACACTGCAAAACCAACACAAAAAGCAAATAAAACATACCAAAAATACTTGAATTGAGCAAAATTCCAGTGAGTTAGTAACCAATAAGTAGGTATAAAACTTACTTATCAAATACCCCCAAACTTGAACTATTGCTTGCCCTCAAGCAATACACACAAAAACAAATTAGACAATGCAACTACATGCTATGCAAACTACACTATCATGCAAGTGATTCCCAAGATTTCCAGCCATACTAGAATTCCAATCAAATATGCTTTAGAGAAATATCCAGATTCAAGAACAAAGTATCAAACTATGCCACAGGAATAACGCCACACAATCAAATAATCCAAACATGCTATAAAGATGTTGTGTGTGTGTGATGTGTTTACAAATAAGCTTGATAAAGGCAAAGACTACACATGTTATACTGCTTAAGAAAGAAAATTGAAGTTTAAATCAAGAATTACACATACAAATGAAACAACAACTACTCCAACACATCAATACAAACTAAGGTTCAACAATGGGTTTATTCTGCTTTATTTTTACTCACGAGGGCGATTTTTGCACTTTCCCGAGGTGTTTATTGATTTTTTTTTCTTTTTTGCATGACTGTGCAATGCCTCATTCCATTAGGCTAACAGTGCTACCCCTTAGCGAGCTTTCAACCAATGACTCCCAGACCTTAAATACCTTAGGGTGCTAGGTGTAAAGACAATCCCCTTGGGCGTACTTGCTCAAGTAACAAAGGCCCCGAAACAAGACTAGCCACGGTACTTTTTTATATTTTTCTCTTTTTCTTTTCTTTTCTTTATATATATATATATATATATATATATATATATATATATATGTATAACAAGCATACCCATGCGTTCCCAAAGTTTGAGTTTCAATGTTTTCATAGTCTATGTTCACTTCCTACACAATTCCATCTTTAAAAACAACATTTTTTTCTCAGCAGGCAACAAGTTATTCTTTTACCAACAAGCAGACATGAACACTAACGTGCTAACCGATAGCATCTAAACAACAAGCATGGATCAAATCATGTATAACATTATAACTAAGCTCAAGCTACCCACCTAATTCAAGAATCCATCAAATTTCTTACTTCATCATTGGCTAAACTAGAATTTCACTAACTAGATACTTGGGAATATGCAATGTTATGCACTTAAACAAATAACTAAACAAATAATAAGAAACAAACGTCAAAAAATTTCTACAAAATAAAACTAAACACCTTAACATGCAAAAACTATACTAAACATGGATAAATGATATGCAATTATACTACATGCTCTACACTACACTACTAAACACCCAATACCCCCAGACTTAATATATTCATTGTCCTCAATGAATGAAGGTAAAGGGCAAAGAGAACTCCCCTAATTGTCAAAATTACCACCCTCCTCGAGTGGTGAATCGGGCGGTGGAAAAGGCACAGCTGTCTCGAACTGAGGCCACTCTAGCATTGTTCCTTGCTGCGCAAAGGCTTCACCTAATGACCGCGTTAACCCATTTGGAAACGCCGAGAAATTGTCATACATGGCATCCACTTTTCTCTCCAATCTCTTAAGTCTGCGATCATCATTTTTTGCAATGGCATGGGTTGAAGTTCCTGCTTCAGTTGGCTGCAGAGATGGCACCGAAGATGTGGCTGGAAGAATAAAGCCCTTGCCCCTCGGGTGTGGTGTGCCTCCTGCCCAGTCATCAAACTTTGCTGTCGTGGCATAGGTGATGTCTTAGCTTGGATATTGCAGCTGCTCATTTGCCCAAGTAAATCCCGCTCGTGCACATAGGTGGGCTACAACTGATGCGTGTGGTATGCTACCTGTGGTGCTTCCCCTCATGTAACGGAGCATGTTTTGGTTGAGGAGATGACCCACATCTATGTATTTGCCTATGATGATTCCCCATAAAATGATAGCCCGCTCGGATGTGATATCATACTGGTGAGATGAAGGCATCAACTTGGCGCAGATAAATAAGTTACGTGCCTTAGCGTAGCGATTAAGGGTTGAACATGGAAAATTTATAGGTTGGTTTATGCCTGGTTTGATATTCCACTACGTACCAGGCACGCACAAATTAGCTCACAATGTCTAGGCTTGTCTTAAACCTTGCAGCCTCCACCTAGTTGGCACGACCAGTCGATGGGTCAGGTAAGTTGAAAACTCCTCTAATCGCCTGTGGGCGATAATCCACTTGAACACCTCTGACAAACGACAGTCCACTCATAGTTTCTTTGACTTTGGCATAAAACTCACGAACAATACCCATGAGCGCAGACATAGGTGTAGACACCACTCCAATCTATCCTCTCTATCGTATCATGTCCTAGATTGGCTATCTTGTTTCCTAGGATTAAACCCTCGTTCCTTCACAAAAGTTTTGGCCACTATCCTGGAATACTCCATCTGAGCATCTAGACTGACGAACTTGGTGAGGTCGACTATGTCCTCACTTTGACTGCTAGAAGAAGATGACTCGGGAGTACGGGAACGTGCTCTCTTTGGCCCCATAGCAAATGATGAAGAAAAACCCTAACGATTTGAGAAGAGGAGAATTTAACTGATGAAAACACTCTTTGAATACTCTGAAGATCACCCCCAAACTCGTTGCTTGCAACTGATCTAAACAAGCCCTAATTATTTGAATGGGGATATGTATGAGAGGTTGAGTGTGTGAAGGCAAACCGAATGCGTAGGAATTAGTGGGGTGAGGAGCTTTTTTTTTTAATGGAAACCGTTTGGAGAATAAGAAATGATAGAGCTTCTGTTTTCAAAGAGATATGGAGAGGCGCACGTTTGAAAGAGGTTATAACTGATATAAGAAATGGGATGGGTCACGTTTTAAAACTTCTAACATTTTTTGGAACCGAACTAGGGCGCGGCCGCGCCGAGTCTAAGCATATGTGTGGCGCGGGTACGCTGACATGGCGCGGGCGCACTGTGGGTCAGATTGCATGGAAGCCCGGCGCCGGCGCGCCAAATGTGTACTACTAAACAACGATGTCGCGCTGCCCTGCACCCAAAAATGAATTGATTTGCACTTTAAGAAGTAATAAGCAGCCATTGAAACTCTTCAACTAACCTACATATCAAGCATTTACAAATATGAGATATACCAATTCCCCAAATTAAAATATGTATTGTATAACATGTAAGAATAAATATATCCAAAAATGCTCTATATGTTATTCCTATCAAAAATGATATGTGCATTCAGCTCTAACAAAACTTGTATCAAAAAATTTATACTCAAGAATTAAACCTGGGGGACGAAAATAGACATGAACAAATAGAATTAAACTATAGCGAGAAATAGAAAGATATGCATCTGAAGAATTAATCAATAGAGAGATATAGAGATGATGCAAACAGAATTAAACAAGAGGAGAGAAAAGAAATAATGGGGTGCCTCCCATTGAGCGCTAGTTTATAGTCAGTTAGCTTGACTATCTCTGCTCTGATCAAGTCGTAGAAAGAATTGAGGTGACTTTCTGCCTGTCCACCTCACCATCATAGTAATGCTTATACCTCTGTCCATTGACCTTGAAGGGCTTATCTGGGAACTTGTCAAAAATTTTGATTGCACCATGTGGATATACATTCTTCACAGTGAACGGCCCTGACCACCTTGACTTGAGCTTCCCTGGGAAGAGTTTGAGTCTGGAATTAAACAACAACACTAAGAATTAAAACTAAGAATCTACAATTGAATAAACATTAAAAGACAAAAATAGAAGAAGAGAAAAAGATAGAATCTGTTGTCAGTAGATTTGATGCTCCCTCCTTACTCCTACTTTGAATCTTCAATGGTCTCCAAGTTGCTTCAATCTCCAAATCTCATAAGAATTAGGGTTTTGGTCCTAATCTACTCTAATCTAATCTAATGGAATCCTCTTTTCAATTCTTGCAATTCTCCTCCTTTTATATGCCTCTTCATATGTCTTTTAGTCCTCTTGAAAGTCCTTGAATAATCAGCTCGAACATATCCTTCTTGAACTCAAATTCTGAAAACTCATTTTTCTTCCCGACACCCCCGCCCCGGCGGGGGTTTCCTTTTTAAATATGTATGCCCCGGCGGGGGGGTATGTCTCTGCAGTTTTGATTTTGCCTTTTGCATGCCATTTCTCACCATAACGCCGCCATTCTACCACCATGCCTCGTATTGCACTCCTAAACATAAAACAAACACAAAACAAGTAAAAACGAACTTAAATAGACAAGAACAACACAGTTTAAGTCCAAATCAGAAGCAGATTCGTAGGTATGAAACCCACTCATCAAATTACCCCAAACTTAAACCGTGTTAGTCCTCAAGCACAAAACAAAACATAATGCAATGCAATGGAATGCAACTAATCTACATGCCTACAAATTCAACAGTAATGACAGAAACAAGTCTAGTCAACCGGCCTTAGAGAAATCAAGTAAACATGATAATACATCATATCAAAATAAATCAGTAATTTCCCAATCAATCATCAAATCTTAAACTGTTATCCCTGATATGTGTGTGTGTGTGTGTGTGCTCAACAACAATGCTAACTAATATAAAATCAAATTTAACACATAATAGGTCTCTTCGAAGGCATCATACATTATAAACTCAAGAAATCCACAGATGAACTAGATCCGACTAAAATCAAACAATTACCAATATTGAGGGTCAACATGGGATACTTATGCTTTATTTTTCAATTACGGGGGCTTTTTACTCTTTTCCCGTTTTATTCTTCTTCTTTTTTTCTTTCTTTTTTTTATATAATTTTCATGGCTGTGCAATGTCTAATTCCCTTAAACTTTTTAATGCTACCTTAACGAGCTTTTGATCAACGACTCCCAAACCATTTAAGGCCTTAGGGCACTAGGTGTAAAGACAATCCCCTCGGGCTTACTTACTCAAATAACAATGGCCACAGAACTGGACTACCCACGGTGTTTATTTATTTTTTATTATTATTATAGCTTAAATACCCCAAATATTCTCCCAAACTTAAGTTCTTGTCTAACTTTAGTCATCACTACCTATTCGTGTCATTCTTTCATTCAGACTAGCATTATCCTTTAGATTCTCATTATGTATCAATTTAGACTCAATCAATCAACAAAGTTGTGTTTACTGTGCTACCCTTAATATTCCAGTTTCAAATAGAAAAAGATTCAATTCATAACAAGAAATCACATCAAAGCTCTAATAGTCAGTACTATCATTGTCTACTCAATTTCAATCTCATCATTGGCCAGAATAGACTGTAACTATCTAACAGCTGGAAACATGAAGATGAACATAGTAACTAACTTCTATTTTTGAAAAAAAAATTAAATAAAACAAGAAACTGAATATAATGCTATTCAAACTACACTACTATGCAACTACTTATGCAGTTGTACTACATGAGTGCAAACATAATTAACCTAAACTAAACATGACAACATATGCAAAATAAACAAATAACATAACATAAACATGAAACTAAACATGAAATAAAGAACTAAACTAAACTCCCCCAAACTTAGCAAATACAATGTCATCATTGTAAGAATATAGCATTAAGTATAAGAGGACTTCCCTATAATTAGCTAAGCGTGAGGTGATGGTGGTGATGGTGACGACGGTGGTCGTGGCGTAAACATTCGGCGCTCTTCCACATCTGAATCTGACGGAGGATGTTGTGGCATCTTGATTGTGAGCATGTTGTATGTATGCATCTTTATCCGATAAAAGAATAGGAATGAGAGCTTGTAGAGAACAAGGTAATTTGGGTGTACTGAGTTCAGCCGAGAAAAGATATGTGAAGGTGTGGATGCATGTGGGGTGTAGAACTTAATGAATTAGGTTGAGAATAATGAATGACAAGAGAATGGATTAGAATGGGTGAAGTTAAGCTTAATGAGTTTCTGGGACTGAATTCGATGGTAGAGCATTGATAATCGAAGTTGGGATGGAGAGGGAATGGCGTTGTTCGAATAAGATTGGGAATTTTTGTTAATCACTACAGTTCTGCTAAGCCGGCCGGGGCGGGACATTTTTGACCATGAAAGCCCTCTGGGGTGGGCGTGGACAGATAGCACCCCCATCGGGGCAGGAGTTTGTAGGACAAATTTGCCCGATGGGGCGGGCATGCTCTGTTCTGAAAAATTTTCCTCGATTTCTATGCAGTTACTTCCATTTCCATAATCTTTTGCCTATCCATTGAACCTCCAATACCTGCAATGAAGAGAGATAACATGGATTAGAATAGCACTTTGGATTATAAGAGAACTTAATAAGCAAATTAACTCCTAAAATTTTGACAGACTAACAACACTAATTGATTAAAAATTTGAGGATTTGACAAATGGACATTCTATAATTAAGCTCATAAGTGCTTGGCTTTCAGGGGGCGCTGCCCCCTTACAACCCCCGCCAGCTCACCGGCGAGCTGGGCAGCCGATCACCTGGGAGCGAGAGCCCCGACTGGGTAGTCGTAGTATCCATTAGTCGAACCCATCAAATATAATAACTTGATTCCTATCTACTAAATAAACTAATAAGGCAAATAAATCTAAAAATTTATAGGTTGCCTCCCAGTTAGCGCTTGATTTATAGTTTTTCAGCCTGACTTTATCTGGTCAGCACTATCCAATTTCTCTTCGATAATTGAGGAACCCTTCATCTATCAGAAATAATGTAACTTTTGGTAGGTTTCCATTTGTGATGGCTATCGAATTACAGTCACCTAGCATACTTTGTTTAGATAAGATCCCATTCAAGAACGTCCAACATCTAGGTGTTTTCTCCATTGTGTCTGTGATCATATTGGGGCATTGAAGCTTGTCAAACACAACAGTCACTTCTTTTATCTTTTTCAGCTCATTGCACCATGGCTTTGAAGTTGTACTCGCTTTTACGTCACAAGGAGCATTGACGACGACATGACTACCTAGCGGGCATGGTTTTGCAAATCTAACTGGATCCTTGATCTGTGATAACCCGAATTTTTATAAGTTATTAAAATAAGAATTTAATAATTAAAATTCTTATTATGAGGTGCATATATTTTGAATTATATGATTTGGTGTGAAGAGAATTATATATTCATATGTTGGAGAATGTGAGATTTAATAGGTAATTAAACTATTAAAGAAATTAAATAATATTAGTTAATTTAATTAAGTTGAAATTATGTTATGAGATAATATAATTTTAATTATTATGGCTTGTGGGCAATGAAAATTATTATGAGTTAAGTTTCATAAATAGTGTGAATAATTCACTTAATTAAAATAGTGAATTAATACAAGTATAATTGATTTAATAAAGTGAGAAGGTAATATATTGCATGAAAATGTAAATATTAGTATAATGCGAGTAAAATATTTATTAAGTACATTAAATATTTTAGTTGGAAACTTTATGGAATTAGATGAATATTTATGATATTAAATAAATATTTGATAAAAATTGGTATGAGATAGTTTATTTAAGTGTGATAAAATAGATGAGATTTATACGTATTTTATTACGCGAGTATAATTGTGATATTCTAATTTAATTAAATAATTAAATTAGAGGAGTGAGAATTTGTTAAATAATGTTATGATTATAATGGTTGAATAGAAATTATAATTTTACTAATAAGGTTAATTTTATTTCTTAAGGAATTAAAGGTACATAATCTAGTTTATATTTCTAGTTTATGTGTTCTTGAGTTTCTTTTAAAATTGGAGTTTTGGTTAATGAATTTGTGGGTTACGATGTTATATATGTTATTAGATATTTATAATTTGATAGTGGTCATCTAGAAATAAATTTTCAGAAATCAAATTCATGTATTTATACTAAAAAAGAGGAATTTGAGTTTTGATTGTAAAGTGTATTTTGGTGTACTTTGGGACTAAAGTTGATGATGAATTCATGATGAAAACTTTAAATTGATGGATGATTGTTGTTCTCCTCTATAAAACGAAAACAACGCTACTTGAACGGATCGAATTGGTTAAGAAACAAATTCTTGATGAATGAATACACTCAGTATGTTGAAAATAGGAAAAATTAGTATAAACAAATTAGAATTAGTATAAACCAAGTCCCACATCAACTAAATTGAGAACTTTACCCTTTGCTAAACCTATAAATAGAAGGGCTTGATCCTTTATTTCATTCACCAACAATAAGGCCTCCAAATTTGAGAAAGACTTTATCATGGTCGAGTACGTATTGTAGCCTCGGAAGTTAGCTTCGTATGGGCTCAAGAATCGCTCAAAAATGTTTTGAAACGAATTAATTATGACTGTTTTAGCGAGAGAGGGTAAAGCTGGAAAAAAAAATTGAAGACTGCTATGAACGTCAATTTTTGGCACGCTTTTTAGACTACTTAACAAACCCGAAATGAGAGGTTAGTATTTCTTAAAAATAGTCTTGTATGCCATGAAAAACATACTAAAAAAAATGCCTTACGATTAGATAAGTAAATTGCAAGCTATTAAACCACGAAAGGGGATATAAATGGTTTATGTTTTGATACGTAAAGTATTTACATACTAAATCCATGAGAGAACCTTTTGGGCATAAAAAGGTAATAACGGACAAAAGTTTCTAAAGAAACATAGAATGGTTTTAAGACAAGAACAAAATATTATAGTTAAATAAAATTAGTTTACATTGAGTACGTGAATTTTGTATGTGAAACTAATATGTACATGTATGTATCCTCAATTTGTGTAGGATCATCACAGCGCAGATAAGTTATAAACATTAAACAACATCCAAGGCAAGTTTTCCAGTTCTATTATGTTTGTGGATTAAATGTGATCATGTGGTGAGTTACATACCATGCTTTATGAATTGTTAAAGTCAAAATAGGACCAAGTTAATTGGGTTATGGAACTCAATTTATATGTGATATGTGATAGCACATGCATGTTGTATAATGTAACTCGATAAATTAGAAATGTAGAATGCATGAATTGTGTGCTATGTGAAACATGATAGACTGTTAAATTTGCTGGGCTGTCGAGCTCAACCTTGCAAATAACCACTTTTGCAGGTTCAAGATTCAAGGTAAAGTTATGCGTTACTTGAAAGACATGAATCAGATGTGATACTTGAAGATTTATATACTTTGGTTATGTTATTATTTAAACCATGTTTAAGGTTTCGAATAATGTATTAATGTTGAATTGTAATATTGTTTTGCGAATGTAAACTATTGTAGTATTAAAATGATTCTGAGATATTTAGATGTAAAGGTTGAAGGTTTTGGGAACGAGGATAGTTTGTAATAGAAAATTTTAATTATTCCGCAAATTTCAATGGTTGTATTATCGTTTAATGATGTAAAATTAGAGGTTGAATGTATTATTAACGATCGAAGTCGAGAATTAAATTGTATGAATTTCGGGGTCGTTCCAATTGGTATCAAAGCTGTAGGTTATAAACCTTAGGTAGGAGTACCTTAGGCTATAACTTTAGGGAAGGAAGGTGAAGATAATGAAAGAATAAGCTCAAATAGAGTTTGAACAATAAGAAGTAATGTAAGAAACGTATAAAGAAGGGATAAAACTTGTGTGAAATGATTCAAAGAAGAATCTCGCAGAGTTATAAAGAATATGAATGTGGGATTACCCAACTCCAATAATAAGGATGTAAGGTGATAACAAATAGACAATGTCTATAAGAAGAGAATGGTAAGGAAGTTAAGGATAGAGAGTTATAGTTAAGTATGGTACAGTTGTACTCTTTAGTAGTTGGTGTATGGTATCTGGGCTAAACGATTCCTTCATAGAGCGGAGGTATATACGAACTAGTAACTCAGAACCTAGTTTGTTAGTTGTTTGTGGGAAACCACTCAGCGTACCATATTGAAACTGTTAGAGACTCGATGTGTACCAAGTGTAGAAATGGATACGTATGATGAAAGTGTAGAACTCGAATGAAATTTTGAGCGATGTAAATGATGTTAGAAATTCTTAAAGGAAATTTTTTTTTCTTTATATAAACAAGAAGATTCAAAGAAGAATCTAAGAGATATAAAGATAAGAAATGGGAGTTTCCTAACTCTAAAAGCCAGAATAACGAGTAATGTAGTAAATGATAAAAAAGAGAAAGAAAGAGGATCGTAAAACAAAACGATCACGAGTTAAGAAAAGAATTTTAAGGGAGATGATTATAGAATAAGATCACGACGTGGTCTGTTTAAGTTATAAAAGAAAGATTGTCTATAATGTTTGAATAATTATAGCTTAATGCTATAAAGATGGAGTACTATGAAATAGTACGAGATAACTCATGAGGAGTTATAGATGATGTGATACGAGGAATTCGTATCGAGCAAAGGGCAAGTTATAAGCAAGATAGAGTTAGGTGGGATTTTAATTGAGGTCTCATGTGATGGCTGAGTTGTACAAACCTTTGTATGGGCGAGGGTTTTGTGCTTGCACTCAGTTTATCACATTGGTAATCATTGGAATGTTTGTGTCGCGCTATTTGTTATATGCTTGTTGAGAAGGTGATTCTTTTCTCATGTGTATAACAGATAGGTAGAGTATAGTTAGTGAATATTATAAGGTTAAGTGCGAGTTCTTAAAACTCATACTTATGGTAGGTTCGTGACTCATAATTATATGGTATGATTTTGAACCCCTCAGCGAATGGACGCCTATGGTCTGACTAGGATAAGTTCTTAAACTCGTATGATTGTGGAAAGTTCCTGAACTCATAACATGTGGTAAGTTTGACGAACTGGGTATAGATAAGTGTAAATGGAGTATTGGGATGATAGGAATAGATAGACCTATTAAGCAATGGATCATTATAGAAAGTGAAGTTGATGGTGGAAGCATAGGTAATCTAAATCTACTAGCTATGCTAGACTTTCGAAATTTATTGACTTCGTGCTGATGTTTACACTTCTATTTTCTTGAAAAACATTGGATCAAATGATGGAACCAGTGAGTTTTAACAACAATATTGTTATTCGTATGTCTATGCTAATTGCTTCGGCTAGACAAAAATTATTTACAATATATCAAAATATATTTTATATCATTAATGCATCATGTAACCTGGTGCAAGGATGATAAAAACGATGGAGTCATCAATGCAGTATTACCTAGTGTTGGATGTGATCTAAGGATCGTCAGCCCACTATGGTATGATGTAGTATGATAAAATCACCAAATGACGGAATCCTCAACGGACTGTAAATACAGTACGGTATCATGACGTCATAAAAAGATTTTTGAGATTTCTTTGAGATATGAGAATTCATATGTATGTATGTATATGTATATTTCGGTTGATGTTCGAATTATTGTAGAGGTCTACGCTATTTGATTCAGCTAGACGAATATTGAAAGATGTTCATGAAATTCAAGTGTTTATTGAAAAGTTATGCCAAACCAAATTGTTTTGGTGCGGATTCAGATGTTAAAAAACTGAGGTGAACAACCCTATAAGGGGACATGTTTTGGGGACAATGGTTCCGAGCGTAACGCATATAGTCGTTACAAAACACTACGTTGCGGCCCAACGTAGTGGTACAATAGGCTGGCCACCTAGTGTACGTGAGGAGGGTGTTTTCAGTCTTTGTGATTGATAAACACTCTGGTTTGCAGTGTAAAGGATTGAGTTGAAGCACTAGTAAACCGAGAATAGAGTTCACGGTCTTGTGACCCCTCAACATGATTTGAATCTTTTAAATTCCTGAGTTATTCATGCTACTTCCTAATTATTGAGCAATTATGGAAGATTCTTGCTATTCTAAAAGGCGAATGTGGTAAGGATGATATTCCTTAGAAAGAAGTAAGTCGTAGAATGCGACACTGAATGATGAATATATTGAATAAGTGAGAAAAGAAGTGTTGATATGAGAAGGAGATGAGTAATCAAAGAATAATGTAAAACTTTTAATAGAAAAGTTAATAATTGTAGAAAGATCTTTGTGGAAAGAAAGTGATTATAGAACCCAATGATTGAATAAATTATTAACGTAAAATCTATTTTGATAGATTGAATGAATAAATATTAATAGATAAAATTTCGAGGACGAAATTCTTAGAAGAAAGGGTGTATGCAATATTCCGAGTAAATTTTGAAAAAAGATTTGGTGAAAACCGAGTAAGGGAGGTTTCTTTGATTCCGAGGACGGAATCCTTATAAGGAGGGAAGGATGTGATAACCCGAATTTTTATAAGTTATTAAAATAAGAATTTAATAATTAAAATTCTTATTATGAGGTGCATATATTTTGAATTATATGATTTGGTGTGAAGAGAATTATATATTCATATGTTGGAGAATGTGAGATTTAATAGGTAATTAAACTATTAAAGAAATTAAATAATATTAGTTAATTTAATTAAGTTGAAATTATGTTATGAGATAATATAATTTTAATTATTATGCCTTGTGGGCAATGAAAATTATTATGAGTTAAGTTTCATAAATAGTGTGAATAATTCACTTAATTAAAATAGTGAATTAATACAAGTATAATTGATTTAATAAAGTGAGAAGGTAATATATTGCATGAAAATGTAAATATTAGTATAATGCGAGTAAAATATTTATTAAGTACATTAAATATTTTAGTTGGAAACTTTATGGAATTAGATGAATATTTATGATATTAAATAAATATTTGATAAAAATTGGTATGAGATAGTTTATTTAAGTGTGATAAAATAGATGAGATTTATACGTATTTTATTACGCGAGTATAATTGTGATATTCTAATTTAATTAAATAATTAAATTAGAGGAGTGAGAATTTGTTAAATAATGTTATGATTATAATGGTTGAATAGAAATTATAATTTTACTAATAAGGTTAATTTTATTTCTTAAGGAATTAAAGGTACATAATCTAGTTTATATTTCTAGTTTATGTGTTCTTGAGTTTCTTTTAAAATTGGAGTTTTGGTTAATGAATTTGTGGGTTACGATGTTATATATGTTATTAGATATTTATAATTTGATAGTGGTCATCTAGAAATAAATTTTCAGAAATCAAATTCATGTATTTATACTAAAGAAGAGGAATTTGAGTTTTGATTGTAATGTGTATTTTGGTGTACTTTGGGACTAAAGTTGATGATGAATTCATGATGAAAACTTTAAATTGATGGATGATTGTTGTTCTCCTCTATAAAACGAAAACAACGCTACTTGAACGGATCGAATTGGTTAAGAAACAAATTCTTGATGAATGAATACACTCAGTATGTTGAAAATAGGAAAAATTAGTATAAACAAATTAGAATTAGTATAAACCAAGTCCCACATCAACTAAATTGAGAACTTTACCCTTTGCTAAACCTATAAATAGAAGGGCTTGATCCTTTATTTCATTCACCAACAATAAGGCCTCCAAATTTGAGAAAGACTTTATCATGGTCGAGTACGTATTGTAGCCTCGGAAGTTAGCTTCGTATGGGCTCAAGAATCGCTCAAAAATGTTTTGAAACGAATTAATTATGACTGTTTTAGCGAGAGAGGGTAAAGCTGGAAAAAAAAATTGAAGACTGCTATGAACGTCAATTTTTGGCACGCTTTTTAGACTACTTAACAAACCCGAAATGAGAGGTTAGTATTTCTTAAAAATAGTCTTGTATGCCATGAAAAACATACTAAAAAAAATGCCTTACGATTAGATAAGTAAATTGCAAGCTATTAAACCACGAAAGGGGATATAAATGGTTTATGTTTTGATACGTAAAGTATTTACATACTAAATCCATGAGAGAACCTTTTGGGCATAAAAAGGTAATAACGGACAAAAGTTTCTAAAGAAACATAGAATGGTTTTAAGACAAGAACAAAATATTATAGTTAAATAAAATTAGTTTACATTGAGTACGTGAATTTTGTATGTGAAACTAATATGTACATGTATGTATCCTCAATTTGTGTAGGATCATCACAGCGCAGATAAGTTATAAACATTAAACAACATCCAAGGCAAGTTTTCCAGTTCTATTATGTTTGTGGATTAAATGTGATCATGTGGTGAGTTACATACCATGCTTTATGAATTGTTAAAGTCAAAATAGGACCAAGTTAATTGGGTTATGGAACTCAATTTATATGTGATATGTGATAGCACATGCATGTTGTATAATGTAACTCGATAAATTAGAAATGTAGAATGCATGAATTGTGTGCTATGTGAAACATGATAGACTGTTAAATTTGCTGGGCTGTCGAGCTCAACCTTGCAAATAACCACTTTTGCAGGTTCAAGATTCAAGGTAAAGTTATGCGTTACTTGAAAGACATGAATCAGATGTGATACTTGAAGATTTATATACTTTGGTTATGTTATTATTTAAACCATGTTTAAGGTTTCGAATAATGTATTAATGTTGAATTGTAATATTGTTTTGCGAATGTAAACTATTGTAGTATTAAAATGATTCTGAGATATTTAGATGTAAAGGTTGAAGGTTTTGGGAACGAGGATAGTTTGTAATAGAAAATTTTAATTATTCCGCAAATTTCAATGGTTGTATTATCGTTTAATGATGTAAAATTAGAGGTTGAATGTATTATTAACGATCGAAGTCGAGAATTAAATTGTATGAATTTCGGGGTCGTTCCAATTGGTATCAAAGCTGTAGGTTATAAACCTTAGGTAGGAGTACCTTAGGCTATAACCTTAGGGAAGGAAGGTGAAGATAATGAAAGAATAAGCTCAAATAGAGTTTGAACAATAAGAAGTAATGTAAGAAACGTATAAAGAAGGGATAAAACTTGTGTGAAATGATTCAAAGAAGAATCTCGCAGAGTTATAAAGAATATGAATGTGGGATTACCCAACTCCAATAATAAGGATGTAAGGTGATAACAAATAGACAATATCTATAAGAAGAGAATGGTAAGGAAGTTAAGAATAGAGAGTTATAGTTAAGTATGGTACAGTTGTACTCTTTAGTAGTTGGTGTATGGTATCTGGGCTAAACGATTCCTTCATAGAGCGGAGGTATATACGAACTAGTAACTCGGAACCTAGTTTGTTAGTTGTTTGTGGGAAACCACTCAGCGTACCATATTGAAACTGTTAGAGACTCGATGTGTACCAAGTGTAGAAATGGATACGTATGATGAAAGTGTAGAACTCGAATGAAATTTTGAGCGATGTAAATGATGTTAGAAATTCTTAAAGGAAATTTTTTTTTCTTTATATAAACAAGAAGATTCAAAGAAGAATCTAAGAGATATAAAGATAAGAAATGGGAGTTTCCTAACTCTAAAAGCCAGAATAACGAGTAATGTAGTAAATGATAAAAAAGAGAAAGAAAGAGGATCGTAAAACAAAACGATCACGAGTTAAGAAAAGAATTTTAAGGGAGATGATTATAGAATAAGATCACGACGTGGTCTGTTTAAGTTATAAAAGAAAGATTGTCTATAATGTTTGAATAATTATAGCTTAATGCTATAAAGATGGAGTACTATGAAATAGTACGAGATAACTCATGAGGAGTTATAGATGATGTGATACGAGGAATTCGTATCGAGCAAAGGGCAAGTTATAAGCAAGATAGAGTTAGGTGGGATTTTAATTGAGGTCTCATGTGATGGCTGAGTTGTACAAACCTTTGTATGGGCGAGGGTTTTGTGCTTGCACTCAGTTTATCACATTGGTAATCATTGGAATGTTTGTGTCGCGCTATTTGTTATATGCTTGTTGAGAAGGTGATTCTTTTCTCATGTGTATAACAGATAGGTAGAGTATAGTTAGTGAATATTATAAGGTTAAGTGCGAGTTCTTAAAACTCATACTTATGGTAGGTTCGTGACTCATAATTATATGGTATGATTTTGAACCCCTCAGCGAATGGACACCTATGGTCTGACTAGGATAAGTTCTTAAACTCGTATGATTGTGGAAAGTTCCTGAACTCATAACATGTGGTAAGTTTGACGAACTGGGTATAGATAAGTGTAAATGGAGTATTGAGGATGATAGGAATAGATAGACCTATTAAGCAATGGATCATTATAGAAAGTGAAGTTGATGGTGGAAGCATAGGTAATCTAAATCTACTAGCTATGCTAGACTTTCGAAATTTATTGACTTCGTGCTGATGTTTACACTTCTATTTTCTTGAAAAACATTGGATCAAATGATGGAACCAGTGAGTTTTAACAACAATATTGTTATTCGTATGTCTATGCTAATTGCTTCGGCTAGACAAAAATTATTTACATTATATCAAAATATATTTTATATCATTAATGCATCATGTAACCTGGTGCAAGGATGATAAAAACGATGGAGTCATCAATGAAGTATTACCTAGTGTTGGATGTGATCTAAGGATCGTCAGCCCACTATGGTATGATGTAGTATGATAAAATCACCAAATGACGGAATCCTCAACGGACTGTAAATACAGTACGGTATCATGACGTCATAAAAAGATTTTTGAGATTTCTTTGAGATATGAGAATTCATATGTATGTATGTATATGTATATTTTGGTTGATGTTCGAATTATTGTAGAGGTCTATGCTATTTGATTCAGCTTGACGAATATTGAAAGATGTTCATGAAATTCAAGTGTTTATTGAAAAGTTATGCCAAACCAAATTGTTTTGGTGCGGATTCAGATGTTAAAAAACTGAGGTGAACAACCCTATAAGGGGACATGTTTTGGGGACAATGGTTCCGAGCGTAACGCATATAGTCGTTACAAAACACTACGTTGCGGCCCAACGTAGTGGTACAATAGGCTGGCCACCTAGTGTACGTGAGGAGGGTGTTTTCAGTCTTTGTGATTGATAAACACTCTGGTTTGCAGTGTGAAAGATTGAGTTGAAGCACTAGTAAACCGAGAATAGAGTTCACGGTCTTGTGACCCCTCAACATGATTTGAATCTTTTAAATTCCTGAGTTATTCATGCTACTTCCTAATTATTGAGCAATTATGGAAGATTCTTGCTATTCTAAAAGGCGAATGTGGTAAGGATGATATTCCTTAGAAAGAAGTAAGTCGTAGAATGCGACACTGAATGATGAATATATTGAATAAGTGAGAAAAGAAGTGTTGATATGAGAAGGAGATGAGTAATCAAAGAATAATGTAAAACTTTTAATAGAAAAGTTAATAATTGTAGAAAGATCTTTGTGGAAAGAAAGTGATTATAGAACCCAATGATTGAATAAATTATTAACGTAAAATCTATTTTGATAGATTGAATGAATAAATATTAATAGATAAAATTTTGAGGACGAAATTCTTAGAAGAAAGGGTGTATGCAATATTCCGAGTAAATTTTGAAAAAAGATTTGGTGAAAACCGAGTAAGGGAGGTTTCTTTGATTCCGAGGACGGAATCCTTATAAGGAGGGAAGGATGTGATAACCCGAATTTTTATAAGTTATTAAAATAAGAATTTAATAATTAAAATTCTTATTATGAGGTGCATATATTTTGAATTATATGATTTGGTGTGAAGAGAATTATATATTCATATGTTGGAGAATGTGAGATTTAATAGGTAATTAAACTATTAAAGAAATTAAATACTATTAGTTAATTTAATTAAGTTGAAATTATGTTATGAGATAATATAATTTTAATTATTATGCCTTGTGGGCAATGAAAATTATTATGAGTTAAGTTTCATAAATAGTGTGAATAATTCACTTAATTAAAATAGTGAATTAATACAAGTATAATTGATTTAATAAAGTGAGAAGGTAATATATTGCATGAAAATGTAAATATTAGTATAATGCGAGTAAAATATTTATTAAGTACATTAAATATTTTAGTTGGAAACTTTATGGAATTAGATGAATATTTATGATATTAAATAAATATTTGATAAAAATTGGTATGAGATAGTTTATTTAAGTGTGATAAAATAGATGAGATTTATACGTATTTTATTACGCGAGTATAATTGTGATATTCTAATTTAATTAAATAATTAAATTAGAGGAGTGAGAATTTGTTAAATAATGTTATGATTATAATGGTTGAATAGAAATTATAATTTTACTAATAAGGTTAATTTTATTTATTAAGGAATTAAAGGTACATAATCTAGTTTATATTTCTAGTTTATGTGTTCTTGAGTTTCTTTTAAAATTGGAGTTTTGGTTAATGAATTTGTGGGTTACGATGTTATATATGTTATTAGATATTTATAATTTGATAGTGGTCATCTAGAAATAAATTTTCAGAAATCAAATTCATGTATTTATACTAAAGAAGAGGAATTTGAGTTTTGATTGTAATGTGTATTTTGGTGTACTTTGGGACTAAAGTTGATGATGAATTCATGATGAAAACTTTAAATTGATGGATGATTGTTGTTCTCCTCTATAAAACGAAAACAACGCTACTTGAACGGATCGAATTGGTTAAGAAACAAATTCTTGATGAATGAATACACTCAGTATGTTGAAAATAGGAAAAATTAGTATAAACAAATTAGAATTAGTATAAACCAAGTCCCACATCAACTAAATTGAGAACTTTACCCTTTGCTAAACCTATAAATAGAAGGGCTTGATCCTTTATTTCATTCACCAACAATAAGGCCTCCAAATTTGAGAAAGACTTTATCATGGTCGAGTACGTATTGTAGCCTCGGAAGTTAGCTTCGTATGGGCTCAAGAATCGCTCAAAAATGTTTTGAAACGAATTAATTATGACTGTTTTAGCGAGAGAGGGTAAAGCTGGAAAAAAAAATTGAAGACTGCTATGAACGTCAATTTTTGGCACGCTTTTTAGACTACTTAACAAACCCGAAATGAGAGGTTAGTATTTCTTAAAAATAGTCTTGTATGCCATGAAAAACATACTAAAAAAAATGCCTTACGATTAGATAAGTAAATTGCAAGCTATTAAACCACGAAAGGGGATATAAATGGTTTATGTTTTGATACGTAAAGTATTTACATACTAAATCCATGAGAGAACCTTTTGGGCATAAAAAGGTAATAACGGACAAAAGTTTCTAAAGAAACATAGAATGGTTTTAAGACAAGAACAAAATATTATAGTTAAATAAAATTAGTTTACATTGAGTACGTGAATTTTGTATGTGAAACTAATATGTACATGTATGTATCCTCAATTTGTGTAGGATCATCACAGCGCAGATAAGTTATAAACATTAAACAACATCCAAGGCAAGTTTTCCAGTTCTATTATGTTTGTGGATTAAATGTGATCATGTGGTGAGTTACATACCATGCTTTATGAATTGTTAAAGTCAAAATAGGACCAAGTTAATTGGGTTATGGAACTCAATTTATATGTGATATGTGATAGCACATGCATGTTGTATAATGTAACTCGATAAATTAGAAATGTAGAATGCATGAATTGTGTGCTATGTGAAACATGATAGACTGTTAAATTTGCTGGGCTGTCGAGCTCAACCTTGCAAATAACCACTTTTGCAGGTTCAAGATTCAAGGTAAAGTTATGCGTTACTTGAAAGACATGAATCAGATGTGATACTTGAAGATTTATATACTTTGGTTATGTTATTATTTAAACCATGTTTAAGGTTTCGAATAATGTATTAATGTTGAATTGTAATATTGTTTTGCGAATGTAAACTATTGTAGTATTAAAATGATTCTGAGATATTTAGATGTAAAGGTTGAAGGTTTTGGGAACGAGGATAGTTTGTAATAGAAAATTTTAATTATTCCGCAAATTTCAATGGTTGTATTATCGTTTAATGATGTAAAATTAGAGGTTGAATGTATTATTAACGATCGAAGTCGAGAATTAAATTGTATGAATTTCGGGGTCGTTCCAATTGGTATCAAAGCTGTAGGTTATAAACCTTAGGTAGGAGTACCTTAGGCTATAACTTTAGGGAAGGAAGGTGAATATAATGAAAGAATAAGCTCAAATAGAGTTTGAACAATAAGAAGTAATGTAAGAAACGTATAAAGAAGGGATAAAACTTGTGTGAAATGATTCAAAGAAGAATCTCGCAGAGTTATAAAGAATATGAATGTGGGATTACCCAACTCCAATAATAAGGATGTAAGGTGATAACAAATAGACAATGTCTATAAGAAGAGAATGGTAAGGAAGTTAAGAATAGAGAGTTATAGTTAAGTATGGTACAGTTGTACTCTTTAGTAGTTGGTGTATGGTATCTGGGCTAAACGATTCCTTCATAGAGCGGAGGTATATACGAACTAGTAACTCGGAACCTAGTTTGTTAGTTGTTTGTGGGAAACCACTCAGCGTACCATATTGAAACTGTTAGAGACTCGATGTGTACCAAGTGTAGAAATGGATACGTATGATGAAAGTGTAGAACTCGAATAAAATTTTGAGCGATGTAAATGATGTTAGAAATTCTTAAAGGAAATTTTTTTTTCTTTATATAAACAAGAAGATTCAAAGAAGAATCTAAGAGATATAAAGATAAGAAATGGGAGTTTCCTAACTCTAAAAGCCAGAATAACGAGTAATGTAGTAAATGATAAAAAAGAGAAAGAAAGAGGATCGTAAAACAAAACGATCACGAGTTAAGAAAAGAATTTTAAGGGAGATGATTATAGAATAAGATCACGACGTGGTCTGTTTAAGTTATAAAAGAAAGATTGTCTATAATGTTTGAATAATTATAGCTTAATGCTATAAAGATGGAGTACTATGAAATAGTACGAGATAACTCATGAGGAGTTATAGATGATGTGATACGAGGAATTCGTATCGAGCAAAGGGCAAGTTATAAGCAAGATAGAGTTAGGTGGGATTTTAATTGAGGTCTCATGTGATGGCTGAGTTGTACAAACCTTTGTATGGGCGAGGGTTTTGTGCTTGCACTCAGTTTATCACATTGGTAATCATTGGAATGTTTGTGTCGCGCTATTTGTTATATGCTTGTTGAGAAGGTGATTCTTTTCTCATGTGTATAACAGATAGGTAGAGTATAGTTAGTGAATATTATAAGGTTAAGTGCGAGTTCTTAAAACTCATACTTATGGTAGGTTCGTGACTCATAATTATATGGTATGATTTTGAACCCCTCAGCGAATGGACGCCTATGGTCTGACTAGGATAAGTTCTTAAACTCGTATGATTGTGGAAAGTTCCTGAACTCATAACATGTGGTAAGTTTGACGAACTGGGTATAGATAAGTGTAAATGGAGTATTGGGGATGATAGGAATAGATAGACCTATTAAGCAATGGATCATTATAGAAAGTGAAGTTGATGGTGGAAGCATAGGTAATCTAAATCTACTAGCTATGCTAGACTTTCGAAATTTATTGACTTCGTGCTGATGTTTACACTTCTATTTTCTTGAAAAACATTGGATCAAATGATGGAACCAGTGAGTTTTAACAACAATATTGTTATTCGTATGTCTATGCTAATTGCTTCGGCTAGACAAAAATTATTTACAATATATCAAAATATATTTTATATCATTAATGCATCATGTAACCTGGTGCAAGGATGATAAAAACGATGGAGTCATCAATGCAGTATTACCTAGTGTTGGATGTGATCTAAGGATCGTGAGCCCACTATGGTATGATGTAGTATGATAAAATCACCAAATGACGGAATCCTCAACGGACTGTAAATACAGTACGGTATCATGACGTCATAAAAAGATTTTTGAGATTTCTTTGAGATATGAGAATTCATATGTATGTATGTATATGTATATTTCGGTTGATGTTCGAATTATTGTAGAGGTCTATGCTATTTGATTCAGCTAGGCGAATATTGAAAGATGTTCATGAAATTCAAGTGTTTATTGAAAAGTTATGCCAAACCAAATTGTTTTGGTGCGGATTCAGATGTTAAAAAACTGAGGTGAACAACCCTATAAGGGGACATGTTTTGGGGACAATGGTTCCGAGCGTAACGCATATAGTCGTTACAAAACACTACGTTGCGGCCCAACGTAGTGGTACAATAGGCTGGCCACCTAGTGTACGTGAGGAGGGTGTTTTCAGTCTTTGTGATTGATAAACACTCTGGTTTGCAGTGTGAAGGATTGAGTTGAAGCACTAGTAAACCGAGAATAGAGTTCACGGTCTTGTGACCCCTCAACATGATTTGAATCTTTTAAATTCCTGAGTTATTCATGCTACTTCCTAATTATTGAGCAATTATGGAAGATTCTTGCTATTCTAAAAGGCGAATGTGGTAAGGATGATATTCCTTAGAAAGAAGTAAGTCGTAGAATGCGACACTGAATGATGAATATATTGAATAAGTGAGAAAAGAAGTGTTGATATGAGAAGGAGATGAGTAATCAAAGAATAATGTAAAACTTTTAATAGAAAAGTTAATAATTGTAGAAAGATCTTTGTGGAAAGAAAGTGATTATAGAACCCAATGATTGAATAAATTATTAACGTAAAATCTATTTTGATAGATTGAATGAATAAATATTAATAGATAAAATTTCGAGGACGAAATTCTTAGAAGAAAGGGTGTATGCAATATTCCGAGTAAATTTTGAAAAAAGATTTGGTGAAAACCGAGTAAGGGAGGTTTCTTTGATTCCGAGGACGGAATCCTTATAAGGAGGGAAGGATGTGATAACCCGAATTTTTATAAGTTATTAAAATAAGAATTTAATAATTAAAATTCTTATTATGAGGTGCATATATTTTGAATTATATGATTTGGTGTGAAGAGAATTATATATTCATATGTTGGAGAATGTGAGATTTAATAGGTAATTAAACTATTAAAGAAATTAAATAATATTAGTTAATTTAATTAAGTTGAAATTATGTTATGAGATAATATAATTTTAATTATTATGCCTTGTGGGCAATGAAAATTATTATGAGTTAAGTTTCATAAATAGTGTGAATAATTCACTTAATTAAAATAGTGAATTAATACAAGTATAATTGATTTAATAAAGTGAGAAGGTAATATATTGCATGAAAATGTAAATATTAGTATAATGCGAGTAAAATATTTATTAAGTACATTAAATATTTTAGTTGGAAACTTTATGGAATTAGATGAATATTTATGATATTAAATAAATATTTGATAAAAATTGGTATGAGATAGTTTATTTAAGTGTGATAAAATAGATGAGATTTATACGTATTTTATTACGCGAGTATAATTGTGATATTCTAATTTAATTAAATAATTAAATTAGAGGAGTGAGAATTTGTTAAATAATGTTATGATTATAATGGTTGAATAGAAATTATAATTTTACTAATAAGGTTAATTTTATTTCTTAAGGAATTAAAGGTACATAATCTAGTTTATATTTCTAGTTTATGTGTTCTTGAGTTTCTTTTAAAATTGGAGTTTTGGTTAATGAATTTGTGGGTTACGATGTTATATATGTTATTAGATATTTATAATTTGATAGTGGTCATCTAGAAATAAATTTTCAGAAATCAAATTCATGTATTTATACTAAAGAAGAGGAATTTGAGTTTTGATTGTAATGTGTATTTTGGTGTACTTTGGGACTAAAGTTGATGATGAATTCATGATGAAAACTTTAAATTGATGGATGATTGTTGTTCTCCTCTATAAAACGAAAACAACGCTACTTGAACGGATCGAATTGGTTAAGAAACAAATTCTTGATGAATGAATACACTCAGTATGTTGAAAATAGGAAAAATTAGTATAAACAAATTAGAATTAGTATAAACCAAGTCCCACATCAACTAAATTGAGAACTTTACCCTTTGCTAAACCTATAAATAGAAGGGCTTGATCCTTTATTTCATTCACCAACAATAAGGCCTCCAAATTTGAGAAAGACTTTATCATGGTCGAGTACGTATTGTAGCCTCGGAAGTTAGCTTCGTATGGGCTCAAGAATCGCTCAAAAATGTTTTGAAACGAATTAATTATGACTGTTTTAGCGAGAGAGGGTAAAGCTGGAAAAAAAAATTGAAGACTGCTATGAACGTCAATTTTTGGCACGCTTTTTAGACTACTTAACAAACCCGAAATGAGAGGTTAGTATTTCTTAAAAATAGTCTTGTATGCCATGAAAAACATACTAAAAAAAAATGCCTTACGATTAGATAAGTAAATTGCAAGCTATTAAACCACGAAAGGGGATATAAATGGTTTATGTTTTGATACGTAAAGTATTTACATACTAAATCCATGAGAGAACCTTTTGGGCATAAAAAGGTAATAACGGACAAAAGTTTCTAAAGAAACATAGAATGGTTTTAAGACAAGAACAAAATATTATAGTTAAATAAAATTAGTTTACATTGAGTACGTGAATTTTGTATGTGAAACTAATATGTACATGTATGTATCCTCAATTTGTGTAGGATCATCACAGCGCAGATAAGTTATAAACATTAAACAACATCCAAGGCAAGTTTTCCAGTTCTATTATGTTTGTGGATTAAATGTGATCATGTGGTGAGTTACATACCATGCTTTATGAATTGTTAAAGTCAAAATAGGACCAAGTTAATTGGGTTATGGAACTCAATTTATATGTGATATGTGATAGCACATGCATGTTGTATAATGTAACTCGATAAATTAGAAATGTAGAATGCATTAATTGTGTGCTAGGTGAAACATGATAGACTGTTAAATTTGCTGGGCTGTCGAGCTCAACCTTGCAAATAACCACTTTTGCAGGTTCAAGATTCAAGGTAAAGTTATGCGTTACTTGAAAGACATGAATCAGATGTGATACTTGAAGATTTATATACTTTGGTTGTGTTATTATTTGAACCATGTTTAAGGTTTCGAATAATGTATTAATGTTGAATTGTAATATTGTTTTGCGAATGTAAACTATTGTAGTATTAAAATGATTCTGAGATATTTAGATGTAAAGGTTGAAGGTTTTGGGAACGAGGATAGTTTGTAATAGAAAATTTTAATTATTCCGCAAATTTCAATGGTTGTATTATCGTTTAATGATGTAAAATTAGAGGTTGAATGTATTATTAACGATCGAAGTCGAGAATTAAATTGTATGAATTTCGGGGTCGTTACATGATCTTTGGCAGAGAAGCCAGTTGGGGCACTAATAACATCAGATCATCATCGTTGATAGTCACAGTTAGTTCTTCACCGACCTTGTTTTCATTATTCCCATGTGTCTCCTCTTTTTCAACATCTTGTGGCTCATCCAGTTGCATATTTAGTTCGACCACTTCATCAATCTCGGAATCCACATCATAACACCAGTTGTTTTGAGGACAGTTGTTCAAGGCTTTGAACATTTGATCCATCTGGTTCTGCAGATTTTGAATTGATATCTCTTGATTAATCCTCCTCTCCTCATTTGATGCTACGAACTTGTACAACAATTCCTCCAACCTTGAATTATCTGTCTCAGTTTTGGAATCCATGTATTTAGGACCATGGGTTGAAGTAATGATGAGTTGTTCCATCTGGTTCTGAAAATTATGGCTCAATATTTCTTGACTCATCATCCTCTCCTCTTGGTTTGCTATGAGCTTCGACAGGAATTCCTCTAAATTTGACTTTTCTTCTTGTGGCAATAGAGGTTGACATGAGAATTCCGGTATGTATGTTGGATTTGGAGCGTAGTATTGATCTTCATAATTGTAGCTCCACGAAGAATCCGGGTGATACCCCCAAACTTGATAATAATTGGCATATGCATAGTCGTTGAGGTAGTCACCACCATGTTGTCCTGGCCCAAAACTGACAGTGCATTGATTACTCGGATGCTTCCCAGCACAATAATTATAAATTACCACTATCCTTCGAATCCGTTGGCCTACAACAATGTCCAACCTCCTCGAAAGTATCTCTAGATGTGCTGATAATGCAGAAATTCTATTGAGTTCATCAATCCCTGTGTCCCTTGGTTTAGTCATACTCGAATATGGCCTTAGATAATTGCATCCAGCCATGGTACCTGAAACGAGAGAAAAATAGGAAGATAATAAAATAAAAAAAAATGTTTAAATTAAGACTAATTTGGTTGAAGCTAATATTGGCAAAAATATGAAACTAATTCCCCAGCAACGACGCTAAAAACTTATTGGTGTAAATTCTAGATACGCACAACACGTAAGTATATGTGGTCAACAAGTAATATAATAGTAAGTAGAGTATCGTTCCCATAGAGAATTAGTTAACAAAAATTACCTAGTACTAACCTATAACCAATTTAATCTTATTTAAACAAATAATTTAATATTTTAATTTAAAATAATTATTTAAACTATTACTAATTATCCCTAAAATGAAACAAGATAATGAAAACTTGATATTACAATTTCACTTATTATTTTATTTAAATCAACACACTTCATGTTAAGCCAAATTAATTATACTGGAATGTTAATCAAGAACAAGAAAGTAAAATATGGCCATCTTTCAATGCACCATACTCATATCAAATCAGATCCACAGATGATAGAATCAAATTGAACGCCCTAATTAACTAATCCACTATATCTCTATGTGATTTACAATTAAAAAGGGTTTAAGTGCAAGCTCTTATTAGACTACATGCAATGCTTCGGTATATCTCTATCCTATGGACAAATCATGAATTTCAACTCAATGTAGAACACATAAATACATGATATTATGATCAAATCTAAATCTATAATTCATCTCTCGAGTTCATATAGATTATCACGGTAATTGTTAGCTAGGCAATTAAGAAATTAAGGGCAAAGCATAATAGACAATCCTAATATAGCCAATAAGTCTAACAAGGAAGTATATTAAAGTAAACTACACAATAAGATCCATAGTAATCTCAAAACAGAGTTTAATTCATGATTAATGAATTAAAACTAAGAATCCATAATTGAATAAACATTAAAAGACAAAAATAGAAGAAGAGAAAAAGATAGAATATGTTCTGTAGATTTGATGCTCCCTCCTTGCTCCTACTTTGAATCTTCAATGGTCTCCAAGTTATTTCAATCTCCAAATCTCATAAGAATTAGGGTTTTGGCCCTAATCTACTCTAATCTAATCTAATGGAATCCTCCTTTCAATCCTTGCAATTCTCCTCCTTTGGTATGCCTCTTCATATGTCTTTTAGTCCTCCTGGAAGTCCTTGAACAATCAGCTCGAACCAATCCTTCTTGAACTCAAATTCTGAAAACTCCTTTTTCTTCCCGACACCCCCGCCCCGGCGGGGAGTGATTCTGTAGTTGGCCTTGTACCCCCGCCCCGGTGAGGGTTTCCTTTTTAAATATGCCTACCCCGACGGGGGGGGGGGGGTTTGTCTCTGCAGTTCTGATTTTACCTTTTGCATACCATTTCTCGCCATAACGTAGCCATTCTACTATCATGCCTCGTATTGCACTCCTAAACATAAAACAAATACAAAACAAGTAAAAACGAAATTAAATAGACAAGAACAACACAGTTTAAGTCCAAATCAAAAGTCGATTCGTAGGTATGAAACCCACTCATCAAACTGTGTCTTTAAACTCCAGGCAGGACTTTGAAATGTAAATATATATATATATATATATATATATATATATATATATATATATATATATATATATACAGAAATGATCAAGTAAGGGATCCCTTACTTTCTTAAAATAAGGGACTTTTTTTTTTTTGCTTTTTTTTTAAAACAACTAAAAAAAAGTTTAATATTTTATGGAACTGAAATTTTTCCATAATACAATATTTTGGGCGTGTTTTAAATACCTATACCAAAAAGTGGTGGTACAGTCTGTCCAGACTGTACATAGATGTTTTGTTATGCGTACCTAAATCACACTCAAAACACTGTATTATGAAAAAATTTCAATTCCATAAAATATTAAACTTTTTTTTTTAGTTGTTTTAAAAAAAAAAGCAAAAAAAAAGCAAAAAAAAAAAAGTCCCTTATTTTAATAAAGTAAGGGATCCCTTACCTGATCCTGACCCTATATATATATATATATATATATATATATATATATATATATATATATATATATATATATATATATATATATAAGCGGTAAACGCACCGGATATTCTTTCCAGGCTCAATCGAATTCGAGTTCGATGATATATATATATATATATATATATATATATATATATATATATATATAATAAAAAGCCACGGATCAACGATCCGGGCGTACCCACTCAAAGAGACTCTCAACGTTAGTATATATATAGATATAAAAGTAGTAGAAAGCTTAAAAATCTGAAATATCTTACAGTGGGCTGCCAAGAAGACTTCAGATAGCTTTTGATGCCTAAAAACTCAATTTCCATAGGTTAAACTTCAGTATGTTACAAAACACGAGCATACAAGTGTTTAGAAAAAAAAAGAATCACTCAGTTTGGAGCACTCTAGAAGAGGTTACAGGCTGAAATGGACAGAGTTTTCTCTCTTTTCTTCTTTTTTTCTTACATTTTATGGCTGATGGGGGTGTTAGAGTTTATGCCTTAGAAGCCAATTATTTGATATAATTGTTTAACACTTTGATATTATATTTGATTGAATAAATGAATGATTTTATTATGGTTTTATTTACTGCGTTATATAAATGTTAACATAATAAAAATCCTTAGAATAGTGATACAAATTATATAGCTTCAAGTAAGTGACTTGAACATGAGATTATATAATTACAATTAGTATCATTGCTCTTAAATGTCCCTAGTCGAGTATTATTATTAATGGGACAACAATGATACATTGAGACTAGTATGTGAATTGACTGATGACTAAATCTCATTGGTCATAAATATATGAGATATTGAGTCAATGCATAGGTACATGTTAGAGAACGATGTACCGGACAGACCCACCATGAGAATTCTATGTGGAGCATTATGTGAAGTGTCATTAGCAATTCTCATAATGACAATGATGTAATAATCCTCCGACCTGAAATTACTATATTACTACACGAGAATTTATATACTTTGATATCATCAAAGGTCACCTTTAATAGGGTGGACTATAAAGGTGATTATTGGGTACATCATGAATCGTGTGAGGAATATAAGTGATCTGAATGGAATTTAACCCCCCCTATATAATAGGGGTGATATCCATAGACCTCTTGATTGAGTAGGACTATGAAATGCATGGTCATGCTCAAATAGTGATTTTTTTCATATAGTCTACTCATTGATCAAGAAAACTCAGATTAAATTATGAAGAGTATGACACATTCTATGACTCGAGTTTAATCTAGGATGTCAAGGTTAAAAGGATTAAATTACATTGAAACATTGGTCACGAAAAGGTTACATCAAATCATCGATCTTATTAGTACTTGGGTAGCAGTGATGCATTACTAGATATCGCTCACTGTTTATAATTTTATAATATGATTTTAAAATTATTGCCAACGTAATAATAACCTATAAGGTCACACACATAGAACGTTATTAAAAAGGGAATTAATTTAAATTGTAAGGATTTAAATATATCAATATGATTGATAGTATTTAAATCACGAATTTAAATTAAAAGGATGATTTGTATATATATATATATATATATATATATATATATATATATATATATATATATATATATATATATATATATATATATATATATATCACTACTACAAAACAGTAAATAGACAACACTTAAATCACAACGTTTTTATAAAAAACGTTGTGGTATTTTTTTCATTACGTTTTTTAACAAAACGTTGTAGATACATATGAAAAAACGTTATCTATTTAAGGTTATAAAGATTTTTTTAAAGAAAACGTTATGTATGTGAAAAAACACGGAGGGAACAAAAACACGGAGGTATGGGAGTCGGGTAATAAAAAAAACACGGAGTTCTTCATTCGTCCCTTCTCCTTTTCGAAGTCCTCAAACCCTAACTCCATTATCTGATTACAAAGAAAAATGGTGAATCTAAATGCCCTTCTTCGTCAGTTGACATAGCAATGTCAAGAAACCCTCTTTCTCTCTCACACTCAAAACACACACACAAATAGTGTTTGTTGATGGACTACTGCCTTTCATATAACAATCCCTCCGTTTTGAAATCGTTACCTTCCTAGGTGAAGATTCGATTCTCTTCTTCAGTTTCCACAACCACCATCACCTATAATCGCCGCCCGACACAATATTACCTCAAAATCCCTAAAACCCCAATTTCTTCCTATAGAATTTCGTCACAGGAAAGACAGAAAAATAGTTGAGGGAAAGAGATGGATCACATGGCAGCAGCAGAAGAATGAATTGTAAAAGAGAGATTGAGGCAGAAACTCAACAAAGTGAACTCTGCTGCTCAAACCCAACTCTCGCCCATCCAAGACCATGTCAATTTCACCCTCCAGGTCCTTCTCTCTCTCTCTTCCCTATTTTTTTTCTCTCTCTCTATATATGTATGTTTCTTTTTTCTCTATGTATATAATGGGTTGTGAATTGTTTCCTATAATTATTGCAGCAGGTGTACTTCAAGTGAGCTTACGAGTGCTTTGGCAGGAGTAGAAAGCATGAAGATATAGGAAGGCGTATCGAATATTACAGTGTTCCTGTTCTTACTGCTCATCATCTCGTTGAAGATGAGATGGCCAAGTTCCAGGTTTATTTTTTATTTAATTTCCCCTTTTCTTTTTATTCTTGACAAAAATACTTTAAATTTGATTATTAATTTTTTGAGATGGATTACACAATTCAGGGATATTTCATACGCTCTATGTTCTATGTTTGTCTTTCGTTATCTCTCTGTTCCAAACTGATAGTCCCCACTAAATGGTGCATATTTTCATATATAAATCTATATTTTTCATGCTCAATAAAGATTTTGAAAGCATCTGGAAGTGAAGTTGCAGTTGTCATGTTTGATTTATGAGTGTTGTGATATTGATAGTCTACATGGTAGTTTGCTGGTGTAAGATGATGTGTTTGACTAATTATGCTTGTTGTTCAACATATGTTGTGCCAAGATGGCAAATTACTGGATTGACGACTACAGAAGCAACATTGGCAAACACATTCCAATGTTAATATAGTTCTGACATGGGTTGTGTTGTTAGTTACCATGGGAACCACGTGTTATAGTATGACAACTTCCATTGTATCTCAACCACGTGTTAATTTAACAAGTGCACTTGTTTCTATTACTTCTGTGAATTAGAAATCTTGAATTATGTGTTATTTATATATTCCTTCAGTCCCTGCTTAATGTTATGATTTAGAACACAGTATTACAAGATAGGAATTGAGAACATGATGCCTTCAGTAGATAAAAGAATGTCATTTTTTAGTTTTGCTAATGTGCCACTGTTTTCAATATGTAGTCCGATATCTGTTCATCTGCTGAAGGAAACTTCAGTTGAATAACTAATGTGGCTGTTGCATTCTGGATACAATGGTTGTTGTTATTGGCCTGCTTTGGTAAGCATATGATGTTATTGGGTTTTGCGTTTTATCTGTTTTGTAGTGTGCTCTGGCTGCCATTGTAGTCTCTGCTATAATTGGGCTGGTGAGTACATTATAATTCTTGACCTGTTAGTTCATTTGCTTGCTTTGGTTGCCATAAATGTCATATTCTATAATTCAGAAGGTGCAAATTTATAAACACTAAAAAAATTGGCAACTTTATTCAGAAACATTGTGAGAGTATTTCTTCCTCACTATCAATCCTCAGCAAAATAGGGCTCCTTTAGTTGTATAAGCAAGTTAGGTGATGCTCTATTTAAGAACATGGCTCAAAACTCATTTCGTCGTGCTTGGGTCTGGTTCTGATTTTGAGAACTCTGATCTTTATGTCATGTATACTCATTTTCTGCATAAGAGTTTTGTCTTTCATGGATATTTTGGTTATACTTCTGAAGCAGTGCCTTCTTTCGGAGAAAGTGCCAACAACATTTATCTCGTGGCCAAGAGGATTGCACTTGAAAGGCTGAGACCTATGTCAGGTGCCAAGAGGAGCTGTCATCTTTGACCCAGGCTAATATAAGGTACGTGTGTAATACTGTATATTTTGAGTTATAAATTACAATATTGAATTCACTTTCTCTCTTTTGCATTGATTCAACTCAGTTCATTTATTTTTTTGGTTTTTCCCTAGTTTGCCTTTTATTACAGCTACTGCAGATGGCCCTAAACACGTAGAGAATGGTGTTCTTTAAAAGTAAACGAACAAATTGCACTCTTTTAGCTGTACGATTTTTCGTTGAGTAACACTAATAAGAAGTCACAATGATAAACAGGTACAGATAATGGTGATGGAGTTGTGCGAGGGAGGAGAATTGTTTTAAGTTTATGTTCAGTTTATATTGCATCAATTTGAATCTAATGTGATTGTATAATGGTAGCATGAACTATTGAGCATATTGAGCTTTTGCAGTATGGAGAAACTCCACTTCATATGGCAACTAAGAATGGCAGCAATGAGGCTACCCAAATGCTTCTTGTTATGGTCTTTTATGTCTCTCATCTTGGTTTAAATAGATCGAGTAATCCTTATATGGAGTTTGGGATAAGACATGGCGGCCAAGTGATTCTTCGATTATGATGATCTAATCATATAATTAAATACCAATGCGGTCTCACACACCTTATTCGTCCTCTATCCCCGCTAGGCACTTGTCAGGATAGTAATCCTTTGACTCTCTTTAGTGATTGTTGTTACATTTGTGAATTTGGAATTTGGATGTATACTTTATGGGTTCTTGCTATTATTTGGTTGGGTCTTTTATGATTTATGAATACATATTCTGCATTGATAGAGTGACTAATCATTAGTATGCTGACATTTAAGACAAATTCTGCAAAATTCTTACCAGTAAACAGTATGTGTTGCCTTGTGGAAAGTAGAGTCTTCAGTGTTATTTTAATACTCAATTTAGGTACAGTATCCATTCTGAAATACTTACTTCGATTTTACTTTTTTTCAACTTGTCGAACAGGACTCTGAAGGACATTGCAACTCAGAATGCAAAACAATTGAAAGGGCTTGTCAAGAGGTGACATTTTACTTGAGTCCTTATTATACTTTTGGTGTTAAATTGCTCTGCTATATTTAGAATGTGTTGCCATATGATTTCTAGTTTGTACGCACAACATGGTTTATAAGGATAGTTGGGAATATTCAACTTTGCTGCAAGCATTTTCTTTGAAATTCTTAACCAGTTTGGTCAACCTCAACCTGATGTGAGTTTCTGATCACATTATTATTTCCTAATTGATGGCTATTTATCATTTTTATACGGATTTAGCATCCTTCATCTTATGGTTTAAGAATATATAGATTCATTTAATAATGTTGGGTTGGTTCTGATTTTGAATCTCTTTTATAGGTTTAGCTTTTGGATTGTTGTTTTCCTTCCATCTGCCGAAGTGCCAAAAAGAAATTCTGGGCTATACCCATTCAGGATTGTGCTATTTGGACCACATCTATGATTTTATGTTTATGTATCATAAAGTGACTCATTTTAGGTCATGTTAAGCGTGACATTCTTAGGCATTTACCTGCATTAATATTCTTAAAACCAGAATATTAGATAATCCCCGAGATATTCCATTGACTCCTGAACTTGTGATCTTACGAGATTGTATTGGTTTCTCTACAGAACCTGGTATGCTATCATATGTTCAGTTCTCATTCTAAATCTCATGTTTCATATAGAGAAATATTTGAAATATTTGTTGGATTATATGATAACTACTGCAAGTCTAATTAGGATATCCACTGCATATGCAATTACTAATAATGTTGTTGGGGTGCTCCTATTTTAGACATATGCTTACCATCTATTTCCTTTTGTTTGCAGAGCTAATGATAGAGAGAAAAGCTAAAATATTTTCTTTTTTAAATATGATTTTATTGTTAATTTTACTTGCAACTTTTGATCTGCAGCAAAGAACTTTGGTGTCATAGAGTCTGTGAATCCAGAGCTTTGAAAGATATTAAGCTTATGATACAGAGCAACATGTACAAGTATCTCAACATTCTATTTGATGGGCGGGAGCGCTTTGAGGAGGAGACAATGCCAAGGAAGAAATCCATAGGTCCCCATGATCAAGTCACTGAAGCAGGTAATATTTCTAATAAGTTGATCTGGTAATAATAATGATAATAAATATCGAGTTTTTCCATGCCATTTTATTCATTGCAATTATTTGGCATATTCCAATTGATTAGTGTACCAAACACTGCAGTTTTTCAATTAGCTTCAATTGCCTTTCAGGTGGAGAGGTTGATTCCAATGAGAATATTCAATGTGTCTATTCCATCAACCCAATTAACCCAATTGGTGCCATATTAACTGTAATAAATGTTTATAATCATGAGAGAGGCATGATGCTTGATAACTGGTCATAAATTTGTATTTGATTGGTGGCATTTATTTCGTAAGTGCCTTTACAAATTTCCTAGTTGTATTTCTGTTGGATGTACTCATTTGATGCAGCTTCAACTTGTATGAGATGTATGGATAGTTTGGCATTATTGAGATGTAAACGTATTGTATGGTATTAATATTCTTTGTAATTGGCATTACAAAGAATTACAGGTGCATATTGTAGGTGCATTAATTGGCTATATATCATCCCACAACGATTTTTTTTTATTTTTTTTTATCTACAACATTTAAAAAATGCTGTATATTTGTATAAATAAATGACACCTTATAAACGTTGTATAAGAAGTTTAAAAACGTTGTCTGTTGTTGCTTTCTATGATCTTTTTTTTAAAAAAATGTTATACTGTGCTTAACTACAACGTTTTTAAAACGTTGTAGTTAAGCACAATACACAACGTTTTTTAGGGAAAAAAACGTTGTGGAATCATACCTACTACAACATTTTTAAGCATCTGCTAATTTTTGAAAAACAAATCTACAACGTTTTTTTCCTAAAAAACATTGTGTATTGTGCTTAACTACAACGTTTTTAAAACGTTGTGTAAGGGTGTCAAATAGATGACACCCTTAACCACGACGTTTTCCTGATTGAAACCACAACGTTTTTTCCGCGTTGTCTATTTCCTGTTTTCTAGTAGTGTGTGTGTGTGTGTGTGTGTGTGTGTGTGTATATATATATATATATATATATATATATATATATATATAAATTCGGATTTTATTTTAATTAGATTAGGGTTTTGATTAATTCTGATTTACTGCTATATATATGATATATCAGCGTTTTAGGGAAGTGAATCATAACCTAAAAACCCTAGCCGCTCTTAGAGAGAGACTAGAGAGAAATTTTGAAAATCCTAATCCTTGGTGGCTAGTACCGTAGTTCTCTTCACTGCAAATCGTGCGACGATTCGCGGGGCGTTCGTGTGGATACCGTAGAGGTGCGATTCTGTTAGATTGCGTAAGGGATTCGAAGCCGTTTCAGAACTCTTTCATTATCGGTATAATATCTAAACCATTGAATTAATTTCTGTTTCGCATGGATCCTGTTTTTGGGTTTCAGAAATTGCTTTGATTATTTTATATTTTCGCTGCGTTTTTATGCCGAAAACCCAACAGGGGGGTCTATTTATAGACCAAAAGTGTTGCGGGTCAACCCGAGGCTGCCCGGCAGCCCCGGGCTATACGGGTCCAGTCGTCTCGAAGTACATGCACTCGGACGACGCGTTATCCGCTCGAACCTTCATAACTTTCAATCTGGGAGTCCGATGGAAGCGTGGCATACCATTCTAGAAAGCTCTTTCCTAGAGCTACGCAATGATATAGGGCTGGTCCTTTTTCGAATCTGGGAAGATGGGTCCATGACTGAAATGGCATCTCCTAGTCTCTGCAGGCAGTCCATTAGGTTATTTCGCGTAGTTTGCACTCGAAAGTTAAGCTATGGTTCTTGTGGGACATCATTTGACGCAATTTACATTGAAATGAGTTGATTTGAGTTGAGGTTGAGTTGAAAAAATGACCATTTTGCCCCTTCCGAGGTTATCTCCGATTTTGGCGCAGTTATAGCAGTCTTTTCTCAGGATTATCTCCGAGATTGGCCTGCTGTTGACTCTGACTGTCCTCAGGGTTATCTCTGAGGTTAGCTTGACCTCCCGGGTTATCTTCGGGGTTGGAACTACATCTCCCGGGGTTATTTCTGGGGTTGGAACTGTATCTCTCGGGGTTACCTCCGAGATTAAAAACTGGATCTCCTGGGGTTATCTCCGGGGTTGGATTTAATGTTGTGGTCTTCCAGGGTTATCTCTGGAGTGCGAAAAAGATGTGTTTGCCCTTTTACATAGTTAGTAACTGAAAAATGAAATTTTGAGTGTCTACTTCGCATCTTGAAATTAAATCAAATCAAGCCGAATACAGAATAAAATAGAAGTATCAAAGACCTCAATTACTATTGAGTATAAGGGTTTGAAAACCTGTTTTCAAAACATCATTGCTATATCTTGTTTAAAATTAAACTTTTATACAAATCAAACCCTTTGTATATAGGTGCAAACGAGGCATAGCACTACTTCCAGATAATTGCACATAGGCCCAATAAACACACACACACGCACATATACAGATAATTAGGGAATTGAAAAGTTGCGATAACTGTGTTTTCACGGAAGTCGGGGGTGCCTAACACCTTCCCCCCGCTTAATCAAGCTCCCGAACTTTATGAATCTCGGTTTCCAAGGCCTGTTAAACATAGTCCAATCATTGGGCCTTTGTGTAAACCTTTTCAAAATCGGTTGAGTTGGTACAACCATTTCAAATCTACCAACTGGCTAATCTGATTTTCAAACCATCGATATTTTATGTCAGCCTTTTTCAAACTCACCTTTCAAACAAAACTCAACAAAATAAAGAACATAAAAGGTAACAATAGAAAGAGTAAAATTTTCCCGACGTCGACAGTCCCAATTAAATATAAGACATGGAATTACTGCCAAGTCTTAGTTTATTTAATTATATGTATTTCGATTCTTAATTGCATAATTTCAAATAATGCAAATTAGAAACTCCTTTCTAATTTCATTCTGCCTTGGCCAAGGACTTTTGGGTTGTCATTTATCGAATCACATAAGACATTTCTCTTCTTTTACTAGAAGCGGTAGATTCTTTATTGATCATACATTATCTCCATGTACAACTTATTATATTCAAGCATACCCTTTGATATACCCTAAAGGTTTTAAGGAATAAGTCAAAGTATAACTCATCATACACAAGATACTATGATGATCTCAAGTCCAAGGATCACTTGTACTACTATCACTACAAGAATTCCTATTGATAGGCAAGTAAAACTCCATTAGATATTCCTTAGCGAGCCACGTTCAATGTACTTATTCTCCAATAAGCACCTACATACTTGCTTTAGTGTCTCTACACAAATGATCATGAGATCAATCATCCTCATCTAATTTGCAAGTAACGTATGTATCAATCTATCCGATTCACTAATCCCCTTTTTAGTAATCCATCGATTGGGAACATTTTAGTTTTTAAGCTATATAAGAATTTAGATCTCATTAGCATAATCTCATCATGATTCTAAAAGCATTGCTTAAAACTATAAGTTTATCACATATTATTAAAATAGTACCGTGTAGATAAATTAAAGCATTTAGTAAATGAATACTTTTATTAATAAACGAATAAGATTGTTACAAAGTATATGCTTTATCATCAACATGATTGGCTTTTGTCCATTAATTTTGCCTTCAAGGCCATGTTATGCGCTTAATCCACTGTCCAAACAACTTGCAGTCCAAATTTGTCTCGAAAAGAAGGCTTAAATCCCTCCAAATATCTAGAAACTTGTTGTGTTTCAGTCTCATTCAAGTTGTTACGAACTGATAACATAGACCACTCCTCTGTATATTTTTCCACAGTCCTGTTACCATGTGCACAATTTTGATAACTTCGAAAAATAAATTGTTCATAATCTGGGGGTAAAAACCTATTCATCATAAGTTGTTTCATTCATCCATGATCATATAGGGGTTTTGCCTTGTTGTCGTTGATCCATCTGTAACTTCTCCCACCAAACCGCAACCCCGCTTCTCAACCTATGCTACCAGATGAACTTGTCGATCTGTCGTGACTTCTGTCAACTCAAAAAATCTCTCGACCTCATAAATTTAATCCATAAACTCTTCAATCTGCAACTTATCGTGGAACAGTGGTATGTCTGCACATATTCTATAGTCAGGTTGATTTTGGTTTCGATTTTGGTGTTGAGGAGGATTTCTTTGGTATCCTGTTAAATCCTCATCGGAGTCTTCATCACTAAGACCTTTGAACTGCTCGCGTCTCGCTGCTCCATGCGGACGTTCACCTATAGGGCAGCCTAGGGCAAATCCCTCGCCTCCGTCTCTATTGCTGACAGGAACGTTGGGGATGGGTTGTTGCACCAACAGTTGTTGCAACATGGTCTTCACCCTCGCCATCGACTGTTGTTGCTCATCAATCGCTGTCCATAATTCGGCAGCCCTACGACCAGCGACGTCAAGGATATCTCTCCCGCCTTCGTTGTTGGCCATCGACAAGGTAAAGTCCTTGGCTTTGATACCAATTGACACAGAACGTAAAATAACAAGAGTTTACTAACGTAAACTCTAAGAACACAAACTAGAATCCACTAAAAAAGCAATACAATTTCAATTGTAAAAGATAATAATTATTTATGAATCCTTTAACCCACAAGCCGGGTTTTATAGCTAAAAGATTTCGTTATTGGAAAGAAATAGAATTCCTATAATTATAAAAATAAACTCCTAATAGGTAACTAATTATAACGGCAATTAATTAAGTACTATTGTAAAAGATTTGTTTCCTGCTAAAATACTATTACCATAAAAACGAATATTATATAAAGTAAGAATAATTAAAATAACAATATTTAAGTCAATTCGATCTTTCTGAAGACATGACACCATTTTCGAATCCGAAAACCTATCCCGAAGCCGATTGTTCCGAGATAAAATCAACCAAACCGAACTCCCGACCCCGAATTCAACATTATGGCCTTTGGGAATTAATGTCTTCGAGAATTAATGTCGTTTCCTCGGACTAGCTCTTTTTCCAGTTCCTTATGAACTCTAATTCAAACTCCAAAATCAATTGTCAACATCAATTATAGATATGTACACACAAAGAGACCAAATTATAGATATGTACCGAAACGCATCACAAACTAGGCAACACTGATTTCACTACAAACCAATTGTAACACCATTTGTAACCCAAAGTGATAAGAGAGTGACGGTTAGACCTGGCAAAGATAGCCCAGGCCCGCGGGCCGGGCCGGCCGGCCCACCAAAAATCGGGCTTTGGGCCTTAATTTTTTAGCCCACCAAAACCCGGACCTTTTTGGCCAGGCCCATTTTTAGCCCGGCCCGCCCAAATGGCCCGCCAACTTTTTTTTTTTTTTAAATAAAATGTTACTACTTGTGGGTTGTGAGGCTCGAACACAAGACTTGTAAGTAAATAAATAAAAGTTCAAACTAACTAAGCTACAACAACTATTTATTTTTAATGCAATCTTTAATATATTTTAACTATAATTGAAAATTATAATTAAGATATGTAGTTAATGTATGTAATTAATTAATAATACTAATTTATAATACTATTAAAAATTTAATTGATTGATATATGTAGTTAATAATTTCAAAGTATAAAACTATTAAACTAACAATTATTAATTTAAGTTAGATAATATTATTTTGATAATAGTCACACATGCATCCATACAAACATCACATGAATTAACTTTACATACTCTCCATTATATGCCTGCCTCCCTGCCTGCGTACGCATTGTATACTCCCATTAGTTTTTAACTTTTTGTCGTCAATTAGTTATAAATATATATTTTTAATTAAAGTTTACTCAAAATCAACTTTTGACCTCTTCTTCTAACTCAAAACTCAAAACTAATTGAGAATTATATATAATTGACTGTGCATTTATTTAATTTAAATTAAATTAATATAATTATAAATATTTAAAATGTAATACTAATAAAATTACAGTAATTAGTTTTTGCAAGATCCGAATAAAAAACATTTATTTTGAATTTTTAAACTTTTAAAATGGAGGGACTAAAATTTATATTCATTTGTTTGGTAGAAAGAAATAAAAAGGAGAAATGATGATGTAGTAGTAGACGACTTTGGTGGTGGCTAATGTAGAAGAACGTATTATCATGCTTGCACTATTTTACCCTTATCACTTAAGTTAAGAGCCGGATGTATATACATTGATAGTTTCAATATAAGAAGATTTAAATGATATTTTAATATTTATTATTATTACTATTTTTAGTGTATCAAGATTTTACAAAAAAAAGGGAAGAAAAAGCCCGCGAGCCGGCCCGCCCAACCCGGGCCACGGGCCTAACAGATTTAGCCAGCCAAAACCCAGCTTTTTCGGCCCGGCCCGCCCGTTTGTCAGGTCTAGTGACGGTTTAGAGTCATTCCTCGTTGAGACTTCCTAATCAAGACTCAAATGCAAATGCGTAAAACATACTATACGCATATTTTCTCGAAAGGTCACTGCCACCATTAAAATTACATGTTGATATCTTAAAAAGATTATTTGCCACCAAAATTCTTAATGATAGTAGATCCCATTCATTACCCTTCATCCTCAACAAATCGACTGCAAATTATTAACAATTCACAACTGAAGGAAGAGAATACAGAGAAACTCGGTTATGTTATCGTATTTTGTTATAGAATTCTCACCACTTTTCAGGCTCGTATTTTGTTATAGAATTCTCACCACTTTTCTGGCCTGCTTCAACTTACCCGAGTTCAACACCAGCTCAAAAGACCTATTTCAAATATACTAACGCAGACAAGACAGATTAAAATAGGGGAACATGGATTATCTCAAAAAATGAATAATCAACAGCTACAGTTATAGATTTCCAAGACTCGGGTTAACCAATCATAGAATGCAAAGAGAGTAGGGAATTGAACAATAAAGAAAAGAATATGAAGAATAAACATACAGAATCTGAGAAGTATATTTAGCTGAATCCTAAGTGCCATACATACAGTCCAATAAAATCTCTAATCCTGGTCCATCAGAGAACTATGAATAATTGCCAAGTGCTATCTCAGTGCAATGATAAAATCATGTATTATGGGAAAACATGAAACCCTAACTGCAACCTATAAAATCAGCCTCTTGCCTACTGCCCTCTTCATCCTTGAAAACTAGTTAACAGTAAAATTGCATACAGGAAAGACTATAACTGATCTTCCTGCTGGACTGTGTTTTCCTTGAAGCTTTTAGTCAACCAAATAGCAGTTTCCCTAGGAGAAACCTTTCCTGGACCAAATGGCTTCAACAAAACACCAAGTTCGTCAAACCGTTCTTCTTGCAACAATCTTGCACTAAATTCAAGCAATCCTTCCAATGCTTCAGCACGCTGTTGGTGAGAAGAAGTGTCAAAACGACGTCGCCTTTGATCTGAAGAGGTTCTGCTTGACGCTCCAGCTGTTGCATCTTGATCAGAACATTCGCTACTTCCCTGCACAGTGCCGGTAAAACTAAGCCTACCAGATTTTCGATCACAAACTTGAACCATACATTTGTCCTTGGTTATTGAGCGGTCACCCTGTGGGTCAGTAGTGGAGCCCTGCGCTGAGGTTGATGAAGTTCTACGCATAGGAAGGAAGGAGTCTTCATTTGATACTAGAGGAAATTCCATCATTTTGTCAATACGAGGGGCATTAACAGAGACATCCGGAGAGTTCATGCAGTCGAGAATATTAACATTGGGCCTGCAAGGGGGTTCTTGAAAAGTAGCTCTTCTTGGCAATGGCAAAGATGCTCTACGATTTGTAAGAGCAGATTGTTTTGCGTTAGTTCTCGAGACTGGCAACTGCATACATCATATAAAATGTGAAATTTTAACCTTACTAACACAGATTTAAACTTTTACAACTACTGATCTTCGGTTTATAACTATATGAATCAATTAGCCTTGTGCTGAAATTATGAGCGCTGAAGAAAACAAAAATGATTTTGTAAGTTCACTGCATGAGTGCCAAAACAGGGCACAACACATTTAGACTCCAGAGATATAAAGTGCATAGCTCCTAATTATTTCCTCTTTCCACAAAAAGAGTCCCATTAGCTGAATTTGCAAATTTTTAGGATGTATTTTTTGTTCCGTGTTTACTCCTAAAATAATTAGTTGTTAGTTTAATAGTAATGGCATGATAATCAAATTATGATGCCAAATTATAATCCTAGTCTTTCAACAAAACTAATAGAATCTAAACAACAAATTCTTTCCAGCTGAAGTGCTAAACAACAGTTTCGAAAATTTAGCAACATCTTTCTTTTCTGCGATATATTTGACACAATGTTGAAAATATAAGCAGTTTCTGTAACGCCCCGAAATTCGGTCTATCTTCACACCCTGATTCCGTACGTCACGAGTACATTATTCATCCCAACATACATCATTATACACTGAAATATAACAACATACCTTCTCAATTCCCAGATTCTAATACCTTATAACCTCGTTCATTACAAATAATGATAATTACATTATTCTTTACATCTTACAAGAGTGATTTTTATCCGCCACCAAGGATACATAACCGTTCATTAAACTAATCTATAGTTCAATTAAACTATTCTACATTACAAATCTTTACTTGATCTTCACGCTCATCCATGTACTGAATGACCCTTCTCCTGGATACCGATCAGCTTGATCTTCACGGGATCCTTAAGTTCTTTCTAACATCGTTCGCTGAAAATGTTTTTCATTTAAAACAAGTGTGAGCATTCAATTGCCCAGCAAGTCATAGCAGTTGAACAAACAACTTCAAGAGTTTAAACATTCCTTTAGAACTTCGATAACCGAACAAAGGTTATGAAGCAGCTTGAATAATAGGAATAATTCCGATTCCTATCATTTTAAAACATTAAACATATTCACTTCGAAATACTTTCATTCTTCTACCTTTTTCATACACATCCTGTCTGGCTAGAATCATTAGCACAGACTTAACAATAACGGTTCATGTGTAAACAGAACATTCTCATATTTAACAGTCATCATAGAACAGTTCATCTCATAGAAACACCGAAGTGTTCAAATTGTAGCACAAGGACTCATATGTTCTACCACCTTGTACAAATATCACACATTTGCACATAGACAAAACTTCTCAAGTTCAACATTTGAGAAGTTTAAGAAACTAGCATTCATTTAAAATATGAATGAAGTTAAGAAATTTGCCTTACGCACAGCTGCAACTTATAGTTTACGCTGAACTGCTCATTCCAATCCCTATATAACAATAACACATTACCGGTTTACGACTTCATGACATACGAATATGTCTTACTTTCATCATCTTTGATGATTTACATTCTTTTCTTCTTATAACTTCTCTAGGACTCGGCACACATCGCTTCTCTGCTAGTAGTCCATATGGTACTCTGAGTGATTTCTCACAAACAATCAACAAACAAGTTCTCGTCTCATCTACACTGCCATCACCGTTGAGTTTGATCGGTTGCCAGTTTCGTATATACCTTCGCTCTATGAAGGAATTGTTTAGCCCAGCTCCCATATGTCAACCATCAAAGGTTACGATTGTACCATAACCTAAACTTATCTTAACTTATCCGAACCATTAAACTATAACGTTTGTTAAGTCAATTTCTTATTCCTTATGGCTTTCTGACAACTAAATGCCATATCTCAGGATTCATTCTTTCTCGTCCAAGTCATACAATATTTTGTATACTCAGAGCGATCATTCAAGTTAATCATTAACTCGGCTTCGTTACGTTAACATCATTGTCTTTAATTAAGTTCTTTACCATTCATAATTTAATCATTGATCTTCATTATTTTACGGTCAAACCATACACGGGGTGTAGGTTCTATCCATTTAGTATTTGCGTATACTCAACCTTCATACATTTCATTCTAACATTCTCCATCTGAATCACTATCGACTTTCATTAATCTTATTACCGTTCGTTACGGCTTTCTTGATACCATTCGTATCTTACTTAATACTTTTGTTATCCATTACATGAACACCATGTTCATTACTCTTTCTTAATGTTGAAGTCATACCGTTCGTTGTATGCTAAGACCGCTCGCAACTGCGTTACGTTTACGTTCATTACCTTCTTGGTCTTTTAATCTCTTTCAATCATTTCGTTCAACCTGTACTAAAGGTTTAAATTACTTGTTTAAGTGTTACATTCGATGAATTACACGTTCATTAGCTTTCGTTACACTTCCCCCAGGTTTTGAGCAGTTAAAAGCTCATTACTGGGCTTAGCTCTGCACCAGCGCTGCGGCGCTGGTTTCTTTTACACTTCTCGAGCCGCGGCGCCACTACCTCCCCAGTCTGGCGCTGCAGCGCCACCTAGACCTGGCAAACGGGCGGGCCGGACCGAGCGCGAGCCGGGCCGAAAAGGCCCGGGTTTTGACGGGCTAAATTTGTTAGGCCCGGGTTGGGCGGGCCGGGCCGGCCCTTGGGCTTTTTCCTTTCCTTTTTTTTTTTTTTGCAAAATCTTGATACACCAAAAATAGTAATAATAATAAATATTAAAATATCATTTAAATCTTCTTATATTGAAACTATCAATGTATATACATCCGGCCCTTAACTTAAGTGATAAGGGTAAAATAGTGCAAGCATCATAATACGTTCTTCTACATTAGCCACCGCCAAAGTCGTCTACTACTACATCATCATTTCTCCTCTTTATTTCTTTCTACCAAACAAATGAATATAAATTTTAGTCCCTCCATTTTAAAAGTATAAAAATTCAAAATAAATGTTTTTTATTCGGATCTTGCAAAAACTAATTACTGTAATTTTATTAGTATTACATTTTAAATATTTATAATTATATTAATTTAATTTAAATTAAATAAATGCACAGTCAATTATATATAATTCTCAATTAGTTTTGAGTTTTGAGTTAGAAGCAGAGGTCAAAAGTTGATTTTGAGTAAACTTTAATTAAAAATATATATTTATAATTAATTGAATACAAAAAGTTAAAAACTAATGGGAGTATACAATGCGTACGTAGGCAGGGAGGCAGGCATATAATGGTGAGTATGTAAAGTTAATTCATGTGATGTTTGTGTGGATGCATGTGTGACTATTATCAAAATGATATTATCTAACTTAAACTAATAATTGTTAGTTTAATAGTTTTATATTTTAAAATTATTAACTACATATCTCAATCAATTAAATTTTTAATAGTATTATAAATTAGTATTATTAATTAATTACCTACATTAACTACATATCTTAATTATAATTTTCAATTATAGTTAAAATATATTAAATATTGCATTAAAAACAAATAGTTGTTGTAGCTTAGTTGGTTTGAACTCTTATTTATTTACTTATAGTAACATTTTATTTATAAAAAAAAAAGTTGAAGGGCCGGGCCTCCACGGGCCAGGCTAAAAACGGGCCGGGCCAAAAAAGCCCGGGTTTTGGTGGGCTAAAAAATTACGGCTCAAAGCCCGGTTTTTGGCAGGCGGGCCTGGGCCATCTTTGCCAGGTCTAGCGCCACCATACAAGGCATGGCTGGCGCTACTGCGCCAAGCCCTATTTCTTGAAAAATTTTCTAAGTTTTTAAATTATTCTGAAACGCTTACTTCCCAATTTCATAACTCGTTCATTATAACTCAGAACGAGGTCGTTCCAAAGTTATTCTCTTCCTTATCTTACGTACTTCCATACCCCTCGAACAGAACTTCGTTTTGAATCCGTTAACGTGCCATTCGATTGGCTTGATCTTCATCATTCGTTCATTTTTACGTTTTTAACGTTCTTCGTTTGTTCGTCCGTAATTCGGTCATCCGAATTCGGAACTCGTTCGTTCTTGAGTCCACGACTCATGTTTTCTACATTCTCTAACTTTCTTATGAAACCCTACACCTCCAGATTCATTTACACACTTTCTAATTCTCGTTCGTCTTTTACGAAATTTCGCCATAACTTCGTTATAGCTCAGTTTTAATCTGTTCTTCATGAACGTTTCTACCGTTCCTAACCAAGCAATATGCAACTAACTTATACGCGATGGTTTTAAACTTGTCCATCAACAACAAATTATACTACGATGGTTTTAAATTTGTCCATCAACAATGTTTTTCGTGTTCTTCACGTGTTCTTCGATCGTTCTTCATTTTTAATCGATATTTTGATTACGATTTCACTTTTTCTTGGAATTCGATGTTATAAAACATTATTCCTTACTTATTTTACCGAATCGTTCATATGATTCATTCGGATCGTTCAAATTCATTACGAATCTTACACTTCCTTAAGAAATTTATTTACTAAACTTCTAATTTTTATTTCTTCTTTTTCGCATGATTTCAACCATATTAAATCATTACTAACATCTTTTACTTCATATTCTCATTAACCTATGTTTTAAACATATAAAACTTAAAGAAAATTAATTCAGAAGTTAGGTTTTTGATACCTTTCTTCTTTAATCTCCTTCTGTCGGACAAAGTTTTTTCACGCGCAAGCTTTTCCTCCTTTTCCTCTTCTTCCTCATACGAAAACTCCTCTCTCAAATGTTGTAGGATTTTCAAAATCCTAAACAAATGAAATTAAGCTTCCTATTTATAGATTTTCCAAGCTAGGGGCAAAATAGTCATTTCGCCCCTCCAGTTACTATTCACACCTACTTACTATTCACGAAACTTCCCTTAAAAGTTGTGGTTTTCTTGAAATATTTTTGGATAATTCGTCTTTTATTTACTGATTAACTTTTACGTATTCTTCGGATCTCCGAAAAACTGAAAAACACTTTTTGGTGTTGAGCGTTTTCCTTCGCGTTTTCTTTCACGTTTTCCCCTAACATAGTTAAACGAATGAAAAGTACATAACAGTATTTTTCGTCGTTTTTATTTTGTCCGATTTCTGCACGTTTTTCGAGAAAATATTTTATCAGCTTACTTAACTTTTCACGATATATTATCGTCAAATCTTTCGACGAAATGTCATTTTGACATACTGAACTCTCGAAAAGGCTTGGGTTATTCAAACCCTAACCCTTAGGTTTTATCGGGATAATAGTGTCTATTTCGTTTTTTTTCCCAGAAATATTTTTATTCCCACAAAAATTTTTATTTTCGTCTTGAAAATTCTTACTCGTTCAATCTAGCTCGTAGTCAGAATACTCCCGTATTATAATCATCCTAGGTTATCGAACGATTAATAAACACACAACACAGAATATTATTAATAAAATTCCTTTTATTAATAACTAATTCTTTAAATCTTAATTTCCGGACAATCGGATTTTTCGGGTCGTTACAGTTTCTCGTTGTATCCCTCAAATTTCTTTATTGATATCTCAGACCTATAAGCTTACATGACACTTTGCTAATACTACTTACTTATCTTTCACTATCAATAAATCGACAGGAATTCATGTTAAGAAGCCGTGTCACGTTATCTCTTTAGAAAAATACACTTTACATCCTTATAATCAGAAGTTATATCATCATTTATTGGATAAGATATCATTTCTATTTAGAAATAACCACCTATTACTATTCACTAACTAAACTAACAAACCACTATCTACATGTTAAAATAAAAATTTATAATTATATTCATAAGAGATAAGGCACATACATTGAATGTGCCAAAAGTCACTAGGAACTTTATCAACTTAAACCACTTGAAAATCATATAAACTCCATTCCTAGATCAATAAATGAGTTAAAATAATTTAGTCATTTACCAATGATGCCTGATACTGATGGGAAAAAAAGGGTTAGTAGTATATGAACAAGTACTCTAGATGAGAAACAGTTAGCTTTTTGCTTAGTATTGCTTTACCAGCATTGGAAATATGACCAACATCACCATGTTTCTAAAATGGCACTGCTTCTAACTATAATTAAAATATATAAACAAACTATGTATAAATTGCTTCCCCTGATCTTACCGATTCACGATTCTTTGTCAGCTCCACTCGTCTTTTAGGTGTCGCAGAAGCTTTTGTTGGAGGAAATCCTGAAGTCCTGGCAACTTTCGGATTAATTTTCTTACTGATCACTGTCCCTTCATGTGAACTTCCAACAGACAACTCAGCCATTCTTTGACTCAAATATCTAGGGGTATTTTGAATTCGATGATCGGAGAAAGGAGAATCCTGCTCAGGTAGAGATATACTAGGATTCAAAGTCCTGTCATTGCCATATGATAGCCGCTTCTCTCTGTATGTTGTTAATGGAACATCTTCTGGCTCTGCAAATCTGGTTTTCTTTATGTAATCTGTTTCAGGCCAGTGAATTGATGATAAGCTATTGCGCCTAGGGCTGTTAATCTTAAGATGAATTTTAAGCACATAAGGTTGAAGGTGCTGGTGCCTGAGAAGTTCTGCAGCCTGCCACACCACAAACATAACCAAATTCATTAACTGCATAAATTTCATCTTACATGCATGTTTATCCAACTAACCTTACTGTCACGATTGCCAATCCCTTCACAAACAGAAGATGTCAAATCATCATAAAAAGTATGCCTTTGATTTTTGAAGAAAGGGATCGACAAGTGGTTTGGTTGTGCTTCCAAAATTAAGTTTGAGAAGCCATAAATGCAAATTTTATTTGTTTTTCTTTGACATTTCATGTCTAGCAATAAAAATTGGATATAAATAGTAGGTATATAATTATAGTACTTTAATAAAACAAATTGGTAATATGTGTTTCTTAAATAAAATCAAGTTATTTTTTAATCTCTTATTTGCATGTCATGGTAAGGTTTGGTCGGTAACAAGCTAGTTAGTTATAGGGGTAAAAGATTGTAAAAGAGCTTCATTTTATGTGGACATTTTATAGATCATCATATCCGATGGATTAAAACTATACTTCCATTAATACTTCTACTAATCTGAATGACACAGATCAAAGAATATACACTTGGCCGGAGTTCTGGGTTTTTCCGCAGCATGCTTTTAATGAGACCCCGACTGGAAAACAGAAGAAAAAGTAAAAATTAGAAAGCATAAATAAATGTCTAAATATATACAAAGAAAATCTATCAAAAGTATAAACTAGAATGTCAAAGGCGACAGAAACAAGGATATATCCAGTTATGCTCTAGTACCATGTCCCACTTGATTTTTGTACATGCTGCATGTCAAAATAACAATTTACGCTTGTTTACGGTATTCAAGCTAGATACTGTGCCTATTTGCTAATGTTCTGCTTGGTTAGTTATCATCATCATGATACAATTTTCTTAATAGATTCAGTAAATATATCCTTCAGTTATTCAAGCTAAAGGTACCAATATAAAAAGAAATATAGTGGCATGGACAACCATTGAATAAAACTAATTTAGAAAATGACTCACAATGCTCCAGTGTATTTGGTCGGTAGCGGTGCCACAATAGACTTGTTTATTTTGTTGATCAGTGCTTGCATGTCCTGACCAAGAAACCAAAAAGTAAAACAGCCCATAAGTCGATTAAAGCCCAACCAAAAATTAGAAGAAACTATGAATATTAAGGGAGCAAAAGGAATCAAAGCTTAGGCAATACGTTAGGTAGAGAGTAAACATGTCGAGAAAGAGGGTTAAATTTCTTTAATATTAAGGAGGACAGCGTGATCGAAACATGATAATTCTATAATAGAGGTATCCTGTACTGTAGACAATGTCTGCATGACATGAACCATCATAATTATCCAATTATGGAGCGCTACATTAAGATGACAAATCTTACTCGAACCACAAGACATAACAAGTGAACTAGGCGGAGCGCTTCATTAAGACAAATCTGACCCAAAGCACAATACTTAACAACTAAACAACGGTCCTGCTTAATATACTAGTAATATAAGCAATAATAGGATCACACTCCATAAAGAATTGATTCCAAATATTATTCTACCAATCAAGTTTAAGAACAATGCATGATTACCACTTTTCCATGCAATAAAATATTTTTCTTCTCAATTAGACTATTATCCAATTTGTACTCTAAACCTTAAACTCAAAATTTATTTGCACCCTAAATTTTGTTTTAATACGCACACTAAATTTTAAGTTTCAAAACAATATGCACCATCTGCACCCTCTACATCAAAACAATTTGCACCCTAAACTTTAGTGTGGAGGGAGCAAATGATATTGAAACTCAAAATTTATGGTGCATTTAATTCAAAATAAAGTTTATGGTGCAAACTGATTTTAAGGTTAAAGTTTAGGGTGCAATTTGGAATTTATTAAATATATTGGTCAACCATTAATAGCTCATTCGACCTATTTTATTTTTAAATTTTAATTATTCCACCTCAAAATGAGAGTCCACTTTGTCATAATTATGCATTTTAAAAACACCTAGGGAAAAAGGATACGGGTGTGGGGATGAGGGTTCACGATACGGAGATTTAAGGGTTTGTTAAATGTTAAAAAATAGGGATTTAGCATAGATACGGCACAGTTAATTATCTAACATATATATATATATATATATACATATTTTATATGAGATAAAAAATTTCAAAAAACTAAATATCCGTGCTAATCCAACAAAATACATAGGTTCATTGATATACACATAATTTTGAATTGTATTGTTCCCAATTTTATTATTTTATGTATCTATTTTATTTAACTAATATCTAAATTTATTTTATTTTATAGGATTTATTATTTACTAATCTTGGTGAGCAAGTAAAAGATAATATTCCAGTTTTCTTTCCCCCAATTTCTTTTGGCTAATACCATGGTGTATGTTTATAGTCGGTTTTAATTTTATTTAAGTACTCATTCTTTAATTATCATATTACAGTAGCATATATTATTGTAATAAGAAGTTTAATTGTTTTCTTTTCTTTTATTAATGATCATGATTGAGTGCTTACATAATATTCAAGAATAGTTTTATTTTATTCAATGCAGTCAATAGTAGTAAAAAATTTATTTGTTTTTATTTTTAATTGTATAGCTAACTAAATTTTTATACCTACGATGATGAAACTAGGTATTTTATAATAAATAATTTTTTCCGTTCCGGTATTAATGTTTAATTGTTTTCGCCTTCATATTTTACCTTCGCACAAAATTCACATGAGGTTCTTATATTGATTATGAGGTTTTGATACATTATAGTTAATCTGTAAATTTTTTATAATTTATGTTTGTCCATATTAATTATATGAATCATTATTTTTAAAGAAAAGGAAAAACAAAATCATGAATTAATTCGGAAAATAGGAAATTGTTTATTATACTTGATGGATTTGGATTCCTATGTAGTTTTTTTCATTAATAGTTTTCGTTATTTATTGTTAGTTCCATAGTTGTTACGGCGTCGCCTAGGCCACGCCTTGGCGTCCAGTCGGGCTGAAGCAAGCAAGGCGTTTGAGCGACTTGGTTGAGGATCGAAAGTCGGGCGCCTAGAAAAAAAGGTGACGCCACGAGCGACGTCGTTTTTCCATCACTGCCCTAATCCTAGATCTAATCGCGAACGATTTTCAGCGAAAGAGGGATTAAAGAGCAGAACTGAAGAAGAAGAAGAATAGAGGGGAGAGCGACGACCGACGACGAGCAGTGATCGACGACCGACGACTGACGACGAGCAGCGATCAATCGATCAATCGATCGAGAAAAGAAGAAAGCTGCTGCTGCTGCCGGGTCTGAGAAGAAGATCGACCGAGAGAAGAAAAAGATCGACCGAGAGAAGAAGAGTCGAGTCGATCAATCGATCGAATAATTCGCTGTTGGGTCTGTATACTGCTGGGCGTCTATATATAATATAAATTTATATATATATATATATATAAATTTTATATATATATATATAATAAAATAAATAAAAATAAAAAATAAAAAATATTATATTTAATATAGATCATATATATTAAAAAGAAATTAATATATATTTAAATAAACAACAAATAATATGTTAAAAGTAATTAAATTTATATAAATTTCTATAGTTATTAATTAAATAATTATGATACCATAAAAAATAATTTTAATAAAATAAAATAATATTATATACATATATTTAAATAAACAAAAATAATAAAAATAAAATAAATACTAAAAAATAATTTTAATGATACTGAAATAAATACATAAAAAATAACTATGATATTAACTAAAAATAAATACTATATACACTTAACTATTAACTATATATAATATTTTAAATAAAATATAATATTTAATTAACTATGTATATTTTAATTTTAAAAATTAAATATATTTAATATGTAGGATAGTTGCATGAAATAATTTGAAAATAAATACTATATACACTTAATTATTAATTTAATAATACACTATACATATATATATATATATATTATATAACACTATCAATGGGATTTAAAAATATATTTAATGTTATTCCATAGTGTTATGTTTTGAGTTTTAATGTATATGAAAATTTATTGCTAATATAGTTGTTATGTAAAATAAATAATATATAAATTGCACATTGTAAACAACTTGTCGCCATACGGACGCCATGGCGGTCGCCTTGTCGCCTAGGCGTCCAGGCAGTCGGCTACCGCCATGACTCGCCGTGGCGCCGTGACAACTATGGTTAGTTCGCATTATTTAGTTAACTAATCATCTTCACCGTCTTTATTTATAATTTGCCTGAAATTTAAATTAAGGGTTTTTATAATTAATTTAGTCTATGTGGGTTCGACCTATATCTGTCAAGTCTACAATAGACATTGTACACTTGCAGTTACTAATTTTTATCACATGATTCGTTCTTCAAACCTATACATTGCATAAAAACAAAACAGTCATAAAAATTAAACACGAAAAATCATAAAGCATAATGATCGTCCTCAAATTGTTGATGGGAGCAGCAGATGCACAGTCGATGGCCATCCACTCTCTGAATTACCGATGAAGCCCTAAAAGTTAGGTCTTCCTCTCTATGTTCCATCTTGTTTCTATAAGTTGGACAACCGATGCAAATCCTAAATGCCTCCCTATCTCTTTTTTGGTGCATATGTATACAAACTACCACCGCCAAATCCCCAAAAAGCATCCCAACAAATCCCCCATAATAAAATTCAGGAATACGTCAATTGTCGCACCTTGTGCAAATCCCAACAACCATGATTTGTATTTCTCACAGATATTGAACTTATGTTGCAGAAAGAGACAACATAGAATATAAATATTTTGTTGTGTAGTGAATTCTTGAACATCTCCAACACTAACAATAAAGTAAAGCATTTCTCCAAGAAAAGACTACTCTTTTCTGAGCACGTCAAACTGATCACGTTAATACATTATTCAAGTTTATTGGTCATGTTATATGTTTCATTTCATTCATACAGGTTATAAAAAATGGACAGTAGGGTTCCAAACTATGTCTATGGGTCCAAACCCATGAGAACATGACCCAATAATAAGTTGTACGGAACTTATTATACACACATGTGAATGAGATGGAAATTCAATTTTAATTGGGCACCAAGTAAAGTAGTTATGTGTATAACACGGTTTTTCCATGTGGGCCTTGAGTGAAGGTAAATGACTAAGTTATTAATATGTACTTCCATCGCGCCACTTCCATCTTTGTATTATAGGTTTACAATTTTTTGCAAAAGTTTTATTTCGTGCATTCTTCTTCTTGTACATAGACGACTCTAACGTAATCCATAGAATGTTAGCATTCGTTTCCTGCGAAATATGGTTGAACGCACTCTAATCGATCCACTATCAAATATGACTAATAGTCTTTATGTTCATCTCTTTCCAATCAGCCTCATTTATCAGTGCGCTTAACTCCGTTAAGCTACAATGGATCGTACAAATCCTTACAATAAAGAATGTCTTCCATTCTGGACTTCCAGATCTAAAAATTATAAGTCAATTTTATCTTAGCACCAACTGATCAAAAACAACTAAGCAAATAACATTAGCTCTGATACCATTATCCTCCCAACTAAACCGTCTTTGATAAATTAAACAACAAAAATACCAGTGTATCTCAAACAGATTAAATATATAGCATTGCAGTCTCACCAAAATAATAACAATCGTAGAATAAATCAAGTATTAGACACCAAAATTTTATGTAAAAACCCTCTCGAATCAAAGAAATAAAAACCATGTGATGATCTCCAAAATAATTCACTATAATCAACCATAAGTACAATTGGCACTTAAAAGTTTTAACACCAAAACTTAAAGTATCACAAAAATTGAGAATGCAAATATACCTTAATTTGAGTGAACACTGAAATTACCTCACTGCAATAATATTGTAATGAAACCCAAATCTCTATATGTGTGTGCGTGTGTGTGCAGAAAGCCCTCATGTTGCCTACCAAAGTAAATGACTTAAAGTCATTCAACTCAATCCGGTATCCACGGCAAAACCGTATTATACCACTTGTCAGCTCACATGACTACTTGATGCCCAACTAAAATTGGGTTTCCATCTCATGCACATGTGAGCATAATAAGTTCCATACAACTTATCATGGATTTGGATCCATAGACACAACACAAACTTCATTGTTTAACATTTATAGGACAAATGTGAATATCCACAACAATTTTTTATCAATCTTTGGCAAATTCTATAAAGTTTCTTCTTTCTTTCTTTCTTTTTTTGATAAGTTCTATATAAGTAATGGATTAATTATGAAAAAGTTTCTCAGAGAAGAAAATAATAGAGAAACTAAATCTTTAACTATTCTATTAATTACTCGCTTAGTTTTGGGGCTCCCAATACTATTCCTTTTTACCTATGAACTACATTGATTCTTGAGATGTTGATCAAAAGATCATATATCATCAAGATTTGACTTATATTTTAATCACATTTAAAAAAAAATTAAAAACACAAAGTAGAAGGGGCCCCTTACGTGTGTTGTGCATACAGAAGTCGTATTCTTAAAATTTTAGTTGTGTCTGACCAAATCTACATCATAGCTACTGGTGAGTGATAGGAATTTTCCATATTTTGCCTGAAAATGGATGATAGGATCCTTATAACTTACAAATGCTTTAAATGCAGGCTTATGAGCAGTCATTTCATATATACAGCATCCTGCAGAAGAGGATTTTCAGAGCCATTAGTGCACATTGAGATCCTTTAATATGTCAGAGTACAGCATTCATCCACCTATGGATGCATGCATTTATTTCGCGATGGTATTTTTACTTACCTAAAGACCAAATGTCTGACTTGGAACCATAAGGTATATCTGCAAGAAGCTCAGGACACATATAACTAGGAGTACCGACAACCTGAGTTATAAGAACTAACACTGAGCACAGTAGAATACTGAAAGAAAAACTTAAAAGATTGAACCATGTACTGATTCATATAACTTACAGAGGAAGCAAGATCATCAGACGTCAACATCTTGGCCAGTCCAAAATCACCTACAACAGCATTGTTTCATTTGATTCAGGAAAAATATATCCCTCTACAAAACTAGAATGAAATAGATAAAAACAAACAGTTCTTCACTTACCAAGGCGAATATTTTGATCTCTTGTAAGAAATATATTTGAACACTGTTAAGAAGTTGAGGAAAATGTTAGTAGATCACAGGTGAGATATCAGAAGCTACTAATAACTCCACCACTGCATCAATAAATGAATAACCTTAACATCACGATGAAGAACATGATTCATGTGCAAGTAGTCGAGCGCCATTAGGAGTTGAACTAGCCACTTGCAAAGCTTCTGTAAAAATTTCAAGAGTTATGAATCAAAGTCAAAGCATCAAAAGACTTCTGAAACTGTATAATTTATATAAACTATTGCATGAACAGAAGTGGAAAGTAGAGTGTAGTTAATTTAATAGGGCATAAAAAGGCAAAATAGAAATAAATCAGTTCAAGCAATAAAGGTTGTAACCTCTTCAGAGAAAAGAACACCATTGGCCTTCGTTATAGCTCCTGCCCTGCAAAAACAGAAGTGCCCAGAATGCTAATGATAAATGCTAGAAACAATAATTTTTAAGTGGTATAAACATTTCAAGTCAATAGTGATGAATCTAACCACAAATCGTAAATTCAATGAGAAAGTAACTTACATGTCTCCACCTTCACAATAGCCTATGATTATGCAAACATAACAGCCCTGTAAGCAAAGGCATCAAAATTGTCAATGCAGATAGCAAACTAGTACACTTTGTGCATTTCAAGGTGTGACTGAAGTACAAAATTGGCATATAAGGAAGTACGTAATGAAGGAGATTACAATGTAACCATGGATGATAAATTTGTTAGATGAGTTGGGCCGTGTGTTTTAGTTAAATATGTTGACTGTTGGCTGGTCACATTCTGGCAAAGCCACAAATCAGTCTAATACAACACACGATACTTTGGTTTGCTTCTGTATTCAGGAAACATGAAGCATGACATGGATAAGGACTGGAACAACATAAACATGACGAGTACACAAGAACATAGAAAGATAGGACATAAGCACGGCAAAGAAAGCATTTTTATTGTATTATGCACTGAAATAAACTATAGAAATTTTTATTTCTATTGGTTCAGACTATAGAAACTGATCATTCACCGACATCTGTAGATGATGGCCAATGATTTTCACTTATTTTTTTTACTTTTCTAGCACATCTAATTACATTTTTCCCTATATAGGTTTGAAAAGACAATTTGCAAGTGTCACGTCTACAATTCTCATTGATGTGGTGTGTTTCAATTAAATCAATTTTGCTTTTTGTACCATTTGGCAGTATGTCTTGAAAGTTTACAGTTACTTGTAATTCTCAAGTGGCAAAAGCCTTGGGTTGAAACTAGTGGATAATCCTGTATTACCAAATTTCCGGGAAAAAAATCACTGCGATTTACTACAGTGAAAAAGATCAAAGTTATATGCAAAGATTATAGGTAAAAGGTTATACAATTAAAAGTTATGGCTTAAGGTAAAAGGTTCTATTGGTCTTTAGAAGACCAATAGAAACCCAACTATAGGTAACCACAAAAAAAAAAAAAAAAAAAATCTGTTACTACTTTATTTGACAACTTTAAGCAAAATCTTGCGAAATTGAAAGCACAGGAGCAGATGTTTCAAATAATCATCTATAAGCAAACAATTTACATAAAAACAACAATTCAAGACACAGTGCATTCTTTCCTTACCTTTTCTACCCATGAATCCTTGTACTCCACTATAAAGGGATTCCTCATTCTGGATATAAGCTCCATCTACACCAAAAAAAAATGTGATTAGTATGCCAGTATTCAAAATTATCTACCCAATTAATACAACCCTAAGGTTTGTGGTAAAGCAGTCTAAGAAGAACCTATGCATCTGTGAACAAGTATGACAAACAAAGAGAAAGTTTTCTAATTAAATCCAACTGACTTTGACTTTTGGTTAGTTTAACAGTTACAAATCACTGTTTACAGGGCCACAGAAATTTGTTTGGTAGAAGCTACAGATAACAATCGCTAAGAAGGCAATCTGCAGTCCCCATTATGATTTTAGTTTCCTGTTTAACAATATGCCAAACATATTCCTACTTAACTGCAGATACTGCGACAGACTTTCCAGCAAGAATGGATCTTATTTACTTCTTTAAGTACCAAAAATAGCATACAGCTTTTAGTTGAAAAAACATAATCAAAACAATATCAAGTTCAAACGAAAACTTTATGTCAATAAAGGTGAATCAAGTAAAGGATTCCAACCTCCTGATGTGCAGACCTACGGGTCCTGTCAGTTTGCCGGGCAAGACGAATCTTCTTCAACACATACCTTGACAAAAAGAAAGTAAAATAACGACACATCAGAAATAAACTGTTTACTAAGAAACAGTTAAGTTCAACACTGATTATAACATCTGGGCATTTTACTACTTATCAAAGCATATACATCAACATGGCACATAAACTAGAAAAGAAAAGAATAAATTAGTTTTACTCACTTTTTCTTTTCATGCTTATGCCTCACAAGAAGGGCAGCGCCAAAAGCCCCTTTACCAATCTGCTCTAGTACTTCGTACTGCTCCATGTGTCAATCAACTAGTCGCATTTACAATTACAGGCCTAAATGTTCAGTCCTGTCACATATCCCCATAAAAAAATTATGATTTGCACAAAACAAAATGCAAAACACTCTGAAAGTAAACTTTTAGAGCAATCAAATATAAGAAAGAAAGCCCATTTCACATTCACCAAAATTTACAGCTTAAATAACCTCAAATAAAAAAAATGTAAATATTAGACAGGAATAACAAAATTTAAATTCAAATACATTTTAAAGAGACAACATAATCATATTAACATCTAAACTATAACTGCCAAATATTTTTGAACTAAGTTTTGACTGTTACTACCGTAATATTAACTTCTCCATATATAATATCAAGTTATGTCTAGTTTTAATACTCCCTCCATCCTAAGATAAGGTTCCTGTTAGAATTAGATCACACACACGACAATAAGTAATTAATATAAATATGGGTAGTCCAGGGGAGGCGTTTCAGTTCCATAGGGTTTACAATAGATAGTATTTATAACTACTAATCTTATTTCAACCCTAATTCACATTATAGCCTAAATACCCATAATGCCCTTCGAAAACCAAACCATTAAAACTGATGTCCGCCGACCGGCGCGCCCCACGCCGCTTCTAGGCTATCCTTGACGCGCCCCGCGCCAGTACTCCTGAACCTGAACCGAGACTGGGGCGCCCCGCGCTGGGGCGCCCCGCGCTGGTACTCCAGAACTTCTACCGAACATGATGCGCCCCGCGCCACTCATAGCTATGTACTGGCGCGGCCCGCGCTGGCGCTGCATAGACTTCGTGCTGCAGTTCCCCTTTTTAAATTTCATGCATTTAAAAAGAAACTGGTCAATTTTCAATTTAACCTCTCATAATGATATAAATTTCTAAATAATAGTTGGGTTAAGCTACTTTTTATCCATCTCAGATTTGGAACAATATTTCACTTCGTATCATTTTAAGAAACTTAACACTCGTTTGGGACCAAAAAAAGGAAATATGAACCCTCAGTTTGGGACAGGAGAATTAATTTCAATGTTTAATAATATCAAGTTTCAAATAAGTAAACATGGTATAAAAAATGTAGACATACAGTAGTATTGTACTTATTTTTGCTAGAGGAAAATACCTCAGTACCAAAATCTGCTAAAACCACAAGTTACAAGGTCAAACACGGCAAGATTCAAATCAAAAAATTCAAAAAGATCAAATACACAACATGCATCACGAATCGACTCTGTAACCCAAAATTAATACCATTACAAAGAATCTGAAACCATAATTAACAAACAAAATACACAACATCAAAGTAGAACAAGTATCTGAAGACCTGGAAATGGCGAATGCAACTCCAGAAACTGAAATTGAATCGAAATGCAAGTAAACACAAGGTAAATTAATAGAAAGGAAGTCAAAGGCTGAGAAAGTTCACATTAAACAGATGCATTGAAAGAAAACAAGAGAAAAAGTAAATAAAGCTGAGGAAAAGAAAAGGAAAATCACCTGAAACTTGAGGAATGTGGAACAAAGAGATCACGAGCTGCACAGAAGAGAGAGAGAGAGTAGGAAATTTAGTTCGACATTTGTAAAACCGAAGCGTTGTAGAGAGTTGGAGGAGGAAGAGAGTCCTCCACAAGTGTTGTTCTAGAGAGAGAAAGTGCAGAGGAGAGAGAATATCTATATGAATATATATACAGACAATGAATATGCACAGAATAGAAGAAGACAAATCTAGAGAGAAATATATTAGAAAGTGAATTAATAAATTTTAGAGAGAGTAACCTAGAGGTTTAAGCAGTGGTGAACAAAAAGCCCGAGGCCTGCGGCCTGACCTTGAATCGACCTGGGCCCGGTCTGGTCAAAGTCCAAGCCAGACCGGCCTGGCCTAGAAGCATGTGAAAAAGCCTTCATTTTTTGTAAAAAACCCGGCCTGGTCCGACCCAACCAAAAGCTAGGCATATGGCCTTAGTCCGACCTGTTCGAAAATAACAAGGCTGGCCTGTTAGCCCATAATCCCAAATTCCCAACTAAGTAATTGCTCGCTGGAGGTTGAATATCTTATTTATATTGTCAAAAGTCTAACATAAATTTTGTGGGTAGGCGATGTGGGAACAAAAGCCACACGACCAACTGACCAAGGCACAACTTAGCGCCTCCTTAACTACTCTCGGCTCAAAGAAATTGGACGTTCGGCCGGTAAAAGTATACCTTCGGGGTATGGAAATTGGGTAGTCATTGGTTCCCAATTTTGCTCAACCTAATCGTCAAGGAACCCACCCAACTGTAATAACCATTAAGTTCCTAAAGTAAAATCACCCAAAAACCACAAAAGTTATACTTGAACCTTGAAAGACCTCATCTCTCCAGATGGTCCACTATAATCAAAAAGGAATATTATCCCACCGCTGCACCGCATATTTAACAAAAACTGATATGTAGTTGATTTAGATTGTCAATTCTTTTTTCATGTCCGCCTTGGTACAGGTTTTGTATATATTTACTTCTATGTTTGGGTTCAGTTTTGAAAGTTATTGATTGTACTTGATGTTAACAATGTGTGATGTGTCTGTGGCTTTGACAACTAAAAATTCCTATTGCACTCTTTGATAAGTGTATTTGATTAGCAAATCCCCTAACTTGAATGCTTAAGGCCATTAATCATGAAAGTGGAGGAAGCAAAAGAGGTCAGATCTCTAAGTTTACAAGTTAGAAGGAGTCCCACATCTGATATGAAGTGTTGGAAGTCCAAGTTAACTGACTATTTATATGATAGTTATATTTGTTTATTTATTTAGATATTTGAAGTCCCACACTGTCCAACTGTGATATCTTATCCTCTTTTTGTTTTATAAATAGGGGAGAGATCAAGTAACAAATTTTGTAGTAACACTTGGAAGTCAAATTAAAAGACCAAGACTACACTATTAGGTTTGTAATATTCATGAACGCAATCAAATCGCACAAAATAAGCGGAAACGTGAAAAATCATAGTTTTAAAATTTTTACAAACCATATACCTGAATCATCCTTTATGCACAATTATTAATTAAACGAAAAGATAAAGAACAAGAATCATACCCTTGAAGATTCGAGCTTCCTCAGGTACAAGTTCACCTCCAAATCTTTTCGCGTTCAACTTGAATCTACCGAGTTTGGTTCCTTCCTTTGATCAACGTTAGCCACCCATGTGTTTGGCCTCTAGAGGTGATCCACCAAGAAAGAAGAAAGATTTAAGAAGATGGGTGTTTGACAAAATCCTAGTTTTTATATCTCTCATAGAAAAAGAGCGTACTCTCCAACAATTGGAATCATATCTGTTGTGAAAAAGTCAACCATAACTCTACACCCATAAAAAGGCTCCTCTTATTTATAGATGTAGGCAACACTCCTTAACAATTAAGGAATTGGGGTTTATTTTAATTAATTAAACTCCTTTAATTAATTAGGCTCTTAATCTTATTAGGAATATTATGAGAGTACTTTTATTAATTAATTCTCAAACTCCTTTAGGAATTAAATAATAATAATAATAATAATAAGACTCCTCTTATTTATATTTAATATTTCTAAAATATTAAATAATAAATATTAAGTTATTTAATTTATTTTATCATTATAGATTAAATTAAATATACTTAACTTATTATTACGATTATGACATTTGCTTCTTAAATAATTATTCTTCCTTTTATGGTGTGACCCTTTAGGTTCTCCATATTAAAGCGGTTGTGAATAAATCAATTAGAACAATTTTAATCTTATTTAAATAAATAAATTAAGCTATTAATTTATTTAAATAAATAATATTTATTCTACAATAGAGATAAGTCTCCCTAGTGATTAACGACTTTATAGATAATATAGATTTCAACATTAATCATAAAAGAACCTTTGAGTAAATAGTTACCGTACAATTCAATCATTCCACCATACAATGTCCCAATTAAATATAAGACATGGAATTACTGTCAAGTCTTATTTTATTTAATTATATGTATTTCGATCCTTAAATGCACAACTCCAAATAATGCAAATTAGAAACTCCTTTCTAATTTTCATTCTGCCTTGGCCAAGGACTACTGGGTTGTCATTTATCGAATCACATAGGACATTTCTCTTCTTTTACTAGAAACGGTAGATTCTTTATTGATCATACATTATCTCCATGTACGACTTATTATACCCAAGCATACCCTTTGATATACCCTAAGGGTCTTAAGGAATAAGTCAAAGTATAACTCATCATACATAAGATACTATGATGATTTTAAGTCCAAGGATCACTTGTACTACTATCACTACAGGAATTCCTATTGACAGGCAAGTAAAACTCCATTAGGTATTCCTTAGCGAGCCACGTTCAGTGAACTTATTCTCTAATAAGCACCTACATACTTGCTTTAGTGTCTCCACACAAATAATCATGAGATCAATCATCCTCATCCAATGAGCAAGCAACGTATGTACCAATATATTCGGATTCACTAATCCTCAATTTAGTAATCCAATGATTGGGAACTATTTTAGTTTTAAGCTTTATAAGAATTCAGATCTCATTAGAATGATCATCATCATTATTCTAAAAGAATTGCTTAAAACTATGGGTTTATCACATATTATAAAACAACATCATGTAGATAATTAAAAGCCTTTAATAAATTAATATTTTTTATTAATAAATGAATAAGATTGTTACAAAGTATATGCTTTATCATCAAACATGATTAGCTTGTGTGCATACTACTTTCATACACTTGCCTTGGGCCTGGCTAGGCTCGGCTTGGCTAACAGGCTTGCCCAGACCACAAATTTAGCTTAATTATCTAACCTGGCCTTTTTTTATTTGAGCCTGGGCTCAACCTGACCTGGTCAATAGTCAAAGCCTAGCAGGCCTAAATCAGACCAGGCCATGCAGCCTGTTTGTGCAACTCTAGGTTTAAGGCTTTAAGCCAATTAGAATTATGTTTAATGCTGTGTTTTCTGTATTTTAAATGGAAAATAAAATGACCGAAAACTTAAATTATAATAAAAAATAACAAAGAAAAAGAAAATTTTAATTTTATAATTATTTTATTTTAATACTTTCTCCGTTTTAAAATATTTTTAGAAGTTAACATACATTTTCAAACTCAACGTCGACATAAATTTTTTTATTTTAATTAACATAATGATGAATATTGTAAAAAAATATTATAATTATAAAATTTATTGTTTTACAATTTTTAATAAATTATCTCAATTTAAATTTAAAAGTATTTTAAATTGACTTTCAAAAATTAATAATAATTTTGTAATTTAGAATAAATGTAATATTAATTATATTGTATTTATATATATAGGATTATAAGGTATAACACGAATTATGAAAGATTCATTTATGTTATTTATTTTTTCCAATCAAATTTATTTATTTTAGGACCAAAAATGTCAACAAGAAATATGGGTATTATGGGGCGTGATTTATTGGGCTCGGTGAATTCGGTGGGTCCTATTTTATGTGGAGGAATTTTCTCCACCTAGAGGTTTATTTTGATTGAAGTATTGGACATTTAAGGAATATATAGTTCTAACTGTATTCAGAGATAGAATTGAATTCAATTTCTTTCTATCCTATCATGGTAGTTACCATGATAAGAAAATTTATTACAATTCGGGGATTGGGCGATAAAGGAGGTGTGATCAACTATAAATACAAGGTTATTTCCTAACTCACACGTAATGTCAATTTGAGCACTAAAATTATAAGACTTCATTGTTAACCTATTTTCAGCCTGTACTTATTCTCACACCGAAACTATCCTTCGGCGGCCCAAGCCGTCAAGTTCCTACGTGTGACTTCGTTTATGTGCAGGATTTGACGCGGTTTGATGAGTAGATTTTATATCTACGAATTATATGCTTTTCACTTAATTATTTTGTAAGTTTTAATGCAGTTGTTATTTAATTTAAGGTGTTTTTAATGTTTCGTTGCAGGAATGGAAAATACGTCTGAATGAGGAAAAGAATCAAATAAAGTATGAATTAACTTTGTTACAAGTTAATAAGGTTAAGCAAGTGTTTGGGACTAAGAACAAAGAGAAAACAAAGAAAGAGAGTTGAAAAAGGCGAGCAAAGGAAGTATAACAAACGACACAAACAGAGAAGTCTAAGTTGTGATCGGAAACTAAAGGAAGCCTCGGCGCTCGAAGGCAGCCGTGACGGGTGTTAATGAGAAGTTGCGGCACTCAGCGAAGTCCTGGGCGCATATGTAATACCCGTGAATTTTATAAACAAGATTAATATTGGAAAATGAATTGTTTGGATATTGTGTTGAATTACATATATATATATATATATATATATATATATATATATATATCATATGTGTGTGTGTGTCTTGAGAAGTGATAATTCAATTTAAATTGAGTTAGATATGTGATGAATAAGGAAATGTGTTGTATAAGTTCAATATAGAGAGAGGGAGTGTTGCTGAGATTGGAAAATAATCTGAAGTAGGAGCAAAGAAGTTAACAATTCAAGCTTCAGAGGTAACCCTACTATAATATGTTCTTAATTTAAAGTTCTTCAAATTCTTAGAAATTCATGAAATTACTTGTTATTTGATTTGGATTTGGATGTCATTGTGTTATATGAGTTAGTATGAATGTTTTGAACACAATAGAGTTGGTCTGAGTATGTTTAGAAAAAGAATTCACATTTGGTTTCTGAGTTCTGCAGAAGCAGAGACCTTTTTGGAGCTGCCAGGGAAGGGCACAACTGCACCCCTCCTGCAGTTCAACAAGGCATAGCTGCGCCATGCACCAGGAAAGGATTCTGACTTCTGCTATACTCTATTAATTTTTATCATCTTAGCTTGACTTAGATATGCATGAAAATCAGTATAACATGTAGCCTAAAGTCCATTTGCATCATATGAATTGCTTTAGTCTACTTAAATGAATATTTTTTAAAAGAAACAAGAAGTTTTGAAAATGAACTTGATGAAACTTATGTACTTTAAGTCTTGACCTTTTTAACATGCGTATATGGCTTAGTAATACATGAAATATGGTTTAAAGTTGTCTTGCATATGATCAACTAGCATTAACATGATTTGAAAGGACTTTTAAAGACAAACTTGGATGTTTTGCAAACTAAGCTTTATATACATTGTGTAGTTATATTCTAAACTTGTGATATGACATGCTAGTACTCCTTATGTGACTAAACATGACTTATATGTAAGACCCCAATTTTTATAAATAAAGATGAATTTTCTATAAATATCATTTTTGAATATTATGGAGTTAATTTGATATAATGTTATAGTTGTGGGTAATATTTATAAACTTTGCAAAGTACGCAAGTTGTTATATAATATTCGATTGGTCGGGGAATATTCGTACAACGGCACAATTATTGGTGGACCCCACAACAGAATTATTGTCGGATTGAGAAAACGACAAAAATATTTTATTAAAAATAACGGCAAAAGTTTTACCATTGATACAGTTGAACTACTCGGTAGTAAAAGTACAGTAATACGTGTGGTTGCATAATAGCACACGGTATTGATTATTAATGCTTATGTGATAAGTCACTCAGTTTGATTCAATTATTGTCAATTAATAATATGAATTATTTAGCGATAATGAAGTTTTGTTTTATTCGTATTATTAACGTAATAAAACAGAAACATCTTTTTATATAAAACAGAATACTTTATTAAAGTTATTCTATAAATAGAATATATTATATTTTATTTAAAAGATTTTTCTTTAAATATGGACCGTCAGATTAAAGTAATCAATCTGGACCGTTCATGAATTAGTTACTATGCATTCTATTTTTCTATAAATAGCAGCTTATTCCTTCATTATTTCTTACGAATTCACTGAACTCTAGAGAGAGAGAAGAAAAGTATTATGCTACTTAACTACTTCCTTATTTCAGTTCTTCTTTAAAACAGTAAGGGGTGTTATTCTTTCTTATTCATGAAAAGAACTGTTGTTATTCCATTTCTTATTATTCTGTTGGAATAACCTGTATACGCGGTCTACCCTATACTTGGTGACATTCTTCTATTATTCTGTTGGAACATCTTGTCTGTGTGCTTTACACCGGACCTGGTTCTGTCTTTATTATTATTCTGTTGGAACATCCTGTCTGTGTGTTTTACACCAGACCTGGTTCCGTCTTTATTATTATTCTGTTGGAACATCCTGTCTGTGTGTTTTACACCGGACCTGGTTCCGTCTTTATTATTATTCTGTTGGAATATCATGTTTGTGAATTTTACGCCGGACCTGGTTCAATTATTTATCATTCTGTTGGAATAACCTGTCTGTGCGGTCTATCGCACGCATGGTGATTTCTTTTATTATTCCATTCTTTATTATACTCAGTTGGTTAAGTTTTGACTTCTATACTCCATGAAATTTGTGGAATATCCTTGATAATTGCGTTTCATCCAGTATCTTTTCGTGAAAATATTCTTCTAAGCATTCTTGAATTTTACTCCACAAAGAAGTATCATGTTGACAATTTGGACGTTGTTAATTCTTGGATAAATTAATTCTTGAACTTATTTTATTGAATTCTTATATCATTGTCATCATCCTCATGTTTATAAAATATTGAAAGTCATCTGTGGCCTGTAGTGCATAGATGGACTTGGTATGATTATGACCAGGGATTATTCGGTATAATCATGACCGTAATGTTACAAATGATGTGGTAAAAGTCCTCATTGGCCCGTAGTGCATTGATGGGCAGTTGTTGGCATGATCATGACCATTAATGAATACACGAATATCCTTGGCCGTAGTGTAGGGGTGATTCGATGATGTGGATTATTTTATTAAGCTGAGTCCCAGCGATAACAGTGTTGAAAAACCTTTTAAATCATAGAAGATAGTAGATTTTATTTTCTACTTGACTCTTTTAATAGATTGCTTGTTCCGCTGCAGTTAAACTTGATGTTCGTTATATTTTATCAGTTTAACACTGTTGAAGGCTAATGATAATTTATTCTGCATTATCTTAGTCATAATATTTCTTACTGGGCTAGTTGAGCTCACCCTTTCTTTCACTGTTCTCTTCAGGAAATGAGAATATAGCTGGGACAAGTCGGGGAACGGAGCGATGGACCAGATGATAGTATTAGTAGTCCTCACTATTCTATTAAATAGTGTGACAATAATTGTAATGAGGACTCCTTTTGAGTTTGTATAGTCTCTAGTAGACAATAATTGTTTTTAAACTCACAGTTATGTTTTGTCGTATTGTACACAACAGTTGTATTAGTAAGTGTATTTATTTTCTGTACCATGTATCTGACGACCCAAGATGGGTGATGTATACCTAATTTTGGGGGCGTCACAGTTGGTATCAGAGCTTAGAGATATGATCCCTGGCTAAGATGTGAGAATAGAACTAGGAGGGGAGAGACGGGGAATTCCTTCGCTAGTATGACCTACCTAAGTTTATTTGCATGGTATTTAATTGGTCGGTTAGAATATAAGGATAATATATGACATATCAATTAACTTTTGTTTTGTGGCAGTATCTGAAAATGACATCTGAGAATGTTGAGAATAGCAATGGAGCACAGGCGACTGTTGATTCACCACATATAAATAATCAGGATAATGTGCATCAGGAAGGTGACAATCCTCATGCAAACAACTACACTGACCAGATGATGAATGATGGAATGTTCAGAAGCTTTATGCAGTTCATGCAACAGCAGGCGAGAGCGGCTCCTGTCCAAAATATAGGTGGAAACACTGAAAACTCTCGGACGGTCACCACTAAACAGTTCAAGGAGCTGGGACCACCAGAGTTTAAGGGAGAGCCAAAATCACTTATAGCAGAAACATGGATAAAGCAGATCACCAAGATATTTGATGTCTTGGGATGCTCCGAGGAGCAAATAGTTCCCTTTGCCGCCTTTATGTTGCGAGTAGAAGCAGATTACTGGTGGGAATCGATTAAGCGTACTCAACCTGCCGCACTGAAGATGTCTTGGGAGAAGTTCCAAGAGCTGCTCAATGACAAATACTTTCCCGAAAGTGTTCGTCACATGAAGGAGGTGGAGTTCATCAAATTGGAGCAGAATAATATGACCGTGTCGCAGTATGAGGCTAAATTTGCTGAGTTGTCCCGGTTTGCGTCCCACTTGGTGGATAATGAAGAGCAAATGACGCGAATATTTTTGCGAGGTTTGAAACCTGAGATACGTCAACATCTTATTTCTCATAAACTGTGTTTGTATTCAGATGTTGTGAATAGGGCTCAGTTAGTGGAGCGCGATAACGAGTCAACGCAACCAAAAGAGAGCAGTCGACAAAATGATAATACCAGTGAGAGCAGTCATCGAAGCGGTGACAACAAGCGTGGAGGGAATCAACATGCCAGAAATGGTAACCACTTCGGTGGTAATCAAGGCCAAAATAATAAGAATGGTCATTTCAAGAAGAGGAGATTCAACAATGATGGAAAGACGTCAGCACCAGCACCCGTTGTTAAGGAATGAGAACGACCACCTATCATATGTTTCAAATGTGGAGGGGAGGGGCACATCAGTCCAAACTGTGCGATGCCGTCTAAAGCATGTTATAATTGTGGAAGAGAAGGTCATTTAGCTCGATTTTGTCGTTTACCAAAAACAAGTTCAGCCAGGATGGAGACACCAAAGGTTGTCCCAGAAAAGTCAAAACCGGTAGTGCAAGGGAGAGCATTTGTTGTGACCTACCAGAAAGCAAGGAACCCGAATGAGGTCATCACGGGTAAGCTTATCATAAACTCTAACGAAGTCTATACTTTATTTGATACCGGTTCTACCCATTCTTTTATTTCTCCTACGTGCGCTCATCGATTAAATTTGACTCCGGAGAAATTAGACTTTGACTTATCTGTTGAAACTCCATTGGGAGAAACCTTCATTACATCCACGGTTTATAAGTCTTGTTTAGTTCAAGTTGGTACCCACACTTTACCTATTGATCTTATTTCATTAAAAATACTTGCATTTGACGTGATTCTAGGGATTGATTGGTTAACTACTCATCATGCAAAAATTGATTATTTTCGTAAGGTTGTTAGCTTTCATATTCCTAATCGACCTATTATGCGAATTCAAGCAACCAAATCATTAAAATTAATCGCTGTCATCTCAAGCCATAAAGCTATTCGTTTATTGAAAAACGGATGTCAAGCTTTCTTAGCTCATGTCACGGATCTAAACAAAAATACGTCAGTTTTGAATGATATTTCTATTGTTAATAAATTCCCTGACGTATTCCCTGAAGAACTTCCTGGCCTACCCCCAGAGCGTGAAATTGAATTTTGTATCGACCTTGAACCCGGTACAAAACCCATTTCCAAAGCCCCATATCGAATGGCTCCTATTGAACTTCAGGAGTTAAAGATCTAACTGCAGGAATTGTTAGACATTGGCTTTATTCATCCTAGTACTTCTCCTTGGGGTGCTCCTGTTCTATTCGTGAAGAAGAAAGATGGAAGTATGCAACTTTGTATTGATTATCGGGAGTTGAATCATGTCACCATCAAAAATAGGTACCCATTGCCACGTATTGATGACCTGTTTGACCAGTTGCAAGGAGCACAATTATTTTCAAAGATCGATCTTCGTTCTGGATATCATCAGCTGAAGGTTAGAACTGAGGATATTCCAAAGACGGCTTTCAGAACTCGGTACGGGCATTATGAATTCCTAGTCATGTCCTTTGGATTGACTAATGCTCCTGCTGCCTTCATGGATATGATGAACCGGGTATTCAAGGAATATTTGGATCACTTTATGGTCGTCTTTATTGATGACATCCTTATTTATTCCAAAAGTCATGAAGATCATGAGCAACACTTGAGGCTGGTACTTCAAAAGCTTCGTGAATACAAGCTTTATGCCAAGTTGAAGAAGTGCGAGTTCTGGCTGGAGGAGGTAGCATTCCTTGGGCACGTAGTATCAACTCGTGGAATATCTGTTGACCCGGCAAAAATTGGAGCTATTCAAAGCTGGGAGCAACCTAAATCAGTGACCGAAATACGTAGCTTTCTTGGTTTAGCTGGTTATTATCGGAGATTCGTGGAAGGATTTTCTCGAATCGCTACTCCATTAACTCAGCTGACTCGGAATGATACAAAGTTCGGTTGGAGCAAAGAATGTGAGAAGAGTTTTCAAGAACTCAAGAGGAGACTCATTTGAGCACCTGTTCTAACAATACCATCTGGCTCGGAGGGATTTGTCATCTACAGTGATGCTTCGAGCAAAGGGTTGGGATGCGTTCTCATGCAACATGGAAAAGTCATATCCTATGCATCAAGACAACTCAAGGAATATGAGAGGAATTATCCTACTCATGATCTAGAGTTGGCAGCTGTTGTCTTTGCACTTAAAATTTGGAGGCATTACTTGTATGGGGAGAAGGTGGAGATCTTTACGGATCATAAAAGCCTCAAATATTTTTTCACTCAAAAGGAACTCAACATGCGACAACGACGTTGGCTTGAACTGTTGAAAGATTATGATCATACCATTCAATACAATCCTGGAAAAGCGAATGTGGTAGCTGACGCATTGAGTAGAAGATCATATGCAAGTACGAGTGCGATATTGTCAACACAAAGGCCCATTTTGTGTGACTTGCAAAGGATGGAGATAGAGTTAAAGACTTCAGGGACCCATGTGATGATGGCGAATATACGAGTAGAACCAACTTTAATCGATAAAGTTAAAGCTGCTCAAGCTACAGACCTGGAGCTGATGCGTATGAGGAAGAAAGTGCAAGAAGGTGCTATGCCGGAAGCAAGAATCGATGAAGAAGGAATACTTCGAGTCAACTCCAGACTTTGTGTTCCTAACAACCCTGATTTAAAGTATGAAATCATGATGGAGGCACACAACACACCGTTTGCAATCCATCCTGGAAGTACCAAAATGTATCATGACATTCGTCATACATTTTGGTGGAGCAATATGAAGAGAGAGATAGCGTTGTTTATCTCAAGGTGTCTAACTTGTCAACGAGTCAAAGTGGAGTATCAAGTACCAAAAGGTCCATTGCAACCACTTGAAATTCCAGAATGGAAGTGGGAGCAGATTACCATGGATTTCGTTATCGGTTTTCCTAAGGTTTCTCAAGGTATAGATGCGATTTGGGTCATTATTGATAGATTGACCAAGTCTGCTCATTTCTTACCGATACGAGAAACTTATACACTTGAACGTCTTGCTCGTATGTACATAAACAAGATTGTAAGACTGCATGGTATACCAGTATCCATAGTTTCTGATCGAGACCCAAGATTCACTTCACCATTTTGGGTTAGTTTACAAAAAGCTATGGGTACGGATTTACGATTTAGTTCGGCATATCATCGTCAGACTGACGGACAATCAGAGAGGACTATTCAAACTCTTGAAGATCTATTAAGACTCTGTGTCCTTGATTTCAAGGGAAGTTGGGACAAGTTCTTACCATTGGTGGAGTTTTCCTACAACAACAGTTATCAAGCAAGTATTGGCATGGCTCCATTCGAAGCATTGTATGGAAGAAAATGTCGTTCTCCAGTATGCTGGGATGAGGTGGGTGAAACAACGTTGTTGGGACTGGAGTTGGTACGTATGACTGTAGAAAAGATTCAAACGATCCGACAACGTATAAAAACCTCACAAGATCGACAAAAGAGTTATGCTGATCTTCATCGAAAGGACGTGGAATTTGATATAGGAGATCATGTGTTCTTACGTGTTGCTCCATGGAAAGGAGTTACGAGATTTGGAAAGAAAGGAAAGCTCAATCCTTGATTCATCGGTCCATTTTTAATCCTCGATCGAGTAGGAACTGTGGCTTATAGACTCGCTTTACAGCCAAGTATATCTCGTGTTCATAACGTTTTTCACATATCCATGTTACGTAAATATGTGGAAGACCTGAACCACATTATTGAGTTAGAACCGGACGAAATAGCGGAGGATTTGACGTATGAAGAAGTTCCTGTTCAAATCTTGGATAAGAAGGAACATATTCTACGCTCCAAGGTTATACTTCAAGTCAAAGTTTTGTGGAGAAATCACGATATTGAGGAAATGATTTGGGAGTTAGAATCTGAAATGAAATCAAGGTATCCTTACCTCTTCGACATATCAGGTACGTACCCTAATTTCGAGGGCGAAATTTCATAAGAAGGGGAGGTTGTAAGACCCCAACTTTTATAAATAAAGATGAATTTTCTATAAATATCATTTTTGAATATTATGGAGTTAATTTGATATAATGTTATAGTTGTGGGTAATATTTATAAACTTTGTAAAGTACGCAAGTTGTTATATAATATTCGATTGGTCGGGGAATATTCGTTTTAACAGGAAATATTCATACAACGACACAATTATTGGTGGACCCCACAACAGAATTATTGTCGGATTGAGAAAACGACAAAAATATTTTATTAAAAATAACGGCGGAAGTTTTACCATTGATACTGTTGAACTACTCGGTAGTGAAAGTACAGTAATACGTGTGGTTGCATAGTAGCACACGGTATTGATTATTAATGCTTATGTGATAAGTCACTCAGTTTGATTCAATTATTGTCAGTTAATAATATGAATTATTTAGCGATAATGAAGTTTTGTTTTATTCGTATTATTAACGTAATAAAACAGAAACATCTTTTTATATAAAACAGAATACTTTATTAAAGTTATTCTATAAATAGAATATATTATATTTTATTTAAAAGATTTTTCTTTAAATATGGACTGTCAGATTAAAGTAATCAATCTGGACCGTTCATGGATTAGTTACTATGCATTTTATTTTTCTATAAATAGCAGCTCATTCCTTCATTATTTCTTACGAATTCACTGAACTCTAGAGAGAGAAACTATAGAGAGAGAAGAAAAGTATTCTGCTACTTAACTACTTCCTTATTTCAGTTCTTCTTTAAAACAATAAGGGGTGTTATTCTTTCTTATTCATGAAAAGAACTGTTGTTATTCCATTTCTTATTATTCTGTTGGAATAACCTGTATACGCGGTCTACCCTATACTTGGTGACATTCTTCTATTATTCTATTGGAACATCCTATCTGTGTGTTTTACACCGGACCTGGTTCCGTCTTTATTATTATTCTGTTGGAACATCCTGTCTGTGTGTTTTACACCGGACCTGGTTCCGTCTTTATTATTATTCTGTTGGAATATCTTATTTGTGCGTTTTACGCCGGACCTGGTTCAATTATTTATCATTCTGTTGGAATAACCTGTCTGTGCGGTCTATCGCACGCATGGTGATTTCTTTTGTTATTCCATTCTTTATTATACTCAGTTGGTTAAGTTTTGACTTCTATACTCCATGAAATTTGTGGAATATCCTTGATAATTGCGTTTCATCCAGTATCTTTTCGTGAAAATATTCTTCTAAGCATTCTTGAATTTTACTCCACAAAGAAGTATCATGTTGACAATTTGGACGTTGTTAATTCTTGGATAAATTAATTCTTGAACTTATTTTATTGAATTCTTATATCATTGTCATCATCCTCATGTTTATAAAATGTTGAAAGTCATCTGTGGCCTGTAGTGCATAGATGGACTTGGTATGATTATGACCAGGGATTTTTAGGTATAATCATGACCGTAATGTTACAAATGATGTGGTAAAAGTCCTCATTGGCCCGTAGTGCATTGATGGACAGTTGTTGGCATGATCATGACCGTTAATGAATACACGAATATCCTTGGCCGTAGTGCAGGGGTGATTCGATGATGTGGATTATTTTATTAAGCTGAGTCCCAGCGATAACAGTGTTGAAAAATCTTTTAAATCATAGAAGATAGTAGATTTTATTTTCTACTTGACTCTTTTAATGGATTGCTTGTTCCGCTGCAGTTAAACTTGATGTTCGTTATATTTTATTAATTTAACACTGTTGAAGGCTAATGATAATTTATTCTGCATTATCTTAGTCATAATATTTCTTACTAGGCTAGTTGTGCTCACCCTTTCTTTCACTGTTCTCTTCAGGAAATGAGAATATAGCTGGGACAAGTCGGGAAACGGAGTGATGGACCAGATGATAGTATTAGTAGTCCTCACTATTCTATTAAATAGTGTGACAATAATTGTAATGAGGACTCCTTTTGAGTTTGTATAGTCTCTAGTAGACAATAATTGTTTTCAAACTCACAGTTATATTTTGTCGTATTGTACACAACAGTTGTATTAGTAAGTTGTATTTGTTTTCTGTACCATGTATCTGACGACCCAAGATGGGTGATGTATACCTAATTTTGGGGGCGTCACATATATGTACACTCACCTAGTTAGATACAATGTAAGCTATTCAAGCATGATTTTAAACAAGTTTCAAGTAATGAACGATTCTAGCTATGTGTAAATGAATTGAATACATGTGACCATGCATATTTTAGGATGTTTAACATCATTATGTGGTTTAATGATCGTGTAGGTAGACCGTTGTTGCATGAACTCGCCTAACCTTGATTGAAGTTCTAAATAAAGCTATAAATTATAAAAGTAACTTTAAGTGAACTCAAGGGATACAAAACCAAGCCCACAACCTCTTAATGTGTATATTTGTTATGTGTTCACACCCATGTATTCTAAAAGTGAAATGGAACCAGGAAAATCAAAGCTCAAATCTGGTCTGGCCAGGGTACGGTGCAGCTGCATGTTTACTGTGCCTTACCCTCAACGTTTGAAAAGTCAAAAGCTCAAGAACCAGTTCTCCAAGTTCATGGACATCTTTAAATAGTTGCACATTAACATTCCATTCATCGAAACATTAGAGAAGATGCCATGCTATGTCAAGTTCATGAAAGATATACTCTTGAGGAAATCCAAGCTTGATGAATTCGAAACAATGGCGCTAACGGAAGATTACAGTGCAGTTTTGCAGAAAAAGCTCCCCCCTAAGTTGAAAGATCCAGGGAGTTTTACTATTCCTTGTGCAATTGGTAATCAAGATGTGGGAAGAGCACTATGTGATCTAGGAGCAAATATAAACCTTATGCCACTGTCTATATACAGAAAACTGGGCTTAAAGGAAGAAAAGCCAACAAATATCAATTTACAACTCGCAGATAGATTGATAACTTATCCATTAGGGATAGTAGAAGATGTGTTGGTAAGGTTGACACATTGATATTTCCAGCTGATTTTGTGGTGTTAGACTTTGAAGAAGATAAGAATATCCCGATCATATTGGGAACCATTTCTTGCAACGGGACAAACACTAATTAATGTGCCTAATGGAGAATTAACTATGAAAGTGTTCGATCAGGAAGTGAAATTTAAAGTTTTCAAAGAAATTTCAATCCCAAATGATAAGGAAGAGAGCGATTTGGTCGAAGCGTTTACACATGTGGGACACAAGGATTGTAGAGAGGTTGGTAGTCTAAAAACGCTCATTGTTGATCTGAAGTCAAATTCGCCTCTAGTAATTAATACAGTTGAACGGGCATACAACAAAGCAGAGTTGGTTATGTGCAGTATACAAACAACATGCTAAAAATATCTCGGCCGATCCAGATTAGAAACAGGAAGTAGTCAGGCTGAAAGACTCAAAATCAAGCGCTTATTGGGAGGCAACCCAATTTTTATGTTATTTTAGTATTTAGTTTGCAATTGTACAATTTAGTAGATTAGTTATCAATGTCAATACTTAGTTGTCAATTTTTGAAATTTATATGATTGTTTATTAGACAGTTAGTTAGTTAGTCAATTTGCTTTAATAAAAGCTTTCTTGTTCATTCTCTATAATACTCGCTCTGATTTTGGTCTATGTATGATTTCAGGTAATGAGGCCGAGACTAATTGAGGGGATTGCATACAAAAGATGGTAACATGAAGTTACAAGTAATTGAAAGGAAGTTCATTGTATAATGCGTGTGCCGAGCACATCAAAAGAAGAAGAAGAAAAATATTGGCAGTTTATAACACCCGCCCCGGCGGCACATTCACAGAAGAAAACACCCGCCCCAGCGGGGGTGCTCTCTATTAGAGCCCGCCCCAGCGGCACTTCAAGGCAAAATTCTTGCCGCCCCGGTGGCACTACGAGAAATGTAAGAACCCGAAATTTCAGAAAGTGTTAAAATAAGAATTTAGTAAATAAAATTCTTAAGGCATGAGAAGGGTTCAAATAAGAATATATATGTGATACAAGGTATGTAGTATTATGTTACATGGGATAATATGAGCTATGTAATAAGTGATGTTATGTTTAATAAATATATATCATTAGTATATATTTGTTATAAATTGTAGAGATGAATTAGTAAAGAAGATGGGTAGAAATTTGTCTATTGATATTAAATAATTTATGTGAAATTATTTTATCATAGTAAGTTGGTGACATTAAATATCTTTGATAGTCGCCAATTCCTTGAGTATATGTACGAGTAAGTATTAAGTCTAAGGCAGTGCAACCGTACCCTTTAATGGTGGATGTATAAGAGCTGGGCTACATAATTCTTTCAGAGAACAGAGGTATATACGAATTAGTGACCGATCTAACTCACTGTGAAAACAGTGTAGACGAGACGGAAACTAATTTGTTGGTTGTTTGTGGGAAACCACTCAGTGTACTATATTGAATACAATTAAAGACTCGACATGTACTAGGTTTAGACTTGTATATATGTACGTTGTTGAAGAGAGAAGAAAATTGATATATCTTTAGATAGATATTGGTTAGAGATTTATAGATTAATATTGAGATATGGTTAAATATATAGATTAAAGAAATTGTGTTGAGACAATCTATAGAAAGGAAAAAGAAATGATTATAGTATATTTCTAATAAAGGATATTAAAATAAATTTTAGCATTTGATTATTTTAATAAAAAGTGGAATATTATTGTTGATATTACCTTATTTAGCTTGGTACAAGGTAATGTGTGTGGTTAAGTAATATAATAAATATATTAAAACATATTTGCTATATAAGTTAATGGAAACAATTTATCATAATAGGAAATAAACTTATTTTCTATATATAGTGTGTACGTGTGTCGTGCATATAAATATTTTAATAATACATTGATATTATATTAAGAGTAATATATTGAGAAAATGAGTAAATTGTTTTATTATAATTAGTTCCTATATTTAGAGAAAACATAATAAAAATATCTTATGTTATGACGAAATACATAATTTTGATTATAGTAATGTATTTCCAAGAGGGTTAAAGTTATAAAAGAAAACTAAGTTATTTTAATTTACTAAATAACTTGAGTTATTATATTACCATGAATATTATAAAGAATATTTAAATATTTCCATTCACGATATAATAATATATGTGAACCTTGTGATATAATAGTTCAATGTAAATTGAACATGTTATAAATAGTAATGTGGTGGGAGATGAATAAGTAATGAGAATGAGAATAAGGTTAATGTAAGCATGTGAGATAGGCCTAGTGCGGCAAAGTGATGGAATAAGCATTCATTAAATAATTTAATGAATGAATAATTGAAGGAATTAAATTGTATGTGCAATGATTATATATTATATAGTAGCTATATCTATATGATATGATCAATGGTAACTATATAATATAGGAAACTATATGGCAAAGTAGAATGAGTTGTATGAGTTGCATAAATGGACCTATGTGACAATGTGTTATGTGTGATACATTAATGTGTACTTTATGAAGGATATTAAATTAAACTAAATAAATAATTGTTGTTAGTAATTATTTCAAGAATTAAGTATAATTGAAATAATAAAGTTCATGATAATGTGGTGTGACACTACTCAATTAAAATATTATTTGGACTAGCCTAATGTATATGTGATATAAGATTTATATTGGTGTATATTTAAAATATAAGTATACTTCCTATATGTGGGTAGGTACATATATGTGTGTATATGTGCCCATAACTTAAATTAAGGTAATAATATTAAATCATTATAATTGATTCAATAAGCCCAAAAGGAATTAACTTCAGTAGAATGAGACCCATTTTACTGATAAATTAGAGAATAATAAGCCTTGCCCCAAAATTAGTGTCACGCGTATTATAACTGTCGTGAGATAGGCCATTAGCCTATCCTATTCCTTCATTATTAAGAAGTAGAGCTGATGATGAAGTAGGGAATGGAGGGAGATGGAGTTGATCACCAAATCTTCTCAATCCACTGGCTTCTTCTTCTTTCCCTTAGATTAATTCCTTGTGAAAAACTATTAACTGAGTATTAGAATTGCTATAAATAAAACCTTCTCCTCATTTCCCATTTGTTTAAGTTGTCTGAGAAGTGAGCTTTGGAGAGTCAGTAGAGTTGGAAGAATGGAGGAGCTATAGTTATCTAATTCCAAGCATTCAAGAGGTAATATTGCTATCATATAAGTTCTTGATTCGTAAGTTTGCAATTTCTTAGTAATATCATGAAATACTTGCTTTTGAGTCACAAATTTGATTACTGAGGGTTGTTGTAATCCTTGAATTGTTGCTAGATGTTGTTAATACAGTCAAATGCGAAAACAACGCAAGTTAAACGGACCAATTTGGTTGAGAAACGAATTCGTAGTGAATGAATTCGCTAAATGTGTTTAAAACATGAAAATATAGCATGAACATTGAATTGGAACCCTTAAAATGTTTTGTTAATATGTTTGAAGTGTTATAATTTTTCTGTAGATGAGTAGCTAAGAGTTTAACGAGTCCATATAATCGAAAACCAATTAATTCGGACTTAAAATGAGGAAGTTATGGCAAAAATTGTAAACTAGGCGAGGCCGAGAGCGGGCGCGCCGCCCAGGAGCGTGGGCGCGCGTCTGGGTGCTGCCTAATGGAGCAGGCACGCTGGCATGGGGGAGAAAATGGGCGCGACTGCACCCAAGGTGTGACTATTTTGACTTGTCTTGGTAAAATGACCATAACGTTTTCATACGAACTCCGATTGAGGTGATTCAAGATTATCCAGAACGAGAACGAATAGACCTACAACTTTTGTGCTTTAAGATTTTCAATTTTAGGTCGTTAGAAAGGGTCAAAATGGTCATATTTAGGACTGATGTGTATTAGGAGGCAATCGGAGGGCGTCAGACATGCACATATGGAAGTGTAGTGCTCCGGACGATGGAATATGTTGTTCTAAGTGATAAAACATAACTATGCATGATAATAGACATGTCATATAACTAAGATTACTTTACTCATAATGGAATGCTTTAACAATGATTTCTTAAAGAAAACTTAAAATTTGGAAATGAAACTTGACGAACTTTGTGTCTTTTAAGTTCCGACCTTGTGAACATGTGAATGTGGCCTAGTTATATGGGCGGATGGGTAAGAAATGCAATTTCAAGATATATTGCACATAAAAGGTTGTCAAGCTCGGTTTAGTATGGGTTTTAAAGAGAAATTTAAAAGTTTTAGAAACTAATTTTGATGAGCATTGTTTTACTTGCATTATGACCTTATAAGCAATCATGATAGAGTTGTTTATGCCTTTAAGCATGAATGATATGTGCACTCAATTAGTTAAGCATGACATGCGTTATTTAAACATATTTTAAAAGTAAATGAACTATGCTATGTCTATGTAAATGAGATAGATACATGTGAACATGCGTATTAAAGGCTTGTTAGTACCAATATAAGGTTTAAAAGCTTATAAACATTGAACCTTTGTTAAAAGAAGTTGTTAAACCTTATTGATTGAAATAATTCAACATAGAGCTATGTAATTCAAAACTAAATGATTTGAAATGAGAACTTGAAGAAATATCAAAACCTACTTGATGTATGTTATAGTATGTATCAGAATGCATAATAGGTTAGGACTAAACTGAGCAATGAAAAGCTCAAGTCTGGTTTTGGCAGGGAGTAACGCGGCTGCGCCACTGTAACACCCCCTTTCCTAAATAGAAAGAGAAGTTACTCAAAACACAACAAAACTGATGAATTTAATAGCAAGGTTCTAATCCACAAAAGAATAGTCTTAATAACTGATAAATACCACAAGTCAACCATAATACATCTCCAACTGTCTCAAACCACAATATAAAATAATTATTACAATTTCAAGTAAACTGACACATCAAGTCTAAACAGAATATTTCTAAATCATTGGAATGAATGGAGCTCTCATCACACTTGCCCTTGATTCCCCTGATTACCTGCCGGAAGAAAACACAGCATGAACCAAATGCCCAGTACGGATATAGAATACAAATAATGAACCAATATAACTAACTCAATTAAATGAAAAGAGACGAAACGAACTGAAACGAAATGAACAAATCTAACACAACGAAATAATAGGCTGAATCAAATGGTTGGGTGTTATTTCATACCGAGCTCAAAATAAAATAGAAATATACCTTGCCACACAGGCAAGTCAAATAATGCCACATAGGCAAATTAAATAATGCCAAACAGGCAAGGCACATACATTGGACCGCGAATCCAATGCATGTAAAATTGGAAGGTGTGTTTGGCACAAACATCACCAATCCGCAAAACAGAACAGAACATAAAACTAGGGTCGACCCATACGCCTCCCACAACAAAACACCAAATGGCCAACTCCTACCGGAGCACAAAACGGAGACGCCGTGGACTGATCACACCGCTATGGAAGGTGTCATGCCTCGGTGCTAAGAGGACATGCCTGTGGTACCCTCACAGGTGGTTATAGCTCAGGTATACCCTACGGTATTCTAAAAAATATAATGTCACAACACATGCGACACAGCAAAGGGGTTCTAACGTGTACATGTTAAACTGAAACGAAATATCAACACAAAGTCTCCAAAATATTAACAAGTACTTTCTACAAGGATCGAAATAAATATAAACCATGACACACTAGACCAAAGAGTACAAATACTAGTTTCAAATACTAATGCCAAAATGAAACATTCTCACGAATTTAAGAAGAAATAATTATGAGAGGCAAAACTAAATTTCGAAATGAATAACGAAACGAACAACTTAACAATAAAAGAGTCTCGCTGAAAGAGTACGAAATCCGTACCTGAAGCAAGCAATGTAATACCCAAAATTATTATCTCAATGTAGTTCGTTAAACTCTTTTCATCCGAACTAAGTACACAAAATAATAATAAATATAAGTACACTTGTAAAAAATATTTTTCCATCTCTAGCCTGTTAATAACTCATTTATTATTAAGAACTTTTATAACTATGTTAGAAAAATGAATTAATTCAAATTACTAACATAACTTCAATGATTTACTAATTCCGTACACCTTTCATGGCCAAATGTTTTATTAAACTTTACTATTTATATATATATATATATATATATATATATATATATATATATATATATATATATATTAACGAAAATTCACGCCTGCAGCAGTAAAAGTGTTGGTGGAGAAAATTGTTCTGCTCATTCAAATGAAAAATCATTCTTTATATATATATATATATATATATATATATATATATATATAACATGCTGGATAATAGACTATTCATATAGGGGTATAATACTAAACATGTATGGATTTTATTTGCTGACCAATTGTTTGGAACGGAGGGTATTAAAATATCTATATCTATATCTATATATATGAATACTTTTACACAGATTGTTATACTTCCCAATAATTATAATAACAAATCATAAGCACTTACATGTATGTATGGTAACAGATTCCTCCTCTTCGGTTCTCAGCCGCCACTGTTCCTTTTCTTTCTCTCCCAAACTCGTATAAGGCGTATTGTTTAAGTGAATTAGGTTTAGTTATTTATTCATTAAAACAATAGATTTTATTAATTAATATATTTATTAACTCTTCAAATTTTAATAGGATTTAAAAATTACACAATTATAAATTTGACCCACTTAATTTAAAGCCCAATTTTTTATCAATTTAATTTACCCACACCTATTATTACATTAGCCCACAAAATTAAATGATTATTTTGACCCAAAATAAATGACATCCAAAAAATATGTTTTAAAACAAGGTAATTTTTATTATTTAATATTTATTTATTAATTAATTTTTTACCGGGTATTACATCACCTACCCCTTAAAAGAATTCCGTCCCCGAAATCAAAAGAATAGAACGTACCTAATTATCAAAAAGATGCGGATATTCCGCTCGAATAGACTCCTCAAGCTCCCAAGTAGCTTCCCGCTCTGAATGATTCTTCCACAAAACCTTAACAAACGGAATAGTCTTCCTCCTCATAATCCTTTCTTGAAGATCCAAAATCGCCTCAGCTTTCTCCTCACAAGTAAGATCCTCCCGAATCTTATCGAATGGATATTGTACCACATGCAACGGATGATAATGATAACTCCTCAATGCCGACACATGAAACACATTGTGCACATGAGCTAGCTGTGGAGGCAAAGCTAACCGATATGCAACCTCACCAACCCTCTCCAAAATCTCAAATGAGCCGATATAACATGGACTAAGCTTTCCTTTCAACCCGAATCGCTGAATGCCCTTCCAAGGAGAAACTTTTAGAAACACATGCTCACCAGGTTCAAACTCTAAAGTCCTCCTATGCTTATTAGCATAACACTTCTGTCGTGATCGAGCCGACTTCAATTTCTCCTTAGCCACCGCTACCTTCTCCGTAGTGATTTGAACTAACTCAGGCCCTTCTATGGCCCTTTCGCCAACCTCATCCCAACAAGTTGGTGCCCGACACTTTCTACCATACAGTGCCTCAGACGGAGCCATTCCAATACTTGCATGCCAGCTGTTGTTGTAAGCAAACTCAACTAGGCTCAAGTAATCATCCCAATTACCCAACCACTCAAGTGCACAAGACCTCAACATATCCTCTAATGTCTAAATAGTCCTCTCGGATTGCCCATCAGTTTGCGGATGGAAAGAAGTACTGAAGTTGAGCCGAGTGCCCTAAGCTCGTTGAAACCCTTTCCAAAACCGTGAAGTGAACCGTGGGTCCCGATCTGAAACAATAGACACCGGAGTACCATGAAGTCTAACGATCTCCTGCTGAAAGATATGTGCCAACCTATCCACCGACTAACCCTCATGGATAGCCAAAAAGTGTGCCGATTTAGTCAGCCGATCCACTACTACCCAAATGGCATCATTCTTCCTGAAAGTCTTCGGCAAACCAGTCACAAAATCCATCGTGATATCCTCCCACTTCCACACTGGAATGTCTAACTGCTGCAGCAAACCACTAGCTCGCTGATGTTCTATCTTCACTTGTTGACAAGTGAGGCATTTCCCAACATATTCAGCCACGTCTCGTTTCATCCCATTCAACCAAAAATTCTTCTTCAAATCCCTATACATCTTCGTAGAACCTGGATGAATAGAAAATGGCGAACTATGAGCCTCAGCCAGCACCGCCTCCCGAATGATTGGATCAGACGGTACACACAACCGCTCACCCAACCAAATCACACCATGGTCATCAATACGAAACTCAGACTGCTTGCCCTCCTCCAGATTTTGCACCATACTCCACAACTCCCCATCTTCCTTTTGAGCTTCTTTGACCCGCGAGATAAGAGAGGGCTCCACTCTCATACCCGCCAAATGCCCATCTGAACCTCGTATATACAACTCCAACTCGAGCCGCTCCATATCCGAAATAAGCTGAGGTTGTGTAATAAGGGCTGCTACACTCCTTGAACTCTTTCTGCTAAGAACATCTGCAACCACATTTGCCTTTCCCGGGTGATACTGAATTCCAGCATCATAATCTTTCAGAAGCTCCAACCAACGCCTTTGCCTCATATTGAGCTCCTTCTGAGTGAAAATGTATTTAAGACTTTTGTGATCGGTGAAGATATCACAAGTCTCTCCATACAAATAATGCCTCCAAATATTTAAGGCAAAGATCACCGCTGCCAACTTCAAATCATGTGTGGGGTAATTCACCTCGTAAGATTTAAGCTGTCTAGAAGCATAAGTAATCACCTTACCGTGTTGCATCAAAACACACCCCAAGCCCTTCTTAGAAGCATCACTATAAATCTGGTAACCTCCTGTCCCCGACGGCAATGCAAGTATAGGAGCTGTCACAAGTCGTTTCTTCAACTCCTCGAAACTCTTCTCACGCTCCTCATTCCACACAAACTTCACGCCCTTTCTCAGCAACTGAGTCAATGGTAAGGCAAGCAAAGAGAATCCTTCCACAAATCGCCTATAGTACCCTGCCAAACCCAAGAAACTCCTAATCTCTGTCACTGTAGTAGGTCTTGGCTATTTAGTGATAGCCTCAACCTTCGAAGGATCCACCTTAATGCCTTCAGCCGAAACAACGTGGCCCAAAAATGCAACCTGCTCCAACCAAAACTCGATTTAGAGAATTTAGCATATAATTTCTCTTTCTGCAAAATCCCCAACACTGTGCGAAGAAGCTCCTCATGCTCTTCCCTAGACTTGGAGTAAACCAAAATGTCATCAATAAAGACAATGACAAATTGGTCCAAGTACTCCCTAAACACCCGATTTATTAAATCCATGAACACCGCCGGAGCGTTAGTCAACCCGAATGGCATCACCAAAAACTCGTAATGCCCATAGCGAGTGCGAAAGGCCATCTTAGCAATATCCTCATCCCTTACCCTCAACTGATGATAACCCGACCTCAAGTCTATCTTCGAAAAGTACTTTGCCCCTTGAAGTTGGTCAAACAAGTCATCAATCCTCGGCAATGGATACCGATTCCTGATGGTGATCTTGTTCAACTCTCTGTAGTCTATACACAGCCTCATAGACCCATCCTTCTTCTTTACAAACAAAACCGGAGCACCCCACGGCGAAACACTCGGCCGAATCACGCCACGATCTAACAGTTCTTGCAATTGCTCCTTCAACTCTTGTAACTCCAACGGTGCCATCCGATACGGCGCCTTAGAGATAGGCTCCGTACCAGGAACAAGCTCAATAGAAAATTCTACTTCCCGCTGTGGTGGCAACCTTGACAACTCCTCAGGAAACACATCGGAAAAGTCACGAACAATCGAAACATCCTCAATACGAGACTCACCCTTAGAGGTATCTTTCACAAACGCCAAATACCCCTCACAACCCTTTGCTACCAACTTTCCAGCCTTCAAAGCTGAAATTAACTTCAACACCCTACTCGGCTGTGAACCCTGAAACACGAACTCCGGAGACTTCACATCTCCAAATATAACCTTCTTTACCTGACAATCGATAGTGGCTTGGTGCTTATCCAACCAGTCCATCCCAAGAATGACATCAAAATCGTGCATACTCATCGGGAGAAGATTAGCCCTACGAATCCTATCCCCAAAACTGGTCGGACACCCTCGATATAAATCAAAAATAACACAGAAGTCCCCATCGGGGTAGCAATAGACATAATAAAATCTAATAACTGAGATGGCACCCCCAGGTGCCGAACAAAAGACTGAGCAACAACAGAATGAGTAGAACCCGTATCAACCAAAATAGAAGCCTCACGATTACCAACTAAAAGAGTGCCCGAAACAATACCTGGTGTTCCTGCCGCCTGGTTATATGTCAAGGCAAACACTCGACCACCCTGACGCTGACCTCCATTGCCACCATTATCACCACCTCCACCATTTCCACGTGGACCGGTACAATCCCTAGCAATATGACCCATCTGTCCACACAAGAAGCATGCACCTGTGAGTCTGTGGCACTGCCTCCCGGATGATTTGCCCCACAAGTAGCACAAGGAGCTATCGGAATGAGATTCGGGTTACCCCCACCAGCTGGTCCTGGATAACAACCCTGATTCTGCCCCAGCTGACGATTATGCCCCTGCTGACGATTCTGTCCATACCAAGGTAGCTGAAGCTGACGATTTTGCCCTTTCTGAGGCTTCTGCTGATAATCCCTGTTCTGATTCTGTCCACGCCATTGCCCCTGCTGGCCACCACGGTTCTTGTTCCACTGACCACCCTGATTCTTCCCGTGCTAACCTGAAGTTTGACCTTGCTGGTCATCTCTGTCCCTCTTTCGACTCCCTTCCGATTTAGAAGACCGAAATTCTTGTCTCTCCATCTCAATATTCTTGGCAGCATTGGCCACTGCTGACACATCAGCAAACTTGGTGTTAATAAGATGCTGCCGATACCTGTAATGGATCCTCCACTTGAACTTCTCTGCCTGTTCCACTGCAGTCCCTGCAGAGGTTCCCGCAAAGCTGCCAACCTGGTAAACCTCGTCATGAAGTCTGTGATGGATTCATCATCTTTCTGTCGAATCGACAGATACTCCCTAGCATAGGCCTCTTTATCAGCAGCTGGGAAGTACTGCTGATAAAAGACCTCACAAAACGCTACCCAGCTAAATGCCTCAACATAACCATCACCCTTTGCTACTTTCATCGCTTTCCACCACCTCTGCACATCCCCTTCCAGCTTGTAAGCAGCTAACAACACTTTCTGGTTATCCGAGCACCCCAACACATCAAAAATCTTCTCTAAGTGGGCAATCCAATTCTCTGCATCAATTGGAGTTGGAGCTGAACTGAATGCCTGTGGTTTCTACTTTTGAAACCTTTCCAACCACACATACATTGGAACCACCTGCTGATCAATACCATCTGCATTAACTTCCTCTTCGTTTGCCTGTGGACCATTATTTCCCGGGTTCTCCTGCTTAGGAATTTCTGGTGGCGGCTGCTGCATTGCCAGTACAACCTGTGCCACCAACTGAGGTAACACCTGATTCACTGCCTGATTCACCAAGGTAGCCAACTGAGCATTTATCTGATTATTAGGTTGCTCATTGGGCTGACCTTCACCTCTTCCCCTATTGTTGCCTCGCCTCCCAGCGACTCTGGCAGATCTACGAGCCATCTAACAAAGAGATCAACGAATAGATAACAAAGCAGATTAGAGACAAATTGAAATATAGCGAATATGATAGCTGAATAGAAAATCAAACAGAACAAAACCTAACCCAAAATCTACCCATAACTCACAGGTCAAACCTAAATAGGTTCCTACAAGAAAGAACCTGGCTTGATACCAAACTGTACACCACCCCCTTTCAAAATAAAAAGACCAAATATTCAAAAATAACAAAAGAACTAACTAAAAATTAACAACCTAATCCACAAAACCAAAAATAATAAGTAAAACACAAACATAAATACCAAAAGTAACCATAAACACTCTCCAACTGTCAAACAAACAACATCAATATAAATCAATTATACAACAATTTAATCAACAGTAAATGATACAATCAAGTAATAATGAATATTTCTAATAAAATCATTGAATTAAGCACTTCATCACACTCTTGATTCCCTTGATTACCTGATTACAAATAAACACAAGCATATAATAAATCCAATTACCCAATATAACAATATAATGAATACAAAAAATAACAAACTCAGAACTAATTAAATAAACAAAAGAAAACGAAACGAAATAACAATAAACACAAATATAACTGAACAATGGTTCAAACTTAATCATAAGAAGCTCAAAATAAAATAATATATACATATACCAAAGAGCAACACAAATAATGCCAATACATGCCAATAAATAAAACAAAATAACATATAACTTACACAACAATCTAATGCATGTAATAATCACATATGTTTAAAATGTCACACACGCAATCCAAAGCAAAAACAACAAACAGCAAATACTAACACGAACACAAAACATCAAATACCCAACTCCTCACCAAACAAAACACCATAACACACTCCTACACGCACAAAACGAGACGGCCGTGACTGATCACACCGCCACGGAAGGTGTAATGCTCTGCGGAAGAGGACGACATGTCTGTGGTACCCCCACAGGTGGTTATAGCTCAGGTATATACTACCCTACGGTATTCTAATCAAAAAATAATCACACACACACATGCGACACGACAAAGGGGTTCTAACGTGTACATGTTAAACTGAAACGAAATATCAACACAAAGTCTCCAAACTATTAACATGTACTTTGTGACAACCCCAAAATAGGTCCATTCCACCCAACCCATTCTGAGTCGTCAATTACATGGTACAGAAAACAACTACAACTTTATTACAACAATTGTCGTGCAAAATACACAAACACATATGCTGTGAGTTTGGATACAATATATATACCAAATGTGACATTGGACACCATCATGTATCAGCACCTCACAAAGGTACCTTACATAAAGGTACAGTCAAAAACTGTTTTAGAAACATCTTTGGGAAGTGCTCAAGGAAACCTTCGTACTATGGGAGGCCACGCATCGTATTATGATAGATATATCATATATGTCACGCACAAGAATATCCTTGGTTGACCCAATAGACCCCAAAGAAAAACGAAGATTACTGTCATATTCTTCCCAATGGTGAGTCTGTGTCTCTACTTATCTTATCATTATCTCACTGTCTCTAATTGAGAATTATACTTCAAACAAACACCAAGATTATATAGGTAGTGCCCATAGATATACTCAGCAGTGGATGAGCACAACCCTGTCTTATGATGACACGAGGTTGTATGTCATTAGACATCTTGTATGATAGTAACAAAACACCCTTCCAACGTTGGGTTCGCCTCACCCTATTTTCTTCACCAAATATAACTACTAAATGATGATCACCGTTCTATTCCCTTGTTACCCCCGCTCGACCCAGCTACACTCTTATTACCTGAAAGGAATTGTGAAGCAAAAGGGTGAGCACAACTAGCTCAGTAAAGAATATCATGACTAAAGACAATTCAATTATCAATAGCCTTCATCAACAATAAATCAGAGATTTAGAACATATGGTAAATGATAAAAATTTCAACCATAGTTGCAGCGGAACGAGCAATCCATTAGAAGAGTCAAATAGACTATAAAGTCTATTATCTTCTCCATGTTAAAAATCCACCAACAATGTTTTATCCCTGTAACATCAATCAACAATTCTGGTCCACAATCATATGAATAACTCATAATCATAACTGTAGTTCTAAATTCCTCTTCTCATCCAGGACGATGATAATTTTCATCACCTATCTTTACCTGAAACATCAAAGATCATGGTTACACCAAATCACATTTCCTGTTCATAATCATACTAATAACTTCATCTTTGCACTACGTCCAAAGATATTCATTTGTATCACCAGTTGGTCATGTTTATCTCAACATCTGTTCATCTTTGCACTACTGGCCAAAGATATTCAACAACATGTCATCTTTGCACTACGGACCAAAGATATTCATCAACAATTCATCTTTGCACTACAGGCCAAAGATATTCATCAACAAACCATCTTTGCACTACGGGCCAAAGATATTCATCAACAAACCATCTTTGCACTACAGGCCAAAGATATTCAACAACAGTTCATCTTTGCACTACAGGCCAAAGATATTCATCAACAGTTCATCTTTGCACTACAGGCCAAAGATATTCATCAACAGGCCATCTTTGCACTACATGCCAAAGATATTCATCAACAATTCATCTTTGCACTACAGGCCAAAGATATTCATCAACAGGCCATCTTTGCACTACATGCCAAAGATATTCATATCTCAAAGAAATATATAATCATTTCAGAATTTATATAAACAATAATTATAACCATGTTGATCAATTCACCTTTGCACTTAAGCTTAAGATATTCAATTATAAATTCAATGGTCATGATCATACCAGTCACAATTCAACTTTGCACTACAGGCCAAAGAGAACCCTAGTCATGATCATACCAATAATCTACCCATCTTTACACTCCAGTGAAAGAGAAATTCAACATCAGGGTTATAAAAATATTATATATGATAATAAAATCAATATAATCAACATATAGATTTAATCTCAAGAGTAATATTCATAAATCAACTATAATTTGGTTAGTAAAAGAAACCAATTTTGTCGTGAATAGTAACTCGTGAATAGTAACTCATGAATAGTAACTCGTGAATAGTAACTCGTGAATAGTAACACCGACTCAAAAAGGTAAAAATTCCACAATAAAATTCATACCAATACTTCGGTATAATGATATTGAAAGAATAACATTTCTTAAGCTTATAAACAATTTATTTAAATTGTTTACACTTTACTAATTAATGCATTTAATCATCATAAAATGCCAACTCTTAAGATTTCATCATCAATAACCAAAATCCTCATCAAAAATCTGCATATACCTTATATATAGGATTCTCAAGCCATAAAATCCTATTTTCCAATTTTCTTTCTTCACAAAACATATTTAATTTATTTACTCATAACTAGACTATTTTCATGAAAAGTACCAATCAGTTCCAAAAATATTTCTTTTCTGAGATTTAGCATAATATAGTCCCATAGTGAACATATATTTTTCTCAGAATTTTTAAACTCATTTACTATTTTTCATATGGCCAAAACCACCGAATATTTAGACATTTATCAAAAATTATACTTTTGTCTAAAAATTCTGAAATTTACAGAGTATACTTCTATCACATACATGTACTCCCAATAAAAATTTCATCAATTTTGGAGTTAACCACAAGAAATTATAAGCGATTACTTTTAAAATAGTCTTTTCTCATAAAATTCATAACTCTCAATCTATACATCCAAAAATCACCATTTTTGGACACAATCAAGAAAACTCATCAAAATATCATTTCAAATTTTTCCAGAATTTTTGAAGTTCAGAAAAATTACGAAACTGAAAATCATAACAACCCTTAAAATCTCTTACTATCCCTTACTATCCCTTACTATCCCTTACTATCCCTTACTATCCCTTACCTCAAAAGAGCAGTACTTCTGACTGGATATCGGATATGATGCTGAAGGAAACTTGCACTGATGAATAGTAACTCACCAAGTATCTAAATACTCACAAAATACACTCAATAATCTAGAGAGAGAAAGAGAGAAAGCTTATGTTTCTGGTGTGATTTTCAATTCTAACTTAGCCCTCTATTTATAGGAAAATTTTGGTAGGTTTGACCTGCAACCTGATGGCTTTACCTGCTACTATTCCCACCCACCACATTTAAAATATAATTCAGCACATTTTTTCACCAACCACAAGTTGAGCCCACCAATTCTAGAATTTTCCACCAAAATAATAAACTCCGAAAATTCAACAATTTCTGAACCAGTCATCTCGTAAAATTCATAATAAATCATACGTTCATTTTTACGGTTCAAAATTTGTGGACATATACTCAACATATATATGTATAACATATCCAAAAATTACCACGATCCAACGGTCGGATTAAAAATTATAACACCCGCAATATTTCTCAAAAAAACCCTGATTTTTAAATACCTCCATTCCGACAAAAATACGGATAATCTCAACATTAACTCCTTCATTTTTTAACCACAAAAATATATCCCTCATTTATATCCACAAAATAAATATTTTCTTATCATATGAATCAATAATTAATTATTCACAAATAATATTACAGAATCACATTTATGACAACCAGGCCGTTCCCAGGAAAGAGGGGGCTTTCCAATAAGAATTTCTCCTTACTGGCGCGCAATTAGATGACCAAACCTCTCCTTAGACAGAACTTTCTAGACATTGACAATAATGTTATCTAATAATATTATTCAAATAATATGAATTATTGATCTGATAAAGGAAAATACTGTGCAGCAACAATTATTGAAACAACAATAATATAAAATATCAACGCAACAATTATTGAATCAATAAAATAAAATATTAAACAGTAATTACTGTAACAATTATTGAGTAGTGCCTTCTTACGTAAGAATCAATAATTTCAAAAATACTATGCAATACCGTGTGCTACTGTGCAATAACGCGTATTACTGTATTTTAACCACTGGGTATTCCAACAGTGTTAACGGTAACAACTACGCCGTTATTTGTAAAAACTCAAATTTGTCATTTTCTTCACCCGACAGTTATTCGTTATGGGGCCCACAAATAGCTGTGCCGTCGTACGAATATTCCCCGACAGAAAGAATATTCCACGACCAAACGAATATTCCCCGACAACAATGATTATTTTATAACCACTTGTGTATTTTGAAAAAAATCATATATCACCCTTAACTTTAACATTTATCAATTTAACCATTTACTGAATAGTAATTATAAGAAAAATTGAAAACTTTTATTTCATAAAATTCGGGGTCTTACATACTTTCTACAAAGATCGAAATAAATATAAACCATGACACACTAGACCAAAGAGTACAAATACTAGTTTCAAATACTAATGCCAAAATGAAACATTCTCACGAATTTAAGAAGAAACAATTATGAGAGGAAAAACTAAATTTCAAAATGAATAACGAAACGAACAACTTAACAATAAAAGAGTCTCGCTGAAAGAGTACGGAATCCGTACCTGAAGCAAGCAATGTAATACCCAAAATTATTATCCCAATGTAGTTCGTTAAACTCTTTCGTCCGAACTAATTACATAAAATAATAATAAATATAAGTACACTTGTAAAAAATATTTTTCCATCTCTAGCCCGTTAATAACTCATTTATTATTAAGAGCTTTTATAACTATGTTAGAAAAATGAATTAATTCAAATTACTAACATAACTTCAATGATTTACTAATTCCGTATACCTTTCATGGCCAAATGTTTTATTAAACTTTACTATTATATATATATATATATATATATAATATATATATATATAATATATATATATATATATATATATATTATATTAACGAAAATTCACGCCTGCAGCAGTAAAAGTGTTGGTGGAGAAAATTGTTCCGCTCATTCAAATGAAAAATCATTCTTTATATATATATATATATAACATGCTGGATAGCAGACTATTCATATAGGGGTATAATACTAAACATGTATGGATTTTATTTGCTGACCAATTGTTTGGAACGGAGGGTATTAAAATATCTATATCTATATCTATATATATGAATACTTTTACACAGATTGTTATACTTCCCAATAATTATAATAACAAATCATAAGCACTTACATGTATGTATGGTAACAGATTCCTCCTCTTCGGTTCTCAGCCGCCACTGTTCCTTTTCTTTCTCTCCCAAACTCGTATAAGGCGTATTGTTTAAGTGAATTAAGTTTAGTTAGTTATTCATTAAAACAATAGATTTTATTAATTAATATTTTATTAACTCTTCAAATTTTAATAGGATTTAAAAATTACACAATTATAAATTTGACCCACTTAATTTAAAGCCCAATTTTTTATCAATTTAATTTACCCACACTTATTATTACATTAGCCCACAAAATTAAATGATTATTTTGACCCAAAATAAATGACATCCAAAAAATATGTTTTAAAACAAGGTAATTTTTATTATTTAATATTTATTTATTAATTAATTTTTTACCGAGTATTACAGCCACTCCTAAGCTTAAATGCAGCGCGATCGCGCTGTCCTGCAGAGTGTCCAAGAGCAGTTTGTTAACTGCATGGTCTTAAGTTATAGTTATATATTGTCCTTAAGGACTACAAGATATGAAAACAAGATTGTTTAGATAAATATGATAGTAGAATGAGCTAGTCTCATGGTTATCCTAAGTTCAAGTAAAAATAAAACCAAGTTAGGAAACATTAATTGTTCTTATATTAAAGAGCGTATGAAATGTATGACTGATGTGTATGAATCCATGATTATATAACTGTGTAGGAACACACTCAGTGCAGATAAGCTTTAAGCAGTTAAGTCGTAGTTGATAAACTACGAATCAGGCAAGTCTTTCAGTTCCTATTTGATATATGATTTCGATAACTGTCAGTTGAGCTATATTATGCCATGAGAATGTTAATGTATATATATGAAATGCATATGAGATATGTATGAAATTTGAAAGTTGATCTTTGATGATATGCTTGTGAAGTAAATCTCTATGCCTGTTATGTGATAAGTAACATGCGTAGTAAATATTAATTGATTATGAATGTATGAATTGAGTATGTTATTATATGCTATGTGATGCATAAAAACTGTTAGAATTGCTGGTCTGAAAAACTCACCTTTGTAAATAACCACTTTTACAGGTTAAGGACTCACGGTAAAGATTACGTGCTACGTGATTGATAGTGTTCAATAGTATCAAAGGAGATTGATTCATTTATTTAAATATATACTCTTGAACCATGTTTAGGTTCTAGGAGATGTACATGATAGTAGTTTACGATGTGTAATGCATGTTAAGTTGTACTATGTGATACATAGAGGAATTCGAATCGAGATGTAAAAATTTATACAATAATTTGAATAGAATGAATCATAACATAATTTGATTCAAGGATATGTAATTGATTCAAGTTAAGAAATCAATAAAAGATTTTATTCAAAGGAGATTGAAAAAGTTTAAGTTATTCCACATTTTTATAATATCGAATATGATGTACGACAGGAATGGTAAATAACCAAGATTTGAAACTTATAAAAGTTTGGGGTCATTATACAGATCCTGGAGATGGAAAGAATTTATATTCTAAATTATAATAAACAAAGTTACATTCATTAAGTTATGAATAAAAGATATAAATAGTTTGACGATAGTAGTATAGTGGTAGATCGGATCCGAGGTTTGAAGGAACCCGGATTTGGGGGCATCACAGGAAATTAGTTTTTTTTTAACTCTTCCTCTCCGTCGAACTGTCATATTTCTTCCTTCATAACTTCGAACCTTTGAGGCTTACTCACTGAAAACATCATCACCACAATTATACACCCATATCCTACGAATTTCTCTACCTAAAACATCAATCACTCATCCTTTAATCCTAATTAATCATTCACTTCCAATTACAAACCCTAATTGGCAGTTCATAAGCTACAGTGTTACAGTGGTTGCAATTCCAAAAAGGGGCTGATACAATTGGAGCATTCTCATGTGTCACTCCTAAGTTGAAGGTAACAGTACATTAATTGGCCACTTGCCACTGTCTACTTTTAATTTGTTGATCGAATTGCTATTGCTTATGACTAAGCATATCACAAAGAGTTAAACCATGCAAATTTGTATTAGCAATTGTGATATAAGTGAGGATTGATTGTTGTGGTTAGAAACTTTGTGCGGTACAAACTGAATTGAATACTGAGTTTGGGGGTATTAAAAGGGAAAATTTAGATAGTCTACAAGGAGTTTAATAAAAAGTTTTAAAGAATAGATTATATTGTAGGCATACTGTAATTGTGTGACTTTACAATTATGCATATTACTTGTGCCCATGGCGGTGAATCAGTAATGGGTTGTTAAACGAGTTTTTGGTGTTTTTGTTGGTAAATATAGGGGCTGACACAAGTTTGTTAAGTTTTGGCCATCGAGTAAGTTCCGTGACACAATTGACAGTGATACACATCCATCGCACTGAAAAGGAAGCAAGGTGAGGGTTCTTCCACCCAGTGCGACAATTTGATAGAAGAAAGTTTATAAGTGCATACGTCATTGACAAATACAATTATTTGGCAAACAAAGCACTTATCCCCGAGCATGGATTGAGACCTGATGATTTCAACGGGGAAATGGGTTAACAAATTAATGAAAGGGGTTGGGACACTTTTACAAATCAGCCTGAACCACCAGCTGTGGTCGTGGTTCAAGAGTTTTATGCAAATGCTGAAGATAAGGCCCCTTTCACAACTTTTGTTAGGGGGAAGATGGTGCCTTTCAGTTCCAATCCTATCAATGCCTATTATGATCTTCGAGCACCCGAGGTTTTCCAGTACCCAACATATAGAGCTAGCGGTCCAAACTATGATCAAATTTTAGCAAAGATTTTTAGTCGAACACAGTATGGTTGAGAGGAAAGAAAGGGGGTACCTTATTTCTTAACAAAGACTTAAGCCGGTATGGGAAGATTTGGTATGCGTTCTTATGTGCGAAGTTGCTCCTTCTCAACATGTTAGCGAGATAAACAAGGAAAAAGCACCCTGCTGTATGCAATTGTGAAAGATTTTGATATTAATGTTGGGGTTGTCATCAATTTTTCTATTCGACGTTGCTTGCATGGACCATTTATGGGAGAGATTACCTCATCCATCCCTTATTTGTGGATTGTGCCGTCAAGCAGGGGTGAGATGGGGAGTTGATGAGCCAGTGCAACAACTACTACAACTTTTGGATCATAGATTAATAGCGAGATATGCTAAGTGGCCAGGGGGTGAGTCCCATCCGAGGGGATTAGGATTTTTATTTCCTTCCGATTCTGAGGATGATGAGGAAGAAGCTGCCGATTCTGAGGATGAGGATTTTCGGGCTGATGAAGTTCCTGAGGGTGAGGAGGCTACTGCACCTACTTCATCGCGCAAGGCAAAGTTTATGTTTAACACTCAGTTCAGGAGTCTTCAGCAGCATTTGGATGCAAGGGACAAAATAGAGGAAAGAAAACTCAAGCGAATCGCAGAAAGGCAAGATAATGCATTTGTAACTCAGAACAACTTCAATGCATCCTTGGCTGAAGTGTTTACTCGATTAAATCCCGATGTTGAGTTGTTTCAATTTCTTGTTCCACAACCGTTGACTGCTTATCCACCCTCCGACTCTAATGTTGAGGAGGTTGAACCTGATGCTTAGCCTATCAGGGAAGTCCTCTTTACTTCAATTCTGTCTATTTCTTACAATGAGGACATTATTTCTTTTAAGTTTAGGGGTGCGTGTTTGTTAGAATTGCATATTAGCAGTCTGTATATTAATTGCATGGTAGCTTTGTTTTTGTCTTGCTTGCATATTATTGTCTAAATTTTTTTTTTGAAAAATTTGAAAAAAAAATCCAAAAATATGTTAGTTCATCATATTTGTTGCATGTAGATAGTTCATATTGCATGATTCTGGCTATTCGGTAAGTATGAAGTTTACTTGGCCAATGATGAGATTGGAATTACATGGTTAACGTGCATTTGTGATAATTAAGGCATTGATGCAATTTTATGGCATGCTATAAATCTTTTCCTGTTTAAAATTGATGTAACCAGGTAGCACAATATGATGACCATGTTGACTGATTTAGTTGAAATAATCACATAATTGACTTCTCTAGGAAATTACGGGTTTAATGGAAGAAACTGAATGAACTAGTGGTGAAGGCTAGTATTATGCAAGAACATAGTTAGGGGAAGATATGAGATCTAAAATAGAAAAGAAAAAAAAGGAAAAGAGAAAAAAAAAGTGAAAAAAAGAAGAAATAAAAATGAAAAAGAAAAATAATGAATAAACACCGTGACTAGTTTAGCTCTGTGGCATTTGTTACTTAAGTAAGTACTCCCTAGGGGATGTCTCTACACCCAGCGCCCTAAAGCCATCTGGTTTGGGAGTCGTTGGTCGAAAGCTCACTAATGGATAACACTAAAAAGTCTAAGAGGACTAGACATTGCATAGCCATGTTTAAGTAAAAATACGGGGAAAAAGAGGGAAATGCCCCCGTAAGTGAATAAAGGTAGCAATTATATCCCATATTAACTTCTAACTTGGTAATTGTATATTCTTGACTGAGCTTAGCTTGTTTACACAACTTCTTAAGTTGAATCTGTGATCGTTCCTCTAAGAAGCGTATTATGTGATATATTTGATCTATAGTTGGTGTGACAACTCGAAAAATCGGATTATCCAGAATTTAAGTTTAAACAATTAGTTATTAATAAAATGAATTTTTATTAATAATATTTTATGTTATGTGTTTATTAATCGTTCTATAACTTAGGATGATTATAATACGGGAGGATTCTGGCTACGAGCTAGAATGAACGAGTAAGAATTTTCAAGACGAAAATAAAATTTTTCTGGGAATAAAAAATATTTCCGAGAAAAAGATGAAATAGACACTATTCACCCGACGAAACCTAAGGGTTAGGGTTTGAATAACCTAAGCCTTTTCGAGAGTTCGGGATGTCGAAATGACATTCTGTCGAAAGATTTGACGATAATATATCGTGAAAAGTTAAGTAAGCCGATAAAAGTTTTTTTTCGAAAAACGCGCGAGAAATCAAACGAAATAAAAAAGACAAAAAATATTATTATGTACTTTTCATTCGTTTAACTACGTTAGGGGAAAACATGAAGGAAAACACTTAATGTCAAAAAGTGTTTTTCAATTTTTCAGAGTTCTGAAGAATGCGTAAAAGTTAGACTGTAGAGGAAAGACGAAATATCCAAAAATATTTGGATTCTGAGAATCGTAGTTTTTCGAACTGTCGGACGAATCCCGAAAAACGAAAGCATGAAGCTTCCAAGAGAAGCTTCGTGAATAGTAAGGAAGTGTGAATAGTTAGGAGGTTTGCCAAATGACCAAAACGCCCCTAAGCTTTGAAATTCTATATAAGCTAAGCTAATTCATTTCATTTGTTAGTTTTTCAACTAACACATGAAATTGAGAGAGAAAGAGGGAAAGAGAGCTTGGATTCTCGGATTGGAGAAAGAGAGGAAACGTAAAAGCTAGCAAATCGCAAGATTAAGCAAGAGGAAGAAGAAAAATGGAAGAAAATCCAAGAAGAAAGGTATTAAAACCTACCTTTAATCTAATTTTCTTTAGGTTTTATATGGAAATCGTATAGCTTAATGAGAATAGAATTAAAAGATGTTAATAATGATTTTCATATGGCTGAAATCATGAGGAAATGAAGAAATAAGAATTAGAAGTTTAGTTTATAAATTTCTTAAAAAGCTTTCTTAAGGAGGTATGAGTTTCGTAATGAATTTGAACGATCCGAATGAATTATATGAACGATTTGATGATATTAGTAAGGAATGGTGTTTTATAACACCAAATTCCAAGAAAAAGTGAAATCATAATCAAAGTATGGATTAAAAATGAAGAACGCGAAGAACACGCGAAGAACACGAAGAACGTTGTTGATGGACAAATTTAAAACTATCATAGTTTAACTTGTTATTGATGTAGAAGTTTAAAGCCATCGCGTATAAGTTAGTTGCTTATTGCTTGGTTAGGAACGGTAGAAACGTTCATGAAGAACTGATTAATCTTAACTGTAACGAAGTTATGCCGAAATTTTGTAAAAAAACGAACGAGAAATAAAAAGTATGTAAATGAACCCGAATGAGTAGGGTTTCATAAGAATGTAAGAGAAAGTAGAAAACATGAGTCATGGACTCAAGAACAAATGAATTTGAGTTCGGATGACCGAATTACGGACGAACGGACGAAGAACGTTAATAATGTAAAATGAACAAAGGTTAGAATTTGAGCCAATAGAATGGCGTGTTAATGGATTTAGAATGAATTTCTGTCTGAGGGAAATTGAAGTACGTAAGATAAGGAAGAGAATAGGTTTAGAACGACCTCGTTCTGAGTTATAACAAAGAAGTTATGAGATTGCGAAGTCAGTGTCTCAAACAATTTCCAGACTTAAAATTTTTTAGGGAGATTTTAAGCCTGGCGCCGCAGCTCCAGGTAAGCCTTGAGAGGTGATGCCGCAGTGCCAACCCGGGGTATCAAGCACTTCCTAGTGGTGCCACAGCGCGAGAGTGAGAGGAGGTCTTAGCGCCGCAGTGACAGGCGGGGAAGAGAGTACTGCATACTCGTGCCGCAGAGCGAGAAAGAAGAAGGGAACCGGCACCGCAGCGCCGGTGCAGAGCAAGGCCCAGTAATGAGATTTTTATTGCTTAAATCCTAGGGGAAGTATACGGGTAGATAATGAACATGTAGTTCACGTAATGTAAACACTTAAACAAGTGATTTAAACCTTTAGTAAAGGTTGAACAGAAAGATTTAACGGGATTAAAAGACGAAGAATGTAAACGCTAGAATACGTAATCGATATCTGGGGACTGTAGTTGCGATAAAACAAACGTGGGGGATTGCTATGATTGTAATTCCTTAGACGTTGAGTGACGAGGATGATGTATAACATTTCGATGTTATGATGTCGTAATGAGAAATTAAGAGGCAAGTAACGTGAACGCTGAATACGTAAACGATCCTCTGAATCGTATTTGCGCCGGACGAACGTTCTAAATGTACAATGGTTGTATGACTTAGACGTTGACGAAGGTAGTAAGTAAGATATGAAATTATCAAGAAAGCCGTAACGAACGGTAATACGATAAGGAAGGAATCCTGAGGTATGACATTTAGTTGCCAGAAAGCCATAAGGAATAAGAAATTGATTTAACGAACATTATAGTTTAATGTTTCGGATAAGTTAAGATAAAGTTTAGGTTGTGGTACAATCGTAATCTTTGATGGTTGACATATGGAAGCTGGGCTAAATAATTTCTTAAGAGAGTGGAGGTATATACGAAACTGGCAACCGATCTAACTCACTATGAAAGACAGTGTAGACGAGACGGGAACTTGTTTATTGGTTGTTTGTGAGAAACCACTCAGAGTACCATATGGACTACTAGTAGAGACGCGATGTGTGCTGAGTCCTAAAAAAGTTATGAGAAGAAGATAAGAATGTAAATCATCAAAGATGATGATCGTATGAGTGAGACATCTCCGTATGTCAGGAAGCCGTAAAAAAGTAAAAAAAGTTGGTCGCATAAACTTAGATTACAAGAACGCGAACCCTAAGAAGTAAAGTTAAGTAAACTAATGCATAAGTCAAATATGTGACTAATTGGTGTATGTGTTATTTCCTTATGTGTTATATAGGGATTGGAATGACCAATTCAGCATAAATTGTAAGCTGTAGCTGCGCGTAAGGCAAATTTCCTAACTTCATACATATTTTACATGAATGCTAGTTTCTTAAACTTCTTAGATGTTGAACTTGAGAAGTCTTGTTTATGTGCAAATGTGTGATATTTATACAAGGTAGTAGTATGTATGAGGCCTTGTGCCACAATTTGGACACTTCGGTGTTTCTATGAGATGAACTGTTCTGTGATTGAATTGTTCGATATAAGTATGTTCTGTTTATACATGAACCGTTATTGTTAAGTCTGTGCTAATGATTCTAGCCAGACAGGATATGTATGGAAAAAGTAGAAGAATGAGAGTATTTCAAAGTGAATGTGGCTAATGTTTTAAAATGATAGGAATCGAGATTATTCCTATTATTCAAGCTACTTCATAACCTTTGTTCGTTTATTGAAGTCTTAAAAGAATGTTTAAATTCTTGAAGTTGTTCATTTAACTGCTATAACTTGCTGGGCAATTGAATGCTCACACTTGCTTTAAATAAAAAATATTTTCAGCGAACGATGTTAGAAGAACTTAAGGATTCAGTAAAGATCAAGCGGATCGGTATCCAGAAGAAGTGCCATTCAGTGTGTGAATGTGCGTGAAGATCAAGCGAAGACTTGTAATGTAGAATAGCTTAATTAAACTATGGACTAGCTTAATGAACTGTGATGTATCCTTGGTAGCGGATGAAAGTCACTCTTGTAAGATATAAAGAATAATGTATTATCATTATTTGTAACGAATGAGGTTATAAGGTAATAGAACCTGAGATTTGAGAATGTATGTCGTTATATTTTATATATATTGATATATGTTTGAAAAGAGATGTACTCATGATGCACAGAATCTGGGTGTGAAGATAAACCGAATTTCGGGGCGATACACCCATTGCCCAGGATCGATGATCTTTTTGATCAGTTGAAAGGGGAAAACTTTTCTTTCTAAGATAGATTTGCGTACGGGGTATTCAGTTGAAAGTAAGGAAGGAGGATGTGCCTAAGACGACATTCTGAACTCGTTATGGTCATTACGAGTTTTTGGTTATGTCGTTTGGGTTAACTAATGCGCCAGCCGCATTTATGGATATGATGAACAGAGTGTTCAAACAATATTTGGAAAAGTTTGTCGTAGTGTTCATTGATGATATTCTAGTCTATTCTAAGATGCCAGAAGATCACGCTGAATATTTGAGGATAGTGTTGGAAACACTACAGAAAGAGAAGTTGTATGCAAAATTCACTAAGTGTGAATTTTGGCTTAAAAGAGTGCAATTTTTAGGACATGTTATTGATAAAGATGACATTTCTGTGGATCTAGCAAAGGTGGAAGCAGTTAATAATTGGGAACAACCGAAAACACCAACCGAGGTCCAGAGTTTTTTGGGGTTAGCAGGATACTATAGAAGGTTCATCCAGGACTTTTCTAAAATAGCTACTCCGTTGACAAATTTGACGAGGAAGTCAGTAAAGTATGTGTGGACTGAGAAGTGTGAAAATAGTGTTCAGGAACTAAAAAGAAGGTTAAGTGAGGCACTTGTATTATTTTTACCAGATGATACAGGGAATTTTGTAGTTTATAGCAATGCTTCACATAGAGGACTGGATTGCGTGCTCATGCAGCATGGCAAGGTCATTGCGTATGCGTCACACCAGTTAAAGGATTATGAGAAGGTCTATCCTATTCATGACCTAGAATTGACAGCAGTAGTTTTTACTTTAAAAATATGGAGACATTATCTATACGGAGACAAGTGTGAGATATACACGGACCATAAAAGTCTGAAATATATCTTCACACAGAAGGAGTTGAATATGAGGAAGAGAAGGTGGTTAGAATTGATAAAAGATTACGACTGTGATATCTTTATCATCCAGGGAAAGCAAACGTAGTGGCCAATGCATTAAGTAGGAAGGGTAGGGAAAAGCTATCACTGTTAATGACTCAGAATGAGTTAATAACGGAGATGGCAAGAATGGAGATAGAAGTTAAATTACTAAGTGAATCGGTAGATATGTTATTCACAATGGAGACTCAACCAACGATAGTGGAACGAGTTAAGGAAGTACAACTAAGTAACGAGGAGTGAGAGCGAATGAAGAAGAGAATGGAGGATGAAGAGAAGACTAAGTATAACCTTGATAAAGAAGGATTACTTCGTTTTGAGGGAAAAATTTGGGTTCTGAATGATTTCAAGTTAAAAGAAGAGATAATGAGAGAGGCCCATAGTTCAAGATACTCGATACATCCAGGTAGTACTAAGATGTATCAAGACCTTCAGCAGAACTTTTGGTGGCCAAACATGAAGAGAGAGATAGCAGAATATGTTATTAAATGCTTAACTGGTCAGAAAGTTAAGGCCGAACACCAACGACCGAGTGGATTATTGAAAATCACTAGAAATTCTAGAGTGAAATTGGGAGCATATCACGATATGGACTTTGTGGTGGTACTTCGAACGACAAGGAAGGATACGACGCTATTTGGGTAATAGTAGATCGGTTGACAAAATTGACACACTTTTTACCAATAGGAGTTAGGTATAATCTAGAGCAATTAGTTAAACTTTATGTCAAAGAAATCATTTCAAGACATTGGGTACCTGTTTCAATTGTGTCAGATCGTGATCCACGATTCACATTGAATTTTTGGAGAAGTTTGCAAGAGCAACTGGGAACGCAGTTGAGGTTGAGTACAACTTATCATCCTCAAACGGATGGACAAAGTGAACGGACAATTCAAACGTTAAAAGTTATGTTAAGATCTTGCGTTATGGATTTCAAGAGGAGTTGGGACCAACATTTGCCTTTGGTGGAATTTGTAACACCGAGAAAATCAGATTAATTGTAAAATAATTTTATTTGATTAAATAATGAATAAATTATAATATATGTTATTTATAAAGAGTAAGCAAGATAAAGCGGTTGTTCTATACCTAAAAGTGGAATAATGTCGTAGTATTCTGGCTACGTGATAGAATTAAGGTGCTGGAATTTCTAA